>ML677386.1:2068046-2426299 GCA_007922305.1 Dermatemys mawii
GGTCAGGGGACGGGGAATGGTGGGGAGGTTGGATACGGCATGGGAGTCCCAGGGAGTCTGTCAGGGGGCAGGGCTGTGGATAGGGGACAGGGATCAGGGGGAGCTGAGAAGGGGGTGGGGTCCTGGGGGGGTCCTCTGGAGGGGGCAGGCAGGGGATAAGGAGCAGAGGGGCTTAGGGGGTGGTGGTTAGGTTGCGAGGGTCTCAGGAGGGGGCAATCAGGGGACATGGAGCAGGGGAGTTGGATGGGTCTGGGATTCTGAGGAGGGTAATCGGGGGGTGGAAAGTGGGAGTGGGTCAGACAGGGGACGGGTCAGGCTGTTTGGGGAGGCATAGCCTTCGCTGACCCAGCCCTTCGTGCAAGTTTTCAACCCCGATGTGGCCCTTGGGCCAAAAAGTTTGCCCACCCCTGCTGTGGAGTCTATTATCACTCTCTCTGTCAGAGGAGAGTTTCAAGCCATGCAGTAACACTGGACAGGCTGAGCTGCTGTTTCTCCTGTGAGACTTATATACTTGCCCTAAGAATCACCAGGCCAGCTCCTGGCTCCTGGATAGGCTGGAGTTTAGCATGGGAATGACTCATCACTGCATGGGGATTAGGCAGGCTCTTGCTTAAGGATAACTCATTACCTCACTCACACTTGCCCTCCTTGGAAGTAACAATCTTTGGAAAATCAATTACCACTTGGCAGGATGAATTGCTGGCAACCAGACTAGGAAAGTTACTTCTGCTCACCCATTCTGAAATCTGAAAACTCTTCAGATGTAGCCAGTGAAGTTCTCTTCATATGGGATAAATTTTTCTAAAGCACCTAACTCCTATTTTTAAAAGTGACAGTGCCATTTCAATAGTTTTTCAAAAATTAACTCATGGTCATTATTGGCAATATATCTTTTATACAGCCAAAAAAAGGGATTTTTACCCATAGGATGAAAGAGTAGAATGAACATTTTAAAATAATTGTATGTCTCAATACTGAATTCAGATTTGGCTATATAGAACCTCTCTACCTTGGGACCTATTGAGCTGAATTTCTGCTTATCACAACCCTTAGGTACTATAAGCAAAGTCACTGAAAATAGTAATGCCAATATTTGGAGTTGACATAAATGCTAGCTGTAGAATAAATGAAAGGTAGATGGCTTTATCAGATTCCACTACATATGAAATTGGACATCTTGAAAACAAACTACAATAAAAACAGGAACATATTTATTAGGGTAACTTTTTATGAAATCAATAGATATATTATAAATATGAATAACAGAGCCTAGACATTGTAATTCTATTGCACTTTAAGAGCTCTGAGTTAACATTCTGGCATTGGTTGAATGAGTTCTTAAATGATGGTAGAAAAGCATTTTTAAAATCTCATGTCCTGGTGCATGACTATGAAAGGCTACTGTAGAATTACTGTCCCACTTTTATGAGAAAGGCCTTGTCTGCAACAGCTTGTGTGCACCCAAGAATAAAAAAGGGAAGGGGGAAGATAGATATGATTAAAGGTTGAGAAGATGACTCTTCTGGACAATGTGATATTAAAGCAGTTATACGTCCATGTTTCAGTTCTAGTATTTTAATACAATCTATTCTTCCTTCTAGAAAAAGAACCATAAAGGTTCCTTAATTTATAGTTTTGCATTATTCATATTTAAAGAAGACTTACATTCAACTACATCTAGCTAAAGTCTTATTTTAAGTATATTGTAGGCTTGTGTGTGCATGTGTTAAATTTAGGTTTAGTTTTCAAAAAGAAATAACCATACCAAACAAGGAGGGAAAATTAAATGAAATAAAATTTTAACTTGCACAATCATTCATATATCAAGTTAAATGAAGGCACCTGTACAATGTTACATACAAGAAAAAAATCTGGGTCATTTTTTGCTCTTGATAAGACAAACTGTGTGTGTACAATACTTAAGCTTAATCTTTACTTCATTATTGAACACACAAAACTAACATTTTTTAGAAAAGCTTTTGTTTTTCAATTAACATGTTTTATT
Source organism: Dermatemys mawii (assembly GCA_007922305.1). Taxonomy (NCBI): domain Eukaryota; kingdom Metazoa; phylum Chordata; order Testudines; family Dermatemydidae; genus Dermatemys; species Dermatemys mawii. The sequence goes on from ML677386.1 coordinate 2,070,052, forward strand.
TCAAATCTGTTCTGAGTTGAAACAAGAGTTACATTTGCAGCTGAGGAAAGCAAAGATGAAACTTTGTTCTTTCTTTTGTGTTCAGCTGTACAATTTATTTTTCTCCTGGCAACAGATTTTAAATCTCTTTGCCTTTTTTTTTTCCATGGGAACTGTTTGGTAAGTGCCGACATTAGAGCTGACAAAGCTTTGTGTGTTTTTTTTCCCCCTTTGCCTGGTTTCTGTGTCTGTGTGTGCAGGCATGCATTCATTAACGTAATTCCTCAACATTCAACAAGAGTGCATCATAAACCAGAAGAAAAAAAGCCTCATAAATATTTAGATCCTCCTGTCTACCTTCCAAACTAAAGTGAAAAAGAGTATTTCTTAAGGACTTGGTCTAAGTTAATCTGCATGTGAATTGAAAGGGGGTACAAAAGGATGAAAAGGTAGTGGAAACTTGCATACAAACCCCATGGTCTCCCGGGGGTCATTCATCTTGTTCTTGTCAATACAATCTCAGTCTCACTGCTTGGCTGTTTTCTGCGCATGACCAAACAGACCAGCTTTGCAAAGGTTGCGAAAGGATGTACATGTAATTTTTCTGGAGGAAAAGCAAAATGCCTCATACTTCGGGAGTAGCTGGCTTCTCTAATGGCCTACCTGCTTGTTTGCTCCCTCTCCATGTGCATCAGATATCTGAATTTAGTAATTGACAAATAGAAAAAGAGGATATATGTAAAAAAAATTTTGGATGATAATTAATGATGGAAAAGACTTAGGATCAAGGTCTATCTCCCTTCCTATAGAGCATACAGAAAAATCTTACATTTTACTATTGTTTGACACACAGCTGAAAAATTGAACGTGATGGGCCTGATTCTCCTGCAGCACAAAATCAGAATTAATGTCTCTGTGTATGTATAAATATTAAGCCAGTTACATCTAACATATGCTATTTAAACCTTGTGGAAGTATTCACAAGAGGCCCAATAACCTTCCTGTGAGAAATAAGAAAAATATTTAGTTTCTCTAATAAAAATATTGTGAATGAATGTGAACATTGCATTTATACAGTGCTTCTGTCCCTAAGATTTCAGTTAATTATGCCAAACACTTCTGTTATAATGCAGTCACTCTTACACCAATGTCATTTTATAAATTTGAGCTTTTTACAAATAGATGCTTATTGTGTAAGTATTTAAATCTACATCCTTACTTTAAGTTCTATTGAGAAATCAAATTAGTGAGGAAGAATGACAAATTTTGTAAGAACTTGGGAGGTATAGTCAACATGTTTAGACAATCTTCTTATCCAAAATGATCCAAAGACCTCTGAATTGTGTAAGCTGGTAAAATGGTGAAAATAATGGCTGAGCTATTGATCAGAAACTACCACGTCACAGCATTTTTTTTTCATATTATGAGCGCAAGGCCAGAGGAGAGCCAAATGGTGAGACCTAATGTAAATTGCTGTCTTTCACCTAAAGGGTTCTTGAATAAAAACATAAAAAGGCAAAACAGAAACACATACCTTAAGTAAATTGGCCCTACTTGGTCACAATATATTTGAAAGTTAGTTGGGTTCAAAGTTTGATTGATGTATTATGTTGGTTTCATGCTGACACCCAACCCAACTGGTACACTTCAACCTTTTTTTATTTTAACACAAGCCTCTTTAAAGGACTCCATTACTAATCATCTTAAATGCTGTCAATCTGTCTCAGGGATCTCCCCCAATCTGAAATAGTATTGGTGGAGTTCCCAAATATATCTATAGCCAGAGAGGTAATGGTCGTATATTCAAATCCACAGTGGAGCAGGGTAGGAAAGGATTAATACAACCCTCCATGAATGCAAATCAGCTGTGCAACATCTCCAGAAATGCTCCACCTAGAAGGAATGATTAGGAGAGGAACATGAAATAAGAGAGGAGGTGGCTTTTTAGGAAGAAGACCCCATGTTATGCTTGGAAGAAATTGGCTATCAAAAGTCAAAGAACTAGTGCCTGTTTGTCAGAGGGTAGGAAACACAGGCTTTCCTTGAGGTAGGAGAAAGCTTTGCATCTAGTTGTATATCCCCACCCTCCTGTTTGTGTTTTTTTGGAGTGTAGAAATAGTCTGCAAGCTTGGTGAATGTGAGAGACTCTCCAGGCATTAGTGAAAGAAAGAAGACTGCCTAGGCATGACTAGTCAACACCTGACTTGGAGTAGTGACTTTTTGTTGATTCTTTATAGTGGTATTTTAATTAAAAAGTTCCCCCCCCCCCCCCCCCCCTTGCCTGAGGAGTGGTTTCTTCACAGTTTCACTATGACTTATTGGGTCTCTGACTGTGTTTTCCTAATCAGACTAAACGTTAACTTCTGAATAATAAAAACAGTAATATGCAACCTGCAAAACTGAATGTTGGATTACAGTCTTTGGGAAAATGCAATAATTAATATTCTGCTGCCTATGAAGATAGGGAACAGCCTCTTCCTCAGTTCAGGAAGTGGAGGCAGGAGCTGGAAGTCTAAGAATAAAACCTAATATGCTTGGTGTTTTTCAAAAAATGTCATGTATTAGCAGTACATAGCTCTTCATACTAGCACACTTTACATACAAAAGGATATAGAAACCAGGCCATGAAACGCTGGTGGATCCAAATTTCATATTCTTAATAAATGCCATACTAGTAGCTCTCTCCCTGAGAAACTTCCAGTGTTAGAGTTCTAACAGTTATCCTTAATTCAGGAGTGATCTTGTAAAGTCTATGATACAAAGCTGCTTAACTTGCCACCTTTGCCAATGAGATTAAATGGCCTTAACAAATTTTGTCTTTTCAGTGAAATTGTAAACACACTTAAATTATAATACACATACATAAGAACTTTGCACATATATAAAACAAGTCTTAAGCTTTAGATTCAGGTGGTTTTGAGTTGTACAAGCAAAAAAGTCTCTTGAACACGGGGGGAAGTGTTTACTTCTCTCCCCTCCTCTTCCCACCCTCACAACTCAAACACAGCTCCACTGGTTTGGTTCAAGCTTTCAAAAAGCCTCTAACCTCTGGGTTTAGAGCAATCATGAAAAATTCCAATCTGCAAGGAATTTGTTGAGAAAACATTGAGAACTGGAGGAAAAAGGAGGGTCAGCATGGAAGTGACATTGGAAATGACAGTCTAGTTTGACCGATAGTGACTGCTACACTAAATATATCTAGTATCTGGGGCATTGAAGCTTGAAGTTCTGATTACTACACATCTGGCTTTGCTCTTATGGTCAGACAAAATAACTTCTTGATGGACTTCTAATTTAGTCTATTTTCCCCATTACATATACTTAAGGTGAATTCACAGCTCTCAAACAACTATTATGCAGGTGAAAAATAAGACATGATAGCATTTTAATCAAAGGGACAATACCATACACATAAACTTAGTTAATCTTTGATTTTTTTCTTATAGTACAAATGATATGTAGGCACTTGTACAATTTGATCCTGCAAAACTTTATTAAAATGTGCAGTTCCTTTAAATTCAACAGATAACCTTTTTTTTGGCAAAATTTTAAACGTCAAGTGTGTTTGCTACCTCTTCTCAGAATCTCACAAGTAAACATGGAATCAGACACAGAGCAGGTATTGTTTTTACTTTTTTTAAAAATTACAAATATAAGAATATAAGAATGGCCATCTAGCCCACTGTCCTGTCTTGTGACAGTAGTCAATGCCGTATGTTTCAGAGGGAAAGAACAGAACAGGACAATTATTGAGTGATCCATCCTGTTGTCCAGTCCCAAAGTCTGGCAGTCAGAGACTTAGGGACACGCAGAGCATGGAGATGCATCCCAGGCCATTTCATAAAACAGAGGAAAATTCAAAGATATCAAAAAGTCTTAATGCTACTCCAAACTACACCAAGCTCAGGCAGTTCCCAACCACAGTCCAATTGTCTTAGAAATGTGTCTTGTACACTTCCCCTACCACTAAACCACTTTAAACTGATAAGTAGCAAAGCATTAGCTAAATAGGGTCACATGATTTTGTATCAAGTAATTAGATTGTTTTGTAATCCAAGTGATCTGGCTTTCTTCTGAGCCACGGCAGCTGCCACTTTTTGGCTTTGAGCCCAAGATCCTGTTTACTGACTGCAGTGATCCCTCCTTAGATGTCCAGTGATAGCCAAACAAATATCTCAGGCTGAATCTGAGTGCAGAAGTGCCAGTACAAGTGGCACATGCTTAGGAATGCTTCTTGAACAGTCAGAAAAGATCCTGCAGTATGTATAAGTCTAAGTAAGGATATGGGGCAAAAATTTATTGGATGATTTAATTGGGGATTGGTCCTGCTTTGAGCAGTGGGTTGGACTAGATGATCTCCTGAGGTTCCTTCCAACCCTGATATTCCTCAATTTCTATAAAAAGGAACAAGATCTTTAGATGGCTGAAAAAGGTAACCATATTCTGTGTCACTCTTTTAAACTGACAGGCAATAGTTTATTACCAAACCACATCAACAAAAATGACACCAGCTCATTACCAAAAAGCTTTAAAAAAAAATGCAGAATCTTACTGTTGGTCTCTCTACAGGGCATTATTTGTCTTTTTTAGACTACAAACTTTTTGGAGCAAGAACTGCCATCTATTGTACAGTATGAAGCACAGGCACCACTTCACAGTCCCTCAGTGCAAGTCAACATGTATACATACCTATGTATTTCAGATCTTCTAATCAAAGAGAAATTTTAAAATATTGTACCAAAGTTAATATTTAACTTTAAACTCTGTTGTCAATAGAATGAAAGTCAAGCAGCAGAATGAAAACATTTAATCAGGCTGGGCAATCTCAATCTATTCTTGAACAGAAAGTTAAGGTTGAAAGATGCAGTATTTAGTATCTTTGTTTATGCCACCCACTTAGATGTCTCTCATCCAACTCTGATAGCGATGTGGCTCAGTACCTCAGCCACATGTCTAGCTGACACTGGGACATGAATGAGAGAGAGTTGGCTGAAGCATTCAGACAACAGAAGGGTGGTGATGACAGGCTCTCGGAAGCAGCTGGAAAAGACAGTGGAGGTAATATTAACCCCTCTGGCTGAAAGAGTGCATTGCATTGGTTATCAGAGTTTGCAGCTTTGGAGTGATATTAAACACCGCCCCTTGCAGCTGCTATTAATAATCCCATTACAGCCGTAACCAAGTTGGGTTTTTATGGTCAGTGCCAAGCCTTTTATTTCAGATAGACATTGCCAGTATTATTTATGTCTGTTACCTCAAAATTAGACTACTGCAATATGCTCTATGGGGGCTATACCTTTAAAGCCATTTGTAGACAAGCTTATGCAAAATGTGGCAGCTTGGTTGCTGATTGCACAAGACATCAAGGCTTCAGGATGTGGACTGAATACCTACTGATGTCCTTGTAGACTAGAGCTTAAGGTACTGGTTATGGCCTATAAGGCCCTAAATGACCTGAGACCTACCTGAGAGATTATCCCTGTGACAGACTGCCAAAGATGTAGTTAGAGACACTCAAGTTAGATCAGGGGTTCTCTTTTTCTTTCTGAGGCAGCCCCCACTAACATGCTATAAAAACTCATGAGCCCACCTTTGACACAACTGTTTTTCTGCATAACCAGTTGATTAAAAGCCAGGGCCAACATTAGGGGGTAGCAAGCAGGGCAATGGCCTGGGGTGTCACCACAGGCAGCCCAGCAAAGCTAGGTTGCTCAGGCTTGAGCTTCAGCTTTCTGCCCTGGGGCTAATCAGACACTGGCCCTGCTCTCTGCTTTATTTTGGCAGACCCCCTGAAACCTGCTCACAGTCCCCAAGGGAGCCCTAGGCCTCTGGCTGAGAATCACTGAGTTAGATCATATCCCTTGCCACAATTAAGAAGATGGTTTTGGCAGGCTGTTCTGGATGAGAGCCCTAGGACTCTGAAACTTACTCTCATCCACTGTCCCAATCTGAAACAGCCCAAATTTCATGACCATGCAGGCCTTATTGAAAAACCCATATATCTGAGAGGAGTTTTCGAGAAGGATGAGGGTATGCTCCTGAATATGATTTTGAGAGAGAACTGTTATCATTTGATTATTTAAGGCTGCTGATAGTTATCTTCTATTAATGTTGCTAGGAAGTTATTACAAGTTATTGTCACAACACAGCATGTGTACAGATATGCTTTGTGTAACAGACATTAAAAATAACGGGCATCTTTGGAGTAATTTGTGCCTAGCTACACTGGTGGTCACAGTAGAAATGCTAACAACTGGCTCATGGAGACTAATCTACCATCTCACGCTGGAAATAGTTCCTTCAGATCATAGTTAAGAGACAGTATGGAGTTGCTCTCATTAATTCTTCCATACTTCCCCTATTAGCTGTCCAGAATTGTAAATCTGATAAAAGGTTTAAATTCACTAAATGAAAGTAAAAAAAAGGATGGTGTCCATTTACACACTGATGTCCTTAATAATTGCATTTTTTTTTCAATCTGAGAACATACCCCTAAGAATGACCTAAATCTAGGAACACAATGTACACACACCAGATTAAAAAACTAAACCATGGCACCTAGAAAGGACACAAATGTTGCCTTAAGACTGACTTGTCTGTGCGTGGCAAACCCTGTTCTGTTACATATCCCTAAAAGGTACTTGGTCAAGATGTGAACCAGTTACGTACATCTGCGATACAACCAAAAAATTCAAGAGTCGGAAGAAGAAAATTAAGTCTATAACCGTGCTGTTCAATTGAGGCAGTATTTTTACATCTTCCACAGCCATGCTTTAAATGTTGCTGCAAAGGTACCAGAAGAGTAAGAATCTAATTTAAGAAAGTAATTCATAATACTGCTACTCCCTCTTTGGGAGCAAAACTAATATTGTATGTGTTTATTATTTTCCAAATATAGAATGACTAAAAAGCCACTAATTTGACTTACCTGATCTTAGCTTTGCTCAAAATATTGGTATGCAAACCAAACCCTCATACAGAAATCAGATGAGGTATTCTCTAACTCCAAGATATATTATTTACAAAAGAAAACACTTAAAAATACAGTCAATAAAATAACTATTTTACTTAGTTTGGCTTACAACTATGCTTTCTCCTAAACATTCTATCAATATTAAACAATAATAGTAATCCAGCACCAGTTAGCCCAAGACGACTGACTTAAAATGTGGTTTTACTTAGTTTAGTTTTGGTTGCATTTTATTTAGCATAACAAATTTAAAATGTTTTATTTTCAAAAGAGCACTGGTTTGTATACTCAGAATCTGAACTTGTATCATACTTGAAAAATCAACAATACCTAGTTGACTATTTTTCAGTTACAGGTATCAAAACACTTTACAACAAAGGTCAGTCTAGTGTGAGGCATGTGGCTGAAGATCAAGTGACTTCAATCACATGAACTATAACATAACTTCTAAAGTGGCAAATCAACAAATTCCTTTACTTGCTTCATTTTATTAAAAAAAAGCATCAGGCAGACTATAAACTGTAATAAATGTTAAAATTTCATTACAAGTTTGATCATTAACAAAATCAAAGCAGAACCAGGAGAGCGAGTGGGGCAGTTTTGGGTATGTGATAGGAAACACCCAGAAATAATGCTCACCTGCTTATCTGAAAATTTACACAATGTTTTCATTTACTCTGCCATGGAAAAAATTACTCTTGACACCTGATTCCAATTATTGTTTTCAGCCTTTTTTTTTTTTTTTTTTGAGGCCTGGTTTACAGTACAGTTAGGTTGAGAGAAGGCAGTTTTCCTTGACCTAATTATGTCAGTGTACACACTACAGCCTTATTCCTGCTGATGTAAATGCCATATTACATTGACAGAATAACTCCACCTCCATGAGAGGCACAGGACTTATATTGGTGTAGATGGGGCTACAGAATGTCAAGGCAGAGCCTGTAGGTTATTTACATTGGCTGTTGACCCTCATTCTGATCAATTTCACAGCTACATGCTGTGAGCCATGAAACAGACAAGAAAGCCACTCAGCTTGGGCTGTCACCCCAGGGGCTGGGTGGGGGGCTCTATCTAAAGCTTGGCTGCCCTGGCTCCCAGGCAGGCTGCCCCTGGCCCACCTGCAGCAAGACTCTCCATTCCCCACAAGGAGCCCAACAGCTGCCAGGTGTTGGCCACAGCTCCCTGCTGGGTGCCCAGAGGAATTGGAGGCAGCCAAGTTGCTGGCAGGGAGCTGCAGAGCTGAAAGCACCTGGACTCTCAGCCCCCCTACACTGGCCATCTTAAGCCAGTAGAAGTGCTCCTGGTGAGGATGGGCACCAAGGATAAAAGTTAAGCAGCGTGGATATCAACTGCAGTAATTAGTGCAGTGGTTGGAAGTCAACGTAATATAGCCTCTTTAAGTTTGTAGTGCAGACATGCCCGAAGTCATTCTACTGAGCGCATCACAAATGAGCCCCTTCCTTGATTGATGATGATCTTATCACTTAGCATTTCATTTGAGGATGGTGACGTTTGGCGCCCTCAGCTTCTAGGGCTTGGGAGCTCTAGACCCCACGGGCCCCGAGGCTGGGCACTGCTTGAGAGCCCCCCCCCCCGCGACGCTATGCCTCGCGATTCGGGGCTGTCGCTTCAACGAGAAACGCCTCGATCGGGGCCTGGGGTGCGGCGGGCAGGGCACTGCCAGGCCCCGCGCAGCATCGCGGTGTGGGCGCGCGTGCGGCCATGGGACCCAGGCAGCAGGGCGGCGCGCCCAGCTCGGGGCGGCAAACTCCCCGCCTCCCCCCCCCGCGCCCGTCGCTCCCCGCAGCCGCTGGCACACGGCGCCCGTTACGCTGCTGCGCGCCAGGGGACACAAGTGCGCCGGCTCCGCGCCCCGGAGGGTCCCCGCGGTGTGCGCGTGCAGGAGGGGTGGTGGTGGTGGGGGGGTCGCATGAAAGGCCGCTACCGCGAGGCGTTTCCCTCTTCCCGTCCGTGGCTGCCGGCGGCCCCGTATCGCCTCCGCCGGCGGCGTTTCCCGTCTCCCCCATCGCAGCTGCCCTAAACGTCGGCCGTTACTCCTCGCGCACTGACTAGCCTCCCCCGACGCCATGACGTGCCACGCGCTCTGCGTCCCCTCCCCCTTCCTCAGCAGGAGGCGGCGCCAAGGCGACGACACCGTCGAAACGGAGTGTGAGGCTCTCACGGAGGCGCATGCGCAGCGGCGGGGCTTTCCCTGCATCACGTGACTCAGCCCCCCCCCCCCCCCCCCGCCCGCCCGCCCAATGAAGTAACAGGAGTTTGTTGTTTTGAAGAGTTTTTCATGCGTGCCTTTGAGACGCGAGCCGGGGCCGCGCGCAGGGGCAACAGCGCGAGCCGCTCCGCGTGCGGCCGCGCGTAGCTCTTCACGTGTGCGGAGTGGGGGGGTGAGAGTCGCGGAGCCGCCGCCTGGCCCCGCCTCTTATTCCCGTCAGCGCTTTCCCGGGGAGCTGCGCCCCCCGCCCCCCAGTCCCGAGAGTGCCAGTGAGGCGCGGGTTGGCTCCGCCAAGTGGCGCCGCCGCTGCTCCCTGACTAACGGCCGCCCCGCCCCTGCTCCCTCCCCCCGGCGTGTCCCTTCCCCTCCCCCCCGCGTGTCCTGCCCCCTCCCCTGCCGCCGCCGCCGCTGCTGCTGCTGCTACCAGCGCAGCCTGGACTAACGCGAACTCCGGAGCGAACTGAGGAGAAGTGAGGAGGCGGAGGCGGTGGCGGGGCTGAGACTCGCCACCCACAGGCAGCGGGAGGGAGGCGGTGAGGACACCGGGCGCAGCGCGGCGGCGGAGACACCAGCAGCGGCCGGGGAGGAAACAACCGGCGGCTCCTCGGGAAACAACAGCAGCAGCAGCAGCGCCTGCCCGCCCCCTCCCCCGCCGCGGAGAGCAGACGGGGCAGTGCCGCGGAGAGGAGCCGGGCTCAGCGTGCGCGCGCGGGAGGAGGGGGGCCCCGGAGGACTGCGCCGGCCGGCCGGGGGCGCACGGAGCCGGGGAGCGGGGGGACGCCGAGTTTCCTCTTTTCTGCACCCGGGACCCGGCGGTGGCGGGTTGGTTTGTTGCTGATTGAATCTTCTTCCTCCTCGGGGAGCCCCCCCTCCCCTTCCCGCCCGGATCCGGCCGGGCGCCCCGTGCCGTGGTTGGGCTGCGCGGCGGGCGCTCGCGGGCTCTGCGCGATTGGAATATGGTTGGGGAAATGGAAACCAAGGAGAAGCCGAAGCCGAGCCCCGATTACCTGATGCAGCTGATGAACGACAAGAAGCTGATGAGCAGCCTCCCCAACTTCTGCGGGATCTTCAACCACCTCGAGAGGCTGCTGGACGAAGGTAAAACACTCCCCCCTCCCCGGGCCTCCGCGCTGCTCCCTGGATCCGTCTCCGTCCTCCATTCCTGCCCCCGAGAGCCGCGGGTGGGCTCTTCCCTGCCTCCCTCTCTCTCCTTCACGGGTGTCTAGACTCGGTCTCAGCCTCCCATTTCAATCCATGAAACAAAGGGGCAGCGGGGTACCCCCAGTTCCTGCCTGTAACAGCAGAGATTTGGGGGGGGGTTCGCCTTGTGTGCCCCCCTCCCCCGGTTCTCTGCATATCGTCTGTTAAACAGGGGAAGGGGAGCCACCACCTTAGGGAGGAGAGGGAGCGAACAGGAAGGGGAAAGGCGCTGAGGAATGTGGTTGGGGGGGAAGTGCGAGGGGGACGACGGCGGGAGGGTCGTTTGCGAGCGCTGTGGCTACTGGATCGCGCTGGAAAGTATTGGAGGGAGAGAAGGGTCCTGTGTGGCGTGTTTTATGGGAGAGTTAATGGACTCGTTCTGTGGGCCTGGAGCTAGGGAAGGGTGTTTGGTGTCGGGATTTGGCTGTTCTGGAAACTGCTTGAACTTGAACGACTAACACCGGAATGGCCGAGCTCCCTTCCCTGCTCCGGCGTGGGCCCCCGCATTACCCCACCCCAAACTGGTCACAAAGTAATAATTAAAAATTTCCCAGCGTGTGCGAAGGGAGCAAATTGTTCTCCCGGTTGTGGTTCTGTTTTAAAGAAACTAACGTAAAGATTCCTACGTGTGACTGTAGTTGCTGAAAAGAATTACGAAATAAATTCTCTTCTGCTGCCAAATGTCCGCTGCTGCCTCCAGCCAGGGCGCCGTCTTCTCTGAGCCCCACACCCAACTCCGGCTTGTGGAGGGTGAAGAGAGGCCGCTCATTCTGGGCCATGTTCATTTTCAGTTAATAATTCATTTTCACGGAAAGTGTTTACAAATCAATGGTCTCATTTTAAAATAATGTCAAATGTTTGAAACCTTACACGTCCTCTGCCTCTCCCCTTTTTGTATCTGCTTAATGTAGTCTATTTGCATTTAGAGGGTTTTTTTAGGTTCCTTGTGTGGGGTGCCCGTTTTTTTCCCCCATTGTAAGTGCACAAACAATAGTACTTAACTGAATGTATGGGCATTTAGCTTAGTGGGGAAATACGGAAATGTTTAATGTAATTACAACAGTTAGATTTTAATCTGGATAGAAATGTAAACCACTGAAAGAGTTTCAGCTTTGATTCTGGGGAGTTTTAATATAAACTATGGGATTTTGAGATTTTATTGGGGAGGGTTTCTGACAGTAGTCAGATCCTTCTTATTTGAAAGAAAACTTTATCAAGCCATTGACTCCAAAGGAGAAAACTGTTTTGATAGGGTAGAACATTCAAAGACCATATATAAAAATGAGAATGTGACTATATTGCAGCAGAAAATAATACTTAGAAAAAGATTACCTTTTTTGAAGAAATGACAAAGGTGAAAAATAAGAATTGGTACAACTGGGCTCTAGTAAACAGTATTTCCTTGAAAAAGTTTTCATTCATGTGTTTTGGAGGATTGCTTTTATAAACCTTGAGTGGATGAAGGTGGTTATCAAAAGGAAAACCACTTAGAACATATGGTCACTGTGAAATATTCTTCAGAAAGATTCAAAAGCAAAGGATGTAAAATCTAGAAGAAACTGGATAAAGACAACACATTTAAATATAAATGAAATCAACAGAGGCCTGGTGATGGATTTTAAATTCCTGAAGTCTTTCAGGGTTATATGAAGGGGGTGGGGGGGTGGAGCTCTAGTAAGTTTGTTGGTTACGAGAACAAAAGAGAGAAACATCGCTATTGTCCAAAGGATGTTGAAAGAGAGAAATATGTGAGATCACTGCATCTTCTGAAGGTGGTTGAATCCTGGAAGCCCTGGAAATCTCTTTACCAATGTTTCCTATAGCCAGAATAATGGATATGAGAACTGTGGTGGAAATTTAAAAATGTTACTGAACTTTCAAGCTGTTTTCCACCTTCTCTTTTTTTCCCAAACAGTTCATTTTTTGTTTCTGAATAGCCCAGGAAGCATTCTACTTCTTCTTTAAGGCTTCCTGCTTTTTCCTGGTTGCGTTGGTGTTTGGCTGGAAGAGTTGTGGAGGCAGAAAACTTTCTGGAATGTCCCAAAAAAAAAAAAAAAAGTTGCAAATCTAGTGAATTATCTGAAGATTTTAAAATGTGAACGCTAAGGGGCGCCATTTATTTCTTTTTGTGAGAAAGATGAGAACAGATTTGTAAGATCTTTACTAACCTTAATACTAAAATTAGCAACTTTACTAGAAGACAGTTAAAAATTACACTTGAGGATATGCTTAAATATCGTAGATCTCTATATTTAAATAATTGAGTTTATATGCAGTGTTAGTGTGGGATCTTATATAAAAAAAAAATCATAGAAAACTTTACACAACTTTTTACACACAAGTCACAATGGAATAAGAAAATATTCTGCAAAACTGTGTGCTCTGGCAACAAAAAGAGCAAGTTAAATGAACCAGATGCAATATTAGATTTACCTTAATATGTTGTCTTGCTTTTTAGGACACCCAAGATTTTATTTAGAGTGCTTAGAAGTTTTGTATATAATTACAGCCATTTTAAGGTTCATTAGAAGTAACTCTCAAAATAATACCAAATATGAATCAGCTTTTAGGGAGGCAGGCATAGAAAAGTGAAGAAAAAAAGGGAGGAGTTGTGTTTTTCATCATCAGAAATTTATTTGACTCACTTTTCAATAGATCACATTTCTATTTTAATAGTGGTTTCTGCTCTAGATGTGGCTTTTTTTTGTTTTTTTAATAAAGCTACAATAAAAAATATTACCTTTTAGTAAAGATTCTATTATCTGTGCTTTCGGAGGCATAACATTTCCTGAAGAATTAGCAACTGAGGTTTTTTTTAATCTAGTCTCTACCATCCTGATTAAAGTAGTAACACAAGCACTTAGAAGCTGTTTTTTTTAAATCAAGGTTATTTTTAAGTAAATTCATTTTCTCCACTGATACTGCATTATAGAAGCTTTCTTATGAGCATTTTTTACACATGGCTGTATCTAAAGACAACAAATGGAGTGCATGTGATCTTGTAGTTCCTGTGTTAAATCAGAAGCAGAAATTGAGCCAGCTATTCTGCTGTATGATTGTCTGGGGATTTTGTTACTCTTTTTACTCCCTTTAGTTGTTAGACCATTAACTAATTAAGTGACTTGTAAAACAGACCATTTTACTCTGAACTTTATCCAAAACATATTTTCATTTTTTGTACATTTCTCTGAAGGCTGATCTTTAGATATATTGATACCTTGTGCTGAATTTTGATTGATGAACTGTTGCATAACTTTTTTGCAGTTTAATGTCAGTTTAAAGAGGCGTGTATAAATGTGGACTTTAAAAAAAAATCAACTTCACTGTAAAACTCTGGCTTTATGCTTAGCTTAGAAGTATTTTTCAAGCTGTAGCCTTTTTAATTCATGTAAAACTCATGTAAAATAATTCTTTGGTAGATTAACAAGGATGTTTAAAATGAACATCATAATAAGTAGGAAGTTGGATTGTTTCTATCAGACTAATGCAAACCTGTTGAAAGAGGGTTTTTTTCCTGAATGTCAGTGGGCTGTATTTCCTGTAATTGTTTGCACCATCAAATGGGACTTGAATTTTTTGCATTTGATTTTAGTTTCTAAAATACTTAAAATATTTTATGTTTAACTTATAATATGATTTTTGCTAACTTAATTTTTTGCTTTCCACTTCGTAATATGGCCTCTTTTACACAACACATCAGTTCTCATTTCTTATCTAGAAATGAAGGTTTCAGAACTCTGTAAACATTGACTGAGATTTTAAAATAAATGGAAGTTATTTAGTTCAGATATTTTCTGAAAAGTAAAAACCATTAGGTTTATTAAACTAGTTGTTTTTAACATTTTTTACTGTTTTAGAAAAATTATACTCTGATCTTAACAGACGGTAGTTCTAAAGTACAGAAATTCCATCAGTGAGTATAATCACATTGTATAGCAAGAATACGTGACCATGGATATTAAAATATTTTTTATATGTGGCAGTAATCCTGACTTTTAGAGGAACTTAGCTTACTGTTTAAGAATATCTTTGAACTCTTGAAGCTACAGATGGCAAGATTCTGATACTCTTTGGTAGTATGCATCACTAACAGTATCTGATCTTTCCAAGGATATTCATGTGGACTCCTATGAAGAATTGTTTATTATTTCTTTCCTTTGAAAGCCCTGCCTAAAAGTCTTTCGCTTCACAGTTGTTAAATAGCTCTTTTTTTAGGAGGGAGAGAAACCCAATCAAAAACCTGTGTGTATACATACTTCCTAAGGGGAATGATGAATTGGATGACGTTTTTTTGCCTACTTTTGGAAATCAATAGGATTAGTTTCAAACAAATGTAGAGCATGCTGCATCAACCTGAGTAACAATAGTTACAACAAATTAAACTATAAATGCATCCAGACTTAAGGAGACTTGTATGTTGCTGTCAACTAGCCAGTGTACTAGCTCTAAAACAGTGTATATGAAAGTTGTGGAACTATAAAGGGCCAAATTATACAGTTTTAATGAGAGTAATCCAGTTGGCTTTAGCCAGGCTGGTTGCATGACTAAGGTTTCCAGGATTGGGTACCAAGTCTGTAAATACTTTTCTTTGGGACTTACATGAGAATACTTGCATTGGCAAAGTTAAGCACAGGTCTTTGGAGGATCAAGGCCTTAAATATTACATGTCTTGTTTAAATTTAGTCAGAAGTAAATTCTAAATATAATTAAGTGGGTAAACATGTCATTGAATGTACACAATAAAAGGCTAATGCTTTCTGTATAGATATCAGTAGTACCCACTTCACTGTTGAGCCTTTTCACTTGGTATTACAACTACTGAATATGTAAAAGCATGGGGCAAACCTGAAGATTCCCTTTAGATGGAACTTCCACCTCATAAAATGATATATAGTAACAGACAAGATTCTAGAGATCCATAATTTTTGTTTCAAAAGTCTGTAGTTATAAAAGGGGTAGTGTGTTCCTTTTCAAAATCTGTTAGAATGCTTTTCAAAACAAAAATCACATTAGACTTCGTAATAAGTTTTATTCATGCACAGTCTCCTGATTTACAAGTTAAAATGTTTCTCAAGGATAAAGAGTTTAAAAGTCTCTCAGACATGATTTCTTTTTTCTTTTTTTTTCATTTTCTGGCAAACTTTTTACTAGTGATTGCATGTTTTTTGTGTTGTTGGAAGGGATGTATTCAACTGGACAATCGCTTTCTAAAAATTGCGTAAGAAAGATCATGCAGAAGATTAAAAGAACAGTTAATGGAACATTTTTTCTGTTTTTGTTTACTTTAAGCATTTGACAGCAAAGTGTGTATGTTCAATTATCAGCGGAAAAATTGACTCGCTTATAAACATAAGCAGAACAGAAAACCCCTTTTATTCGAAAAAGTTATTTTAGAACATATTCATGAAGTACCCTTTAAATAGTATGTTAACAGAAAATTATTTTAAGCAGCCAAAATGCTTTAACCTTTATTTAGCCAGTATAGAATGCACTCTTGATTTACAAATCTGCATTTTCCATACTTTCCATTTTCTGTTTACTAGAATTATTTTCTGTAATAGGTTCACTTTCGCTTTGAAAACTTGATCTTTGCGTTTTCAGCTGATCAGTATCAGTACATCACTTTTCATGATTATTGTATTTTTAAAGAGCTGTCAACACTTAGGTAGTTTAGAATTTTTTTTTTTTTTAGAAAGCGCTTCTGTTGATTAATCTCTTTGCCCCTTCCTTTTTCCTTTTCTTTCAAACCTGGGTAAGGCCATTATTCTGCTAAATATGTGTTACTTTCCATTATCATTGTGTTTATACAAGACACTTTAGAAGGGACAGAGTCTTGTAGCACCTTATAGACGAACAGATCTTAGGGATCATGATCTGTTAGTCTGTAAGGTGTTACAAGACTTTTTGTCCGTTTTTTCAGATCCAGTCTAACAGGGCTACCCCTCTGATACATGTTACTTTAGAGTTGTTATTCTCCTGGCTGCATATTCCTTATCTGAAGTCATGCACCATAATTAGTTGTGATATAAATAGCTCTCACTTCAGGTAAAGAGTGATTATCCAAGAGCATATCGGGATAAGCAATGTAGTTATTGTTTTCATAACTAATGAATGGAAAAAATACTATAAAATAATCAATTGAATTGTTTCTAAATCTTTTCTCCGTGCCCCCCTCCACCCCAGATTATGTAGGTGTTTGGAGCTCTTAAGAATACAATTTAGACAAAAAGTGATGTGCTGAGATAGAAGGGTAGAAAATGCAAAGGTTAAGTTTCCAAAGCTAAGGCTTAAAAAAAAAAAAAAAAAAAAAAAAAATCTGACTGTCTCCTAGATAGAATGTGTATTAGCAAGGCAAGGCGGGATGTGAAATAGTTCATTTCTATTTCACGAACAATTTTTTTGACAAATACACTTTTCCTGTTACTGACTTTGTTAAAGAAAAACTTCTTCTCCAGAAGAGAGCAAACTTCAAAATGAGAACTATAAAACAGGAATCAAATCTGTTTAAAATAGCATTTTAATTATGTAGACCACAAGAAAACAAACACTGAGTTTTGTCCTGTTCTTAAAGTATTCTGTTTATTTGACAATCTGTTGTTATCAAAATTATTAATTAGTTATAGTTAAGTGCTTATTTCATGTATGGCTGATGAGAGATGAGCTATGTTAAGCTAACTGACTGCTAGGCCATCCTGACAGCTCAAGTTGATTGAAATACGGGTGTAGAAACTGGTGGGTTATACTCTGCTTCTCTGAAGGGAGGAAAATCTCTTTACCAAGAGGAGTGTAGAATAAATGATATGCCCCCACTTGCTGACTTTTGTCTTTATTGAAACATAATTCAAAAGCTTCTGATTGAGACTTGTATTCTGCCACATGGATTTTGTTCAAAACCACAAATACCAAAATATTCTTTGCAGTCTGAAGTTTGTTATAGTTTAAAAAGAAACAATATTTTAATACTAAGAGAACTACTTGAAGCAGTAGAATAGGTTTCATGAAATCAAATTCAGGTTAACTTACTTGGCTATACTGAATTTCTCTGTAGTAGGAGGGGCTTTAATCATAGTTCCAGTCTGCTTATCAATAAATCTTCAGAATGCAATCTTGTTTGCTGGCAGTCAGGGGATTTTGTTTCTATTTTGTCGTGAATGGCTTGAGTTGAGTTAAACCACGTTATTTCTAACACCAGTGACTGACATCTTTGCTGCTTGTCCTGCGTTGTTTTGAGTATACTAAACTTCTTTATGAATGATCTTTGGTGGAAATGAACAGTTAATTTTTAATGACATTAAATAAGCAAAGTGACCCTGATAACACTTAAACTGAAAGTGATGCTCAACATTAACTATACCAGCGCTAGTGTTCTGCTATAATGTTATCAATGGTCTTTGAAGTATGGCATTTTTTTACATATATCTAAACTGTCCTATTACTATAGATCTAGGGGTCTTCAAACATTTCTCCCCGCGGCCCCTTTCTGCGGAGGGAAACGTCTGGCGGCCCATGGGGTGTATGTCCGCCAAAATGCCACGGCAGAAAGCGGAAGCTTCTGCTTTCCGCAGCGGTATTTCAGGGAGACTAAAATAGCCCGTCTAGGAGTTTGGCGATCTCCCGGTGCTGGGGTCCTGCGCACCCCCTGGAGTGGGCTTGCGCACCCCAGTTTGAAGACCACTGCTGTAGATAAGTTGTTATGTGGCTTTAGAATTTGAAGTTCCAGCTTTCGATAGTCCATAATTCCTTAATAGGTGGTAGTGTCTACATTTGAAGAAGGTAACAAAATGGCAATTTGAAGTCTACTAACAATGTAAAAGTGCTGACTGTAAATATTTTTTTAGTATTTATTTATTTTTGGCATAGCTTTTTATCCTTGTCTTGACTTGTTTTTTCAGACTGCTAATGATGAATGTAATTCATTTTCAGTACAGTTACTGAGAAATTTATGCAGTGAAGGGGAGATGGAATAGGTGCCTTTTATAACTTTGTGCAACAGGTTTGCAGTAAGCACTAAACAACTTCTTTGAGTAAAACCTCTCCATTAAGTCTTATAGGGTGGGATTTTCAGTGTGTAGTAGGTGGTTATAGGAGCACAAATCCTGTTGAAAGCCAATGAGATTTGTGCTCTCAATTTAGGTCCTTTTTTGAAAATCTCACACCTTGTGTGGAAATAGAAACTGATTGAATGTTGAGGATATTTTATTCCATTCTAATGAACTAGGGCAGGTTTCTGTACTTTAAGATGGAATGCCCTAGAAATTGTGACACCTTATGATCTTCTTATTCCATTCTAGGAAGTGCAGTTCTTAATTTTCACTTTAAAAACACAAATATATTCAGGAGACTTCTAAGAAAAATCAATTAAGAAAACTTTACTGCACAGTTGACATTCAGTTAGGCTTATCAGTATGGCAGTATAATGAAAGCCTGTAGTAATTTTTTTTAAAGAAGAGTTCAAACAGAGTTATTTCTGCATAGATAGTACACAGAGCTCCGGGGACTTAAGTTTCTCATTTATCAACAGAGCTGTTCTGGGTGGATTTTCTGAGGTAAGAGGTTTGTCTCAGTCCTCATTCAGGTGTCAAATAGTGCTAATAGTATTTTTTTGTATGTCTCTCTGTCATTTTCAAATCGACAATCCCATATCATAGATTGCACTAGCATCCAGGGTTAAACTTTGCTGGAAACTTCATTGTTTAAACCAGGGGTTCTCAAACTGGAGGTTGTGACCCCCTCAGTGGGTTGAGAGGTTATTGGATGGGGGGCGGTGGGGGTCGCAAGCTGTCACTTTCCACTGCTACAGACTCCACCTCCAGCATTTACAATGGTATTAATTAAAAAAACATTTTTGTATATGGGGGTGGGGGTGGGGATTGCACTCCGGGTTTGCTGCGTGAAAGGGGTCACTGGTACAGAAGTTTGAGAACCCCTGGTTTAAACCTTACTATTTCTGAAATAGTGTTTCTTTTTCTTAGTTCTCCAGTTTCTATTAAACAGCATCTTGGAGAGCCGCATACTTTTTGCTTTCTGGAAACTTTATTCCCTTCTACCCCAGCCAGGTGATTTTCTTATTAAAGTAAAGCAGTCAAAGTATGTCTAGGATCTGAGAAAAGTAGTGAGGGGTTTCCCCAAAGGAGATGCCAGTGGCACATAGTTTTGTTTTAATATCAATTTTTGGTTGGCAGATAAGGATAAAATCAATACAAAAAAGGCAGTTAGCTCAGTTATGTAGTGTTTGTATTTGTGATGGTAGTCAATTCTAAGTGGTGGCAGCTTGTTTAGTACTTGTGTAAATTATGGGTTAATTAATTTGATTTTAATCTAATTGCCTCTAAAGCTTCAGATGAAAAGTCAGTGCACAGTTCCAGAATACAGGTATGGAGGAAGTCTAAACTTGTAGTAACTGAGGTGTTGAACTTCAGGTTCATTTGGTTAGATGCATGGAAAAAAGTTGAGCAAAGTTCCTTCTGTCCTTATATTTATTTTTAAGTGGTAGTGGGGACAAGCGTGAGTTGCTTCATAGAACTTCGTTTACATATGCCTCTACAAAACAACTAAAACAATTTCTAAATACTGTACATAGAGAATTTTCTTGTCAATAGCTTATCACAGTTTTGAGTTAATCTGAATCTGATTCAAATAAACAGGTATTTAGGAAAGGAGTTGCAGAAGATCCTAGGTGACTTTAAGAACTAGTCCCATTTGAAAATCAGTGGGATTTGTGTTCCTAAGGTTATGTCTTTGACATAAAAGGGTGTTCTTGCAGCAAGGTAGTGTGTATTGGCTATCTCACTGTAAAATCATAATGGAGAGAAGGCATACACAGTTTTCATGATGATGTAATTAGATGAGTTTGTCCCTGGATGAGGGATATATTGTTGACTTTCTCACCTTTCTTGCAATGAAGACATACATACAGTCAATGAAACTTGTGCTCCTAAGTCACATGTTTTGAAATCCTACCCTAGCTGTGAATATACGTATTTGCATGACTTTCAGTAAGGATTCTGTTATTAATCTCCTCATCTAACTGCTGATGTGAACAGCCTTGATTGTCAAAGTGGTATTTGAAGAACTATATAACAAGCACTATGTAAATTAAGTAAAACAAGCACAGATTACATTCATAGCCATGAATTTTAAGGCCAATCTTAAAATACTTGTCTAATATCCTGTATATCCCAGGTCACCAACACCTGTACCTTAAATGGAACAACCTAAAAGAGATCACAGGTATTACAGCCCTCCAGAGGTTAGACTGTTCTGTGCCACAGGCACAGAATAGGAGGGACTGACATGCACCAGTGCTTTAAGCCAATCTGAGGAAATGATTAAGTGAGAGACCAGATGACCTTGGCATACTGCCAGTCTGACGTGTGGGGGAAATTCCTTCCTGACCCCACATATGGCAGTCAGACCTTGAGCATGTGAGCAAGAGCCTGCCAGCCAAGCACCTGAGAGAGAGAATGCTCAGTGCCCCCTCAGAGGCCTCATGTCCTATCTCCAGCTGTGGCCAGAGGAAGGAGGTGGAGGTGGATGCTAAAATCTTCCCAGAATACATTAAGGGGAGAAATCCCTTCCTGACCGCTGCTGGCTGAAACCCTGAAGCATTAACTTCAGGAGTGCAAGACATAAACTGCAAGTGAGTCCGGAGGCGGCTGAGTCCTGTGCCCGACCATCGTAATAAGCAATTCTGTCATACAGTTGTCATACTCATGAGTTTATCCGGTTCTTTGTCAAATATAATTAAGCTGTTTTGGCCCCATTATGAAGGTTAGTAGAATGAATTATTTAATTTAAGGATGTAGTCTGATTTTGAAGACAGTTATATTTGTAAATATCTCAAACCAGTTTTGGCCCAGAGAGAAGGCTAGATTACTTGTGAGCATTTTTTCTTTCACACATGCAATTGTTACTACGCTCAGTTATCATGTGGTTGTGTTTTTCAGAAATACCATATACAAAGGACAGTAGTAATAGTATTTAAAAAATGGGTGGGAGGGAATTGTTACTCTTAAGCAAATAAATCTCCATGAAGCTTATTATTGCTCTTTTCCCTCTTCACAAAAACAAACCTTTCCAAGTCCAGCTGATGTACATTTATAATTTACATCATTTTTGGGGAGAGAGTTGGAAAAAGAATGTTAATTGAAATATTTACTTTTGTTTAATCCAGAATCAAAATGATCTTGGTAGAAATGTAAAAATGTGACACTGGCTTGTTTCTGGTAGGGCTATTCATTAAAATAATTACAGAATTTATCAAGTAAGACATCTGACAGATTCTATGCAGAAGCTGTGTTATCTGTGTTTTCTAACAGACCCTTAAGTGAAACAATTTGCAGATAGCTGTTCCACAGTGATGAAGGGTTAATTTAGATTAAATTCCATAGGTATTGCAGTGTTTCCAGTCGCTCATAATTCAGGTGTAGCTCCTAGGGAACCAAAGGACAGTGCCTCAGCTATATAAATAATGGGGTACATAAAGCTAGTATCGATTGACTAACTGTGTTTTATTCATAACTATTCATGAGGAAACTTGTTGGTTCCAAATGGGAGGTTTAATGCACATTGAGGCTACTTGGTAGTTAAGAGTTTTAATATTGCTAAGTGTCTTCAGTCAGAAAGGTACACTTGCGTCAGCCTCAGATTAACATAGGGTGAATAACAGAGCAATTTATCAACCAGGCAGCCCTGAAGAGTGTCAGCAAGAAGGCTGACGATGATGAATTGGATGAAAGTGGGTGTTGCAGTAGATAGCCAGTACAGCCCACTGTTAAGGCCACAGTCTTGAGGGATGGCAGCTGATAATTACCCTGCATATAGCTAAATGAGGAGGACCAGTCTTGTGCTTGGCTGAGTAGAAAACATGTCCCTTTATATTTTAAGAATTTTAGCGACTTCTGTAGCTTAGACTGGCAAGTGGACAACAGAATTGTGCAATATGGAAAATGATGTTTGAACACCAGATGTATTTAGGACTGGTAGAATTGCTACATTCTTGAGAAAGATACTTGATGTTCAGTTAAATGTCATTATTCTCAGAAATGTTACAGGTCAATGGATTTCTTGTGCAGATATTGATTTGAAAGCAAGATTATTTTAGTTTATGCTTCAGAGTTAATTTTTTCACTTTTTATATCTTGGAGTTTATTTGGTATTCCTGCATCATATAGTAAAACACCAAGTGCACAGAAAATAAAGAAATAGTTACGAACAAAAGGAGATTAGTCTATAAAATTGCATGTTGCTTCTCCCAGCATTGCATGAGATATGGAGAAGGAAGCTTAAATGAAAATAGGAAGCTTTAACAAAAGTAGGTTGAGGTTCCTTGTTTTTGCCACGTGCAGATGTTTATCCATTTTATTCAGTGAATATTAAAGATAGTTTTTTTGCTGTTGAAGTCTAATTTACTTTGTACAGAAAACTTGAAATTATTTGTGTGAGAGAAAAGTAATCTCATGTTTACATTTAAGGCTGTGATCCACCTGTATTCCTGACTGTGTCTTAGACCATTATAAGATGTTGTTAAATGTATAAATTGAATGTGCAATCAGTTCTGTACACTTTGGCTTTCCTAGGGCTTGTCTATCCTTAAAATGCTGTAGTGACACCGCTGAACTGTAGCAGTTGCGCTGTGGTAGTGCTACAGGACAAGTCTGTGCTACAGTGCTACATTGGCGCAGCTGCACTGCTATAGTGTGTCTGGTGAAGATGATGGGAGAGTGCTTTCCTGTTGGGTTAATTACTCCACCTCAGCAAGAAGCAGAAGCTATGTCAACAGGAGAGTGTCTCCTGCCAGCATACCACTGGTGTGGATAAAGCAAAACTTGCTTTGCGGGAGAGAGGCTTTGTTACTCCTCTGAGTGATACGTTATATTGACTTAGGTTGGCAGTTCTCAAACTTTTAGTTGGGGTGGCCCCTTTTCTGTTCCCCGCGGGCTGCTGTGACCCATGTGTATCTGCTAAAATGCCACCAAAGTGATTGTTTCCACTTTCAGCAGCGTTTCGACAGATATGCAGTGCGCTTTGGAGTGTCTGCTGAAAACCTGCAGAAACCAGAAACAGTCACTTTGGCAGCTTTTCAGGGGACTCTCTGAAGTGCACGGCATGTCCGCCAAAAGCGAAAGTGATCTATTTGGTGGCACTTCAGTGGCACAGGGAGCTCGCGACCCCCTTGGAATTGGCCTGTGACCCCCCCCGGGGGTCATGATCCCCCAGTTTGAGAACCACTGATTTAGGTGATAGTGCAGACTTCCCCTCTGAAGGTGCTTCCTACACTGATGGGAGGGCTTTCCCTGTTGGTGTAGGTAATCTACCTTTCCAAATGTTTGGTAGCTAGGTCAAAGGGAGAATTCTCCCATCGACCTAGGGCTATCTGTGCTGGGGGTTAGATTAGATTAATCATTAAGAGGGGTGAATTTTTAACACCCCTGAGCAAGATAGTTAAACAGATGTAATTTCCTAGGGTAGACCAGATTTTAATATTTAGCTGAACTTCTGATTTGCAGCTCAAGAGTCCCTAGTAGAGGCAAGCATTTATTAGTACAAAAACATTGAGCAATCCTAATTTAATATTATAATTGAAAGGTGCAGATTCACCTGGTTGTGTAGTTATGATTTAATTTGAATTCTGTTAACTCTTAGGTCTGAAGCATCAGTTGCATTCTCACTTCAGAAATTTATTAGATAAATATTCTGTTTTACTCATTTCTCTGAACTTGCTAGATTGAGTGGTGAATTGAGCATTTTGGCTGCTGAAATATCTAATTTGCTGTTCTGTGCCTAAAATGTATTCTAAAGTAATCACAATGACAGCTTTATGAAGAAATTTTTTTTTTCAAAATGTTTACCATGCAACCTTGATATTAGGTACATATAGAAATGATACAGATTTAATATCTTCTTTAATATCTGGAGGATGCTCAATATCCTCATTAAAGATCTGGAGGATGGCGTGAACTGCATCCTTAGCATGTTTGCAGATGACACTAAACTGGGTGGAGTGGTAGATAGGCTGGAGGGTAGGGATAGAATACAGAGGGACCTAGACACATTGGAGGATTGGGCCAAAAGAAATCTGAGGTTCAAGTACAGAGTCCTGCACTTAGGATGGAAGAATCCCATGCACTGCTACGGACTAGGGACCAAATGGCTAGGCAGCAGTTCTGCAGAAAAGGATCTAGGGGTTACAGTGGATGAGAAGCTGGACATGAGTCAACAATGTGCCCTTGTTGCCAAGAGGGCTAACAGCATTTTGGGTTGTATAAGTAGGGCATTTCCAGCAGATCGAGGGATGTGATCACTCCTCTCTATTCTGCGTTGGTGGGGCCTCATCTGGAGTACCGTGTCCAGTTTTGGGCCCCACGCTAGAAGAAGGATGTGGACAAATTGGAAAGAATCCATTGGAGGGCAACAAAAATGATTAGGGGACTGGAGCACGTGAGTTACAAGGAGAGGCTGAGGGAACTGGGATTGTTTAGTCTGCAGAAGAGAAGAATGATTTGATAGCTGCTTTCAACAACCTGAAAGGGGGTTCCCAAAGAGGATGGATCTGGACTTTTATCAGTGGTAGCAGATGACACAACAAGGGGTAAGGGTCTCAAATTGCAGAGGGAGAGATTTAGGTTGGATATTAGGAAAAGCTTTTTTCACTAGGAGAGTGGTGAAGCACTGGAATGGGTTACCTAGGGAGGTGGTGGAATTTCCTTCCTTAGAGGTTTTTAAGGTCAGGCTTGACAAAGCCCTAGCTGGGATGAGTTAGTTGAGGGATTGGTCCTGCTTTGAGCAAGGGATTGGTCCTGCTTTGAGCAGTGGATTGGCCTAGATGACCTTCTGAGTTCCCTTCCACCCCTGATATTCTATGATTTAATATGATATTCATATAGTGACAAAGGTTACAGAGGATTTCTTGTTTCCATTGGTAATGCTTAGACTCTTAAGTTTCTAATTAATAGTATAACTGCTAACCAATAGCTTATCTTTGTTAACTTGTGGACATACTGTAGATGAAGAACAGTTTAATGTCATGGTAAAAAGCTTGGAGAAGGAATGAATATGACTACTAATGAAACTTGGATAATTTCCAAGCCCTGAAGCCGTTGGCTTCTTAATAGTGCAAATATGTAGGCAGTTAGCCACCTTTTAATATGAGTGGGACTGTACCATAAAAGTGGTAGAAAGACTAAACAGTGTATTTACTTTCAAAAGAAATGCATTATGTACTATGTAAATTGCTGCAGAAAACACTCACTGATTTTGAAATAGTGTTATGGGTGTCTTAGCAAAGCTAGTAAATGTTAGATTTGAATAAGCAAAACAGTCCAGTTTTTGGATAAAAGACATGAGTGTAAAGTTAAGAACTACCCTCCCAAAATTAAGTGTTCAGCATTTTACACTGGAATATATTCCTTTTTAGAAATGATATCCGTCCTTCAGAAACTGTTTGCCTAAAATAGCAAACTAGCTTTTAAACTTTATAGTTGGAATTTAATAAATCAGAATATACTTCATCTTCCTAAAAACTTTCAAACAAACCATGAAGTAGCATTATGAGAAGTCTAAAGTTGGTTAATAAAATTACAGCAGTATGAGTACCAACACTGCTTTTCTCCAGGTGTCTTAGTATGAAAATCACTTGAATAAAGTATAGAAGAGTTTACCTTTTGAAGGTTTATTGTCAAATGTTTATAGTATATAGCTTTTATTTTTAGATTAAAGGAATGCATGTTGGTTAAAACACACATTTTTTGAAATTGCTGTTACCTGCATTGTATAAACTTTTGATTATCAAAACAATTTTATAAAGCCATTTCCCTGTTCACCATTTATGCTGTTTTTCACAAAGCTTTTCTTCAGATTACAGAAATTATAAAAAATTTTCTATTGATCTTAAGTTAGTACACTCTAACTTCACGAAATACAATTTTTGTGTTAACTTAAATCTAACAATCCTTTAAATGTATTGACTTAACATCTTGGTGAGTAATTTCATCCACAGTTTTGTTCTTCCATTTTCTCGCTGACTTCTTTTGCCTTTTCTCTCATTTGCCCATTTTTATTGATGCTAAAATGAACTCTTGTTTGTCTTTTTTTGTATGCTCTGACATCCTTAGTGACTCAGTGAGGCTCTGTAAGTAGGCTTGCAAAAAAGTAGCATAAAGAATGTTTGTGGGAGAGGTTCTTTATTCAGAGTTTTGTGATTAGCTTTCGACATGAACACATGAAACCATGATCTCAGATGTGAAACAAATCTCTTCAGGCAATATTCTCTGTACCTGAAGGAGGCATCGCTGGAAGTCTGTCAAGATTGCCTCTTTGAGCTAATCTACAGGGTGGGGTAATACACTCTTTGAGGGTGTAAGTTCTGAAGTGCACTAATGTGTTCTGCATTTATTGGTCTGTGTAGACCCTGCTGATGAGCTTTACTGTAGTGCTGCTTGGATCAGTTCTATGTTAAAGCTCCTCTTTTGGTGTCTCACTCTTTCCTTTTTTTTTTTTTAAGATGCTTTAAAGATACCCTTAAGATAAATATCAAGAGATGTGGCTTTGACATCACATGCTGCAGGACGGACTGCATCCCAGGATAGGGATAACTGGCAAAGAATTGTCAGAGAGGGTATGTCCACTTTTGAGGAAAATCACCTTGCTGTGGTCGCAGAAAAACAGCAGAAAAGAGAGGAAAGACAACTGTCCTGCAGCAATTGTGACTCAACCCTGTGTTCCAACACCACCTGCAGTGACTGCCCATGAGCCTGTGTGGCTCAAGGATCGAACTCCTTAGTCACCAAAGGACCCCTGAAAAATAAAATCTGTGAAAGGGATCATCTTCAATCTTGAGGGATCACTGAAGATGATAAAGCTAAATAAGCAACATTTAGTGTGTACCAGCACCGTCTACAGACTACATGATAATGCAGTTAAATCACATCCATGTGGTGTGCATTGCCTTACTAGTCATATCAGAAACTTTAAAACCTTTTTCTGTTTTATTAGTGAAAATGACTGAGGATAGATGTGTAAATGCGCCTTACTAAATTGTGTGATTTGGTAGTATTACAGTTGCAGTAGTAAAATGTGTCCAAGGACATCATGGCAATACTGTTTCAATTCTGTGGGAACACTCTCATAGATATCATGACTAAGGGCTGTGGAATCAGGCTGCAGATGTTAAAGTAGCTGGGACTTGAATATTTCCATTTAGATTGAAATATTTTTCTCAGAAATTTCACTTGTCTGTGAGAAAAAGTAGTTGTGTCGGGTAATAGGACCTTCCAAATCCGTTTGTGTTAGTGATAGGTTTAATTTTCTTTTAATATGTCGCTTAAGTTAGGAAAGCAATTACATTTAATAGGCTGAACGCTGGTTACTGATCCCTCTTTCCAGCATGTATATGTAAATTTATCCATTGTTTTAAGATGTAAACATTCTTTAGTATGGGTAACATTGAAAGGAGACTCCTAAACTACTGTACTCAAACAAGTTAATTTTTTTTAACTTATTGATTACATTTGAAGCACCCACAATGAAATATTGTTCTTTCGGGTACTTTGTATTTAACATTTGTTTTAAATAATTAACAAGACACAATAGCTCAGTTTGATTTCTACTTCTGGAAGTTCATATGTGATATTTCCAAAAGAGGCTGTCTTATACTTGGAGGAACATCTACCAGTAAAACAAGAAAACACTATTGCTGTTTAGAGCAGCATTTCTCAAACTGTGTTGGGACCCCAAAGTGGGTTGTGACACCATTTTAATGGGATTGCCAGGGCCAGGATTCAGCTTGCTGGAACTCATGGCTGAAGCCTGAGCTCCACCCCCACCCGCAGTGGTGGGGTTTGGGCGCCAGCCCCTCTTCCCCACCTGGAATGTCGGGGCTTGGGCTCCACCTCTCCTCCCCTGGATCACGTAATAACGTAGTATGAAGGAGGTCGTGATGCAATGAAGTTTGATAACCCCTGGTTTAGAGTGTAGACTTTTTAAACTGTAAAACTTTGAATAAAAGTGCCTACCATCAGTTGTTAGTTCACAATAGTCTACCAGCTGACATTACTACTATCAGC
This sequence comes from Dermatemys mawii, assembly GCA_007922305.1. Classification (NCBI taxonomy): domain Eukaryota; kingdom Metazoa; phylum Chordata; order Testudines; family Dermatemydidae; genus Dermatemys; species Dermatemys mawii. Next base: position 2,098,493 of record ML677386.1, read on the forward strand.
AGTAAAATAGTAATTTTGTTACTTGTTAATTGACCACACAAATATTGAAATTGCTGCCTTATAAGTTTGATATGATTTGGTAGCCAAGTTAAATCTGTTAACTCGAGTTATTGTTATAGTTACAATGTTAACTTGAAAACTTGAAGTCTTTATATCTACTGTATTTAAATTATGCATACAACTGCTGTAATTGAGAAGTTAGAGAAGAAAATTCTAATCTGGTTAATTTGTGATATAACAGCCCTTATATTGTCAGTTTCACTGTTCTTCATGTGGCCAGTAAGTTTCACCTATTCTGGAAAGATGACTTCTAAACAGAAGAGAAGGAAAACCCTAACACTTCTAAAGGAATTTAAAGAAATCAGATCCTACTTTCTGAAATGAACTTAAAAATAAATTAAGATTAGTGGCCCTTTAGTTTTAGATTTTCGTTGCTGGTGCTATTTGGAGTACAGTTTGAATTTAGGACAGCTAAGACAAAATGAAGGGTCAAACTTTCATTCTGCATGGTGCTTTCCCTTTATAGTGCCCCACTCAAAATCTGTGGTTGGTTCTCATGTATCAAACCATGTGGTCAGGGCGAAATATACTCCTGGCTAACTTGTATTGAGAACAAGGTGGATGTAGTGATGTAAATTGAAAGTGTTTTTCCACTACAAAGGATCATATCTGTCCGCTGATGGAGCCTTGTGTGTCACCAAGCACTTGTCTCTAAAATAATCTGTTTTGTCTAAGTTTTGACAGAATTTGACGTAACAGTAGTCCCCTTGTCATGCTTTGGTTTGAGAGCTGTAATTGCAGATAACATTAAGAAAACAAGAAATTAATACTGACAGTACGTTATCTTATCTAGTTGTTAATTTCATCAAATAGTCCTGGAAACTTGGTGTACCAGTTGTTAAAAGCAATGAGCTGCGAAATAATCGGAACTGCAGCTCACAAATACCAGCTATTGTTTTCAGTAAATTTTGAGCTGAAATCAGCTTTCCATGCTGCATTGCAGTGGAAAGCCAGTTAATTACAATGTGACAAGGAATGTCATTCTTTCATTCGTGTCAGAAAAAGTTGCTAACAATATCCCATCAGAGGAACAAGAATCTCAAAAGTTTGGCACTTCTGACTGAAGTTTAAGGTAATCTAATTAAACAAAGAAAGTAGTCTGTTAATGAAGTAACTGTAAAACCGATGTCCAGTTATTTTATCTCTAGGCTGTAGACTCAACATTTTCTAAAAGTATGCGATACTTTTGAAGCTACTCAACTAGCAAACCATTACTAAACTATACCTTTGATAATCCCCTGTAGCAATATCTTTTTTTATTATAACTCAACACAAGCTGTTAAGTGGGATAAAGTAAAATGGAAATACAATGTGGTAGGGTATAAATAACATCAATCATATTTGGAGCTGAAGTCTGGCTGTACACAAATTCCACAACAACGGTTGCCGGTGTTACAATTTTTTTTTTAATGCTCCTTGATATGCTTCTAAAAACACAAGAACACAGGAGAGTCGAAGTAAAAATTAACACAAACAATAGCACTTCTTCGTCCCATTCAGCCATTTTATCCCTAGTCATGTGGCCAGATGAAGTATGTGAATAGACGAGATCACAGGAGAGATTGCAGCCCAGCCAGCCACCAGTTTCTCTGAATTTAGTGCAGTCATCAGCTTTTGAAATCTTTTAAATAAGGAATGTGCCTTGAAGAGAGTAGAAGTGATGAGAGTTAGGGGTCCAACACTAATTTATGCAATGTGGCAACAACTAAATAAGCTCAGATTGTGAAATTCAAAAAGTGGAATACAACTGATAGTAGATGACTGTAATGCAAACTAGGGCTGCCAATTTAATCACCATTAACGCTCACACTTAAGTCAAAAAATCACTATTAAAAATTAATCATTAATTGCAAATGTTAAGCAATAAAACACCAATTGAAAATTACTAAATATTTTTGGATGTTTTCTGTGTTTCAAGTGTATTGATTTCAATTACAATACAAGTGTACAGTGCTCATTTGATATTTTTTATTACAAATTTGCACTGTAAAAAACAAAAGAAATAGTATTTTTCAGTTCACCTAATACATGTACTGTAGTGCAATCTCATTATCATGAAAGTTGAATTTATAAATATAGAATTCTGTACAAAAAATAACTATTAAAAAATCTAAAATTTTAGAGCCTACATGTTCACTCAGTCCTGCTTCGGCCAATCGCTCAGATAATCAAGTTTGGTTAAAATTTGCAGGTGATAATGCTGCCTGCTTCTCGTTACTTCTCACCAGGTAACCATGGAGAGGGTGATCAGATATCCCTATTTTATAGGGACAGTCGTGATATTTGAGTTTTTTTTCCTCCTAGGCGCCTGTTCTCCCCTGGCACTCCCACTTCCCCACCCATATCCCCGCTCCTGATTTTTCACACTTTTTCTCTGATCACCATAACCGTGGATGACAGAGTACCATGGTGGAGGTGGCTTTTACCAGGTAAAATCATGGGATGGTTTCTGCTGCCCTGGGGAAAATTAGTTGGTCTCAGTTTAAGGCATTTTCTATTTTAAAAACTGGTTGATGCATCTCACATTACACAGTTTGTTACATATTCAAATTGTGGTTATGCAAAGCAGTAGATTCATAGATTAATTTAGGTTTGTAGAAATTAAAGTACAATTGCAGGGGTATAATACTAATATAATTATAATACTGAACATTTGAATGTCTGTATATGTTTTGCTTTAATGTTTCCTCATGACTCATTTGTTTTTGATATTATATATACAAGTAAAATATATAATTATATGAAAACGACAATTATGCATGGTTGTAAGTTTGAAGCATTAAGCAATCGGAAGCTTGCAGACTTGCAGGCTACCAGTCCAGACCTCAGTAATGAGTGAGTGTTGAGAGAATGCAGAATTGGTCACCTTCCCTGGTGGATTTTATTTTCGAAGGGATAACCTATCCTAATTTCCCAAAGACAGAGGGACAGTCTTCAGTCATTGCTATATTTGCTTTCCACAACCAACTCTCTGTATAACTTTTCATGAGTGATGTACCCAAATATTTGGATACTAATATTTAAAGTGTATCTTCAGATTTATTAATCTAAATTTGGATTATTGCTGATTATGTACTATATATATTGCATGACTTTTAAACAAACCTTTTTGCTTTTGGATACACACAGATGTAGAGATGCTAGTGTCCTTTAACCTGTGTATTATGTAATTTTAACATAAGTATTAATGAAATTAATTCTGTAGCAGAAATCCAACTTTAAGGAATAAGCTCAGTCTATCTTCAGTTTTGAATGGATGTTGTCAAAGTTTGAAAAGATTCATTCTGCACTTGCTAGATTCTGATGCAGTTGTTTTCCTGATTCAAACCATGTTGAAGCCAGTATTTATCAGCATCCTGTCCTGAACTAATTTGTCCTGGGAAAGTGCCAGCTCTGAAGGTGACAGTTTTAAAACAAAGCAACCTGGTTCTAGACTGCGTATGACTGTTTTTAAAGTATTACATTTTATTTTTTTAAACACAGTGTAACAGTCCGACTGGGTTATTTTAATCTAAATAGTTGTCTCAAGGATAACTTTAGTATCAAATAATAAAGAAAAAAGGACTACTTCCACTATGTTATCAAGCATTGTTTTAAGCCTGTATTTAAGATTTCTTGGAATATATCCAAAAAGTAGATGCCTACATTGTATTCATTAGGAAAGGAAAAGCCAGGTGAAAGAGCAATATAATATCATGTGCATGTACATACATCATCTTTATTTTCACTTTCTCCACTGGGTATGTGCCCACATGACTAAAGTTAAACTGTAAAACAAACCCCAGTTATTAATAATGGAATGAAAAGTGTCAGATCAGTCAGTCCTTTGAGGTTTAACTTCCTGTGTGTTTACAGAGATGAAATGTTTTGTTTGGTGCTTAAGATTTGAATGCAGGTAAACAGCTTTAAAAAAAAATCTACCCAGAGACGTAGAAAACATGACTTGTCATAGCATTTAATGTGACATATAATTATGGCTTTTGTCCAAAAAGCTAACTGAAAGATGGGACCTGTGCAGAACTATTTCTCTGTGGTTTACAATTGTTAGGGGTTTCCCATGTGAGTGATAGGTCCCTGTATCATGTTGGAGAAGCTAATGTCTAAATGGATGTGGTGACTGCCTTAGAGTGATGCTGCCATTAGCAGTGAAAAATGTCTGTCTTGCAATTCTTGTGCAGCAGGCCGTGGAGTGCAGCACATTTTTATAATAAAGGTGATGAATTTAATCGCAAACTGGCAGCCAAATGGAAATTGCAGACCTTGATACTAGGAGAAAATTGCCTATAAAGCAACTCCTGAGAGAGCAGGCTTTAAATTTATCCACCCATTTTGACATTGAGGAGAACATAGGAATTGGAAGATATTTTGCTTGGCCTGCTTAGTTCAGATGGATGACAATTTGGTCTTTTATTTAAGTAGAGATATAGTTTGTTAAAAGAATAACCTTGTTACTTAAACTTTAAATGTAAGAATTTTGGAAAATATATTAACATTGTGAAATATTTGCACTTCCTTTTGTACTTTAGAAACTAATGAGCATGAAGAACTTAAATCTCTGTATATTTGTTCTGTTTTCCCTTGTGTATGGCTTGGAGCCCTGACACAATTTGAGGGAATAAATGTGAAACTGCAACCTTCAAGGTTTGTTTATTGGTGACCTAAGTAATCCTATAAAATGATTTAGCTTGTCTCCAGTCACATTGTTGGAGATGGGGATACAATACTGTCTCTAGAAAAACTCATGATAGACATCATTCCTTTTGCAGATGTTACAGATGTTTGTTGCAGCTTAAGTTAGATTACAATGAAATGAGTAGTATTAATAGTAGTAAATGTTTATTGATTTCTACTATAGTAGCACCTAGGAACCCTATTTATCAATAAGATCTTCATTGTAATAAGCACTTTACAAAAAGTAACATACATTCCAAAGTTGGTGTGTGTGTGCATTGAGCACAGTTGCTGGAAATTTTTCCTCAGTGGTACTTGTGGAAATGGGTCCAGTGTCCTTTGCTGTCGTGCTCCCCTGGCATTGGTCTAGAGCAGTGGTTTGTCAAATTATTTGTATTGGTGACTGCTTTCATACAGCAAGACTCTGAATGTGACCCCACCCCCATAAATTAAAAAGAGGAAGTTAATTTAATGGGAGTTCAGGGCAATCCAGCATTATGGCGCAGACAGCTCAAGACCTGTGTGCAACCACCTTGTGACCCCCTGCGGGGTAATGACCCCCAGTTTGAGACCCTCTGAGATAGAGGGCCCAGTTGACCCCAGATCCAGTCACCCGTGACGCCTATGACAGTTGCGGAACTGCTCTTGCATGTGCAAGATCTCTGTGAACTGTGTTCTGTTCTGTTGTGAATAGTTAGTGCCATTCAGGTTATTTGTGGTTGGTTTGTCTCCCCCCACCATCTCAGGGTTTTGACGGACCTGGTGCTGAGGGATGCCTTGGTCACCAGACTTGAAGTCATTCATTTCCTGCAATAATGCTATCACTGTAAGCAACCCGTGCTCAGGTTTCTTGAAGTGCCCCAGGGAAGTGCATACTGGAGAGCATTGCCAAACGTGCAGGTACTTTCAGCCTTGCACAAAGAACAACAGCTCGGTCCCCTAGCAACAGCCACTTTCATAGTAAAGTATGCAAGGCAGCGAAGGGGCAACAAAATGGCAGATGAAATTTCATGTTGATAGATGCAAAGTAATGCACATTGGAAAGCATAATCCCATCTATACATATACAATGATGGGGTCTAAATTAGCTGTTACCACTCAAGAAAGAGATCTTGGAGTCATTGTGGATAGTTCTCTGAGAACATCCACTCCATGTGCAGCAGCAGTCAAAAAAGCAAACAGAATGCTGGGAATAATTAAGAAAGTGATAGATAATAGGACAGAAAATATCATGTCTCTATATAAATCCATGGTGTGTCCACATCTTGAATACTGTATGCCGATGTGCTCCCCCCCAATCTCAAAAAAGATATATTGGAATTGGAAAAGGTTCAGAAAAGGGGCAACAAAAATGACTGGAATATGGAACGGCTTCTGTATGAGGAGAGATTAATAAGACTGGGACTTTTCAGCTTGGAAAAGCTTGGAGGGGGGTGAGCTATGATAGAGGTCTATAAAATCATGACTGGCTGTGGAGAAAGCATGTAAGAAAGTAATACAAGAACTAGGGCTCACCAGGTTTAAAACAAATAAAAGGAAGGGTTTTTTTTCCTCCACACAATGCAGAGTCAATCTGTGGAACTCCTTGTCAGAGGTGACAGTCCTGTGGCATCTTAAAGACTAACGTAAGTATTTAAGCATCAGCTTTCGGGGGCTAGTACCCACTTCGTTGGGTACTGCATCGGACAAAGTGGGTACTAGCCTACGAAAGCTTATGCTTCCATAATTTTGTTAGTCTTTAAGATGCAACAGGACTCTTAGTCTGGATTTGCAGAAGCGACAAACATGGCTACCTCTCTGGTTCTTGCCGGAGGATATTGTGAAGGCTAAGACCATAACAGGGTTCAAAAAAGAATTAGATAAATTCATGGAGGATAGGTCCAGCAATGGCTATTAGCCAGGAAGGGCAGGAACGGTGTCCTTAGCCTCTGTTTGCCAGAAGCTGGGAATGAGTGACGGGGGATGGTCACTTGATGACTCCTGTTCCATTCATTCCCTCAGGAGCCACATTGCAATGGCCACTATCAGAAGACAGGCTACTGGGCTAGATGGACCTTTCGTCTGGTCAAGTAGGGTCATTCTTAAGATTACACATGCGCTGTCTCCAGGCATGGCTATGTACTCTTTATTCCTCACAGACACAGCCTTCATAAGTTGCTGTCCATGCCAAAACTCGCTACTCTGGTGGACACATCCCAAAATCATTTGCATAGGGGTCCCGTTCCTTCAGCAAGCACCACCAGTGACACCAGTGACTGATAGCTGGGAAGCACACCTTCAGACCCATACAGTGCAGGGCCAATGGTCCTTACCTGAATCTGCCAACACTGTTTCTCCATTGTATTGGATCCCTCAGTAGTGACGCGCGCTCCCATTGCATCCACCTTTGATCTCAGGACTACACCTGGTTGCTCCACCCAAACCTGTGATCTTCTCATTTGATGTCTTGGATGCTCCCTAGTTAAATTCCAGAGAACAGGCTTGCTCAGAGTATGTTTGCCAGATCTTACTAGATAGTAGAAGGCCTTCCAATGGGGAGACCTTCCTGTCAAAAAGGAAGTGGGTGTCTATCTGGGCTTGTCAAACCAGAGTGTTAGTGAAGTATTTGTTGGGTGGACAAATGCACCGCTATCTGCTGCATCTGAAACAGCAAGGCATAGCAGTTTCCTCTCTCATGGTTCAACTGGCAGCAATATCCACTTTCCAGCCTCACATAGATGACTGTTCCGTTTGTTCTGGTAACATGACAGATTCCTGAAAGGCCCGGAAAGATTGTACCCTCATCTAAGGAATTCCGTTTCCTCTTGGGACTTCAACTTAGTTTTGCCTAAATTTATGGGACTAACATTTGAGCCTCTAGCAGTGTGCCTCTTACTACATCTTTTCTGGAAGGCTGTTTTCCTGACAGTGAATCGCCCTCACATTTGAGCCACCGTACAGTCATCTTTAAAGATATGGTGTACTTATGCCCTTATGCAAGGTTTCTCTCTAAGGTAGCTTCAGATTTTCATATCAATCAATTTACTTAAATGTGTGTTACCCAAAACTACATGCAAATAAGGATGAGCAGCAGCTATCCACATTGAATGTTAGATAAGCACCGATGTACATAGACAGGACCAAACATTTTAAATGGTTCACCCAACTATTCGTGGCCAGAGTAGACAGCATAAAAGGTCATCTAATTTTCATACAGAAAATTTTGTCTTGGATGATAACATCTTTCATGAACTGGCAGGTGTCTCTCCTCCAGACAAGCTGACTGCCCACTCCACATGATCACAAGCATCCTGAATGGCATTCCTAGTACAGATGCCTATCCTGGACATTTGCAGAGCACCAACCTGGTCATGGGCGCATGCTTTCTCCTTCCATTATGTCATCACTCAGTACTCAAGAGATGCCAAATTTCGTTGAGCTATATTCTGTAGTCCATGTGTACTTGAACTCGAGTCCCTCCACCTATTTAACTGGTTGGGAGTCACCAAGAGTGCAGTGAACATATGCAGTCACTCAGAGAAATAACAATGCATACTAACCTTTCATAACTTGTTGTTTGACATGTGGTGCACAGGTCCATTCTACAATCTCTCCTCCTACCCCTCTGTGTTAGTGTTTCCGTAAAGAAGCCACTGAAGGAGATCAGCTGGGTACTGTATAGAGATTGCGGTGGCTTGTGGCAGCAGTGTGTGCTCAATCAGCCATGATGGGAACCACGGAGGGAAAATTTCCAGTGGCTATGAGCAGGGAATGCTTATGTGACACACATCTCAAAAAGCATCATTACATAAGGTTAATAACTGTTTTATTCTTTCCCTAGAAGTAAAGTTAATGTAGTAGGAGTGCTTGTAAGTGCGCTAGTTAAAGAAAATAGCTGTTTATATAGGTACTTTTATAGGCCTTATCACTGTGGTATTTGGGAAAATTGAGTGCAAGACGTGAGTGCTAATCATAATCAAAACAGTATCAAGAGTGCATAAGCTGCATAGTTTTGGTTTTTTTTCACCCTCATATCAGGTGTGTTCTGCTTACTACTTAATCTTCAGAAAATAGAGTAGTTCCATGAAACCTTAATATGGGTCTAGATGTTCTCAGGAGTTTCCATTTGAGCCCTGGTTTTCAGTATGATATGCCTTTCCCTGCAGGTAGAATTTTTGGTAGTTATGATAGGCAATGTAGTCTTAGAATTTAAAGTTGTAGTGACATCCTTTTTGATATTTTCAGTCTGACTATTGAGTATTTTTGATTGATCCAGCACTTATTCCATGTGTCAGCTGTTATTGATCGCAAATAGTAGTCATTGCATCTTTCTGCCCAAATTTAAAACTTCCTCAAGATAAGCAATGGCATTTGCTGGATGTGTAAAACAAAGAAAATCACAGCCCTTGTTCTGTGCTATCTAGATGTAAGATAAAATAAAGCCTCAAAACCTCAGTCTGTAGTAAAGCTGCTAAAATGTTGTGCCAAGGAATCCTTCAAATCCTACATTTCAAACTTTCCTAGATCAATGTAACATCTGCTTCACAGGCAGAGAAATCCTCTCTTTCAAGAGGAAATGTACAAAGTGGCCACATGACAAATCTCATGTAGTCATTATTTGAGCTGCATGCTGCAATCAGTGTTTGGTACTGCATTGCGTAGTACCCCATCAGTTAGACACAGATTCTTGATAATATGAATAGATTTGTTTGTAAAGCCATTGATGTGGGGTGTCAGCTGTTAAACCCCATCTTCAATGACAAATCTGAGGAAAAATAAATCTGTGCTTACCTGATTTCTCCCCCTTTCCAAATATCTAGGTTCTCCCTTCCATCCTTATGTTGGAAAGAGAGCTTCTTATTTTCTCCTGGCTCTTTGGTCATTCCTGAAGGATATTTCAGTGAAAATTTAAATAGTAAAGATTCATAACTGGAGTTTGTGAGACATCTTTCAACTTTGCAAGCAGTCTCACTAGGGATTTTCCCAGAAGTGTGCCAAGCCTTTTTCCCATTAATGACTAGTGTGATCCTGTCTTGTAAAACGAAGAGCAGAAAACTCATCAAGGGTGAATTTGGCTGTTCAGAGAAATCTGGTAAGCATATTTCTTTGTAGAGGTTCTCAGTCAAGTCACACTTCTGTCTGATAAGATCAAATGGCTCTGTCTGTGCTGGACTGATTCTCTTGATAACATGCTTCCCAGATATTCTGACGAGGTTAATCCTCATTTATAATTTAGTTAAAGAATTAGTCTCAATTATACCCCAGAGGAAATAAGAAATAAAGATCTTACTGAATATGGCACTGCTAATAATTAATTGTTTGTAAGGAAGTTGAGTTAAACATGCTAAATTACAAATATCAGTTGCTAAACATGGCTGGATTGCTATGTCACCATTTAAAATTCTATTTACTGTGTGAGTGTGATGAGGCACAATAGCTCCCTTTCTATTTTAATCTTCTTTTCAGATCCATTCTTCCTTTTTTTCCCCTCTGGAAAACTGAAGTTGGGTTATATTAAGTCACCCCGGATGACTTATGGTTTTTTTTTTTTTTTTAAAGTTGCCTGACAGGGAGCAATGGTTCCCCTATGTATCTCACATGTGCATGACAGATCCTTGGTGCTCCCACCTTGATTTGAGCCACTGAGTTCAAGGACCCTCCTGCTTTAGACTAGCTTACTCTCCTTGGATAAATCCAATACAGACAATTTTTTGATCTTGTCATGTTTTTTATAATTCATGGCTGGGACTATTCAGGGATTGCTTTGGACCTGCAGGAGCAGTGCCATCAGCCAGAGTGGAACAGGAGTTGGGGCTTGCCTAGCAGGGGTCCCTGGGTTGTATTGCTGAGCTCTTTCCATGCCACAGGGGGCACCTCTGTGCTCCTGTTAGGAGGGAAGGCACTAGCAGGACTGCATGATGCTGTTGTCTCCTTATCCCCCCCCCCCGGATTAGAGCAGGAAACTTTGAAATTATTTAGCACACAGCCCAATGGCCCTGGGTTGAGAACCACTGTTTTACGCACTCGTTTACTCTATATTGTAATATTTTGTGAGTGTGTTTGGGTTAAGTAAATCAATTTACTCTGCTTCCATGATTAATACGGTGGTAGAAGAAATTATTACCAGCTTTACTTAGAATTATTGTTTTCATCTCAAAAAGACAAGTTGCAATAAGTATAGATTGTATAGTAAATGGTGGCCAAAGAGGCAGAGCATTCCATGAAATACTCAGTTTGAACACTGCCACATATAATTAAGCCAGAATCTGTGTTTTAAAAAATGAAGAGGCTCCCTTGGGTATGTCTACACTTGAACTGCTCTAGTGGTGTAGCTTCAGTGTAGATACTCTTTATGCTGACAGGATGGCTTTTCCTGTGAGCGTAGGTAAAATCCACCTCACCAAGAGGCTGAAACTAGGTCAGTGGAGAAGTGACACAGAGTCCTGTGGCACCTTCAAGACTAAAGTATTAGAGCATAAGCTTTCGTCCGACGAAGTGGGTATTAGCCCACGAAAGCTTATGCTCTGATACTTTAGTTAGTCTTTAAGGTGCCACAGGACTCTCTTTGTCACTTCTGCAATTCCAGACTAACACGGCTACCTCCTTGATTCTTGACATCATGCATAGGTCAGTGGAAGAATTCTATCAATCTAGTGCTGTCTACACTGAGGGTTAGTTTAGTATTGCTATGTGTCCTGGTGTGGATTTTTCACATCCCCAAGAGACGTTAATCTAGTGATGTAATCTTGTAGACGAGCTCTTTGTATAGTTTTCTTTAAACCCACTGAAAAGGTAAAAAAAATTTTGTGGTGTATCTAATTTTTTTAGGGAAGTAGCTTCCTGTTTGCTGACATTAAGATCAATCCATTAATATCTCGCATTAAAGTATAAAGAGAGAATCTTTGCTTTCGAACCTTGATGTTTCTTGCAGCTTCTAATGTTCATTAGTCTTGAATGAAATAATCTTAAAATAAATTCTCTAGGTCTCCTACTTCTTCCTGGGAATGATAATGTGGTTCTCTGTGCCCTCTATTTTTAATTGAGCCTTTTATTGCTTCTTTCATAAGTGCAGCAGGAATCCTATATTTCAGGACCTTTTGGAAGTCCAGTTACTTTTAATACTTTCAGTCATGGTTCTTGATCTTCCAGTTGGCTGGCAGAGGGCTGGACTAGATAACCTTTCCAGGTTCCTTTTGATTGTGGGAATTTCATTTGCCATTGTGGTGTTCCGTTATCTAGCTTTGTTAGGTCTGTCCAGAGTTTCTCATTCTTTTCTAATCTTCTCTGATAAAAACTAAAAGTTTTGAAGTAATATTGTGCTAACTGAATTTTGCCATTTTTAGTGCTCGGTATGCTTGTTTTTAGATTATTGTTGGTCATTGAGGCCCCCACACTCAGTATAATGGCATCTGTTTATCTGCAAGTAATGTGATAACTTTTGAAAGCAACATCTGATCAGGCCCAAAATTTCAGGGAAGTTCTAGGCATCAGTGGGCTGACTCTGTTTATCTTCATTAAATATTTTCTTTGAGGGAGTTCATGAAATGGTTTTCTTAAAGTCCAAATACATTTTCACCTGGTTCTCTGTTATCCACTGTTTCGTTCATATGCTCAAAAAATTGAGGCCTGATTTTTCTGTGATTTATTCTTGTCGTCAGTGTGTTTTTAGAATTCTGTTTAGGTTTACTTCAATTTATTAATGTGACACAGAAAGTAAAATTTATATAATGTGATCCTGGTGACTTGTTCAATTCAGTACAATTTCTTTTGATGCCTTAACCTGACTGAATCTCCTCTTATTGCCTGAAACAGTCAGAGTAATAGGGAACTGCTGATGGATACATATAGCTAATTAAATATTTTAAAGAAAAGGACTACTCAAAACTTTCATGAATCGTATAAACATCTTGTTAACTTTTGAATATTTGGTTATGAATATTAAAGCAGAACACTGTTTTAAGACCAGGGTCTGCCAAGAAGAGAAAACAGTGTCTCCAGTATGGCACATTTAAATAACTGAAAAACAGCCTACAGTGTGTGGGGAGCCATTAAAGTATGCTTCTAGTCTTGCCAGCTGCTGCCCCTCCCTGCATGAGGGGGATGAGTGGAGGAGAGTAGGGGTGGAGGGTTGAAGCTTTTCCTCTTGCTGTTCATACTGCTGACTGCTTTTCTCTCGGAGGAGAGAAGCAGGGGAAATGGAGAAAATGGGAAGAGCAATATAGGAGGGAAGAGGATGGAACCAAAATGATCGGCTTCTCTTCCTACTTTCTTTCGGCTGGCTGTGGTTTCTCAGATGAAAGGAGTGAGATGATGCAGAATAGTTTGTAGTGAGTGTGGTGCAAGGTGGTAGTTATTGTGCACTACAATTTACTTTTTGTAAAGATGACTTTTCCAGATACTGCCAACTTGTGTTCTCATAAAAGGACTTAAACATGGTATTGAGACTCGTAATTGTTCAAATATCAACTATTTAAGTGCATTTTTAAAATCTTAAATTGCTTTGAATGAAGGGGGAAAAGCTTCAGCTGGTACGAAACACCGCAGTCAGTTTGCTCAGCAACTTCAGTCACATCTCACGCCAGAACTCATCTCTGCACTGGCTCCCGAATGAGAAGTCTAAAGGCCTTTTTCCTAATATTGAAAAGCACTCCATGGCGTTGACTTCAGTCATGAGGTATTACCGCTCCCTCCTCTGTCATCGGCAACATCCATGATCCACTCAACGATGATATTGTCAACCAAAAGGGGAAACTTGTGAATATAGGAAATTGCTTTCTTGGGAACCAGAGCTGGACTTTGGAACTTGCTCCCTCACGAGCTAAGAATGACGTAGTGTACAAAACCCTTTTCTTGAACCTGCTTTCCCCCATTGGCTCTTCACACAATCTGTAAGCGGATGGAAGGGAGCAGGAGAATGTATCAGTGAACCTTTCAAGCTACTCCTGAAGGTAGGTAGGTGAGGGGAAAGATGGTTTAATTACTGCGAGGTACTTAGAGCCTTAAGTGATCTAAGTATCTACATTCGCAGGATACGTCTATACTTAAAACTGCTTCAGTGTAGATGCTACCTATTCCTGTAGGAGGTGTTTTCCTATTGGCGTGGGTAATACTTCCCTGAGAGGTGGTAGCAGATTGATGGAAGAACTCTTCCATCGACCTAACGCTGTCTACATCAGGGGTTAACAATGGGCTTAACTGCATGTCTCAGCATTGTCGATTTTTCCCGCTCCCTGAGAGACGTAGTTATGCAAAGGTAAGTTCCCAGTGTAGACCAGCTCTTAGACTTCATTATCCTTATTTACCCTAATCCATCTTTTTGTTAATAAACCTTTTTGCCTAGAAGGAGCTGCTCAACACAAGTCCACTGATGTGTGTATCTGAGAATGTTTAGCTATTACTTTCAGAGAAAGGTGGTTTCAAAAGCTAGTTCTTTGCTTTTTTTGATTCTTCTGAATTCTAGCTAGATAAATGTAAATGTTGATGTACTCCAATATATAGTCCTTTGCCTAGATTAGACCTTAAGGGTGAGATTTTCAGAAGTGTTCGCAGTTGGCCTAACATTGCTCCCACTGAAGTTAGTGGTAGTCTAACACTGACTTCAGAGGAAGCAGAGTTAAGGCCCATCCTGAGTATTTTGAAAATACCACCCTGAATGTGTAGGTCAGTGGTTCTCAAACTTTGTTTGGGCAACCCCTTTTCCACAAGCAGCCTCCGATTATGACCCTGCCACGTCCGCCAAAGTGCCGCCGAAACGAAAGTTGCCGCTTTCAGCAGCATTTTGGCTGACATGCTCACGCACATGGGTATGGTCACTGAAATGCTGCCAAAAGCGGAAACATTCACTTTGGTGGCATTTCAGTGGCGGTGGGAGCTTGCGACCCCCGCAGAACCGAGATGTGACCCCCCAGGGGTCGTGACCCCCACTTTGAGAACCGCTGGTGTAAGTGGTATTGATTAGCTATAAATGCTTAAGGAAGGCTTTCCAAGTATGAAGGTCATTGTTTGGCATAGCATCCCAAATATAAACTGAGTACTTAATACACTGAGAACTTTGTATCTTGTTCGTGCCTAGCTCTTTTCAGGTAGCACCCAAACAAGAAAGGACTTGCTTGGAAAAATCACAAAGGCAAGCCTTGTCTTGTATTTACATAATTAAAATTGGGTGAAAGCATGAGAAGTTAATTTCTAAAGCAGTGGTTCCCAAACTGTAACAACCTGTGAACCCCTTTCAACAGAACATCAAGTCTTAAAAAGGAATATTTCCAGGAATTTTCTCCTTTACCGGAGTATAAATTATAAAAGCAGTGATCTTGAAAAGATAACATTTGTTGTTATGAACTGCTTATTACACGCTATTTATGATTATTTACCAGTACAGTATTTTTATTACATTGTGAAAATAGCAACACTCTTCCAAGATTTCATTTTTGTAGCTTGTATCACTTTTAATAAGCCTGTTATAAGACAGGGTTCTATGTTTCAGGAAGGAGTATCAGATGTGAAACAGCATGAATGTATTTAGGAAGCCAACTCAGAGTTCCTCCTACACAGGCATTTAGGTCTTGAGCGGTCCAGGCAAACAATGCACATTACAACAAAGCTTAAACTTGTTCTTCATAATAATTTTATGAACAATACTAGCTGCCTATTTAATTTCAAAAACAGCAAAAATATCAACCTACCTTTCCATTTCTTATAAGGAGTCTTGAAGTTTAAGTCTCCTCAGTGGGATAGATATGCTTGCTTTGATCTGCTTAGCTCTTGGAAGTCCAGGGGCTCTGAGATGTTGGCCCCATGCTGCCTGGGCTCTTTATGTACAGCTCTGCCCACCATTAGGGAATTTTGTCCCGAGGACCTCCTGTAATATTTCACCAACCCCCAGGGGTTCACAAACCCCAGTTTGGGAACTACTGTTTTAAAGTAAGACAGTAAGTTAACATTTTTTGTTTAGTGCACTTTTGTGTTAACATCTTGTTCCTCTCTCTGCATTAGGGATTAAATTTCTAGATCAATACACTAACTTCAATTTGCTTAACCCTGGGCAGAGCCAGGAATCACTTCAAACTGTTGGATTGTCACCTGGAAGTGCAAATCGACTTGTTGTGGTATGTTGTTTTGTAGTTCTGCATGGTGCATTGAGCTGGAAGGTATAGTAAGAAGCATTAGTTCGCAGTCTTGTTGTTGATGGCGTCACTTCTAGTATTGGATGCAGATATGTTTTGGGTTAAATATAACTGTTTCAAGAGTAATGCTAGGAGTAATTTGTATGGAAAAAGCATATGGGGGTCAGATGAAGCAAGAGAGGCCTAAAAAGTAATTTATTTGATAAGAAACTGCGTCTTTGTCATCTGTAGGCAAAAAGCATTTTTATCCAAAAAAGCCAGTTCTGTATTAAAAGCAATAGGGGATGGGTTTAATTATCTAAATATAGAAACAAACTGAGGCATAATTTCTTTAAATTATTGACTCCTATTTATCAATATAGAAATACAGATTTGCTATGACAGTGAATATACTGAAGAATGTGAGAACCTGGCAGTCTTGTCAAAAATGCTGTTAATTTTTAATTTGTAGTAAGTCATGTAACTGAAAAGCTTTTTTTTTTTTGCACAGCAGTTTTGTTGGCACTTAGTCAAGATAATGCAAAATGATAAAATTGAAACAGCAAGTTTTGCTGAATCCATTTGCTTTGCATGCATGGGTAAGTATAAAGTGGATAATGTGCCTTTTCCTGTGTTCTTCATACATTAAAGAAACCAAGTACCGAAGTACAGTTTTTGAAAACTCCTTTGTTCGGGCCACCTTTAATTTTTGGAATTTTGTGGTATTTAAGAGTTAACATTGAGATAGCAACATTGACACAGCCTTTCAAAATTCTCATGAAAATTTGCTGTGGGAATCTATTCACACAGCTTTTACAAAAGGAATAAAAATATCTGTCAAGTTTAAAAAAGAAAAGAGAAAGGGAGCCACATTTGTCTAGGCAAGTAGAACTTTTTCAGCTGCATTAATGCTGATATCTTCCCCCCTCCCCCCGCCACATGGATTTCCAATATTTGCTTTGAGGTTTTGCAGTGTTGTTTCAACATCCACAAAACTTACCTCATATTCTTCCTTAAAACTCTCCTTTGCTATGATCCCTAGAAAAAACTTGATGATAGGTAAACCGCTGGTGCACTGTTACCACTGTCTATCGTAACCAATATCAAGTCAGTGTTTCATTTTATTCCCACATCTATCTGTATCTACTTGTCTTCGGTGTTGTGCTTTTATTATAAGTTCTTTGGGTCAGGGACCATCGTTTTGTGTTGTTTATGCAGTACCTAGCACAATTGTGTCCTGGACCTGTCTAGGTGGTAGGGCAGTACAGATAATTAATACACAGCTTTAGGGTCATTCTAGTGACAATGGGTAATGAGAAGGTAAAAAAGTTTTTTGTTTTGTCAGGGAATAGTTTACAATTTACTGTACTCATGAGTTTCATTAATCAACAAATTGTGATTTATACTTGTGTTTCACATTAAAATTGACAGAACAGTGAGGAAAACAATGAAATGGATACTTGAGACCCATTATTGTCTCCAAAAACTTCTTAATATGTAGTGAAGGAGGAAACAGCAAGATGCATTACAAAAAGTGTTAATCAGAGAAAATTGTATAGTATGGATTACTGTGTTGCTGATGTATGTCTCAGGTGCGCTGTTAATTACAAGGCTATAGAAAGCTACAAAGTTACAAAGCTAACCACTGAGTGTACCAATAGACTGTTGTTGCACCTGACAGAACTTGCTACTATTTTTAGTGATGCTCCTTCATGTTTACTCTAATCTAATCTCTCTCCACACTTTTCAGTGTTGTATGGAACATATCATTCCACACAGAAAAGTAGCTCTTATAAGGATAACTTGACAATAGAGAAACATATTAAACACCCATTTTTCTCTGGTATGCCATGGATCTAGTTTTATAAACTTTGTTACCAGGGCCATTCATGCGTCTTTGCTTTTAATAGCACTTTGTGGTCCTATAGTCATTTTTAATTCTCAGTTTCTATATGAAAATAAACAATTATGCTGAAATGAGACTTTGTAAAATAGCAGTCACTAGTGACCAGAGGACCAAAATTACTCTCCTTTTTTTCTCCCATCTCCCTTTCTTTCCTTTGTTTTCCCCCTTCCAGTACAGTTTAATTGAAAAATAATCAGTTTTTTAGCAGATGCTGCAGGACAGACGGCAGAAAGGGAGTGGCTGTTTGTTTTTGAAGCTTCTCTGCATAAGGAGTATAGGAAATGTCTCTTCAAAAGGGAATTGTTTCTCCCTGCAGTGGATACATGGGGAGGAATAGAGAACAGGAAGAGAGAGATGGTACAGAAGCCAGCAGAGAAAGTTAACCTGAATGGCTATTTCAGGTTTCAATGGCTTTTTGTAGCCGAAGCCTATTGAACTCTACAGCTTTTGCATTGATTGGAGGAGAGAAATAATGGTCTTTCCCCAATTCCTTTTGTTTTTACACTCATTGAATGTAATAAGCATTAAAGTTTTCCTTTCCTTTAGCTGATGCGGCCTCAGCAACAGACCATACGCATTGGTGCATGACTATAACTTCATCAAAAAGGCTTGTCTGTCATAGCATAGTTTTGGGCATTTGTTGTTGAAAGCTGTACTTTACAATTAGCAGATTAATATGTAAAGCTTTGTCAGTTCCATACCAATATAACATATTAAAAAGCAGAGTTAGATCTTGGCTGATTTGAACCCTCCTATATAAGCCAAACCATTAAGTCAGGCCTGCACAACATGCGGCCCGGGGGCCACATGCGGCTCTCACGGGCTCACTGTGCGGCCAGCGGGGGGTGAGTAGGGGTGGGGCAAGCCAAGCGGTGGGGTATGGGAAAGTGGAGGGGACGGGGCGAGGGTGGGGCTTCTCAGCCCGCAGCTGGTTTTTTTGCAGTAATATGGCCCTCGCTGCTTTCCGAGTTGTGCAGTCCTGCATTGTCATGTTTAGAAAGCAACTTTGACTATAGGCAGGTTATTCCACAATGATTGATTATACTTTTCCTTTGGAGCATGTGTTACTGGTTGCTCTCAGACCAAAAACTAGATGTGCAGTTGGTCTGATCTTGTATAACAATCCCAGTGTTCCTGATATGTGTTAGTTTATTACATATCTTGATGCACACACTTGCCTGAAGGAAACAGCATATTCTGATGACTAAAATGTATAAGACACTAAATCCTTCAGCTCCTTATTTTGTGGTTGTAGATACTGAACTGTGGAATATTGCATAGTGTATAAATTTGTTTTGCTGCCTCATCCCCAGTTTTTAGATTGGAAACTTCCAGTACAATTTATTTTATGGTATGGTGGAAGTTTTGATCATATTTACGCCCAGTAATGCTGATAGCACTGCCTGTTAAGGTTGCCCAACACTTCTCATTATAAGACCCTTCTTTCAGTTGCTTGGAACGTTGCCAAACTTGGGGCAATTTGGACTAAAAGTTTCATCTGCTGGCACCAACAAAGAGCACTATGTAGGATTCTTCTCCGATGGCACTGGCCTGATTCCATAAGGATCTGCCAAATACTAAGCAAGTGGAAGCACCAGATCAGAGGGCAGTAGCAATGAGACCCCTTGCACTCCAGGACAGACAGAGGTTTATACACTATGGAGGATATCGATGCCTTGCCTTATCCAAATTCCTCTTAGCTTCCAGGTCATTCCTTCTGAGACACGTTTCAACACCAGAAGAAGAAACCATCTTGAAGAGAAGATGCTGTTCACTGACTGTCAGTGAGCTGGAATCACCAACTCGCACCAACAGTAGTGCCCAATGGAACTGGATCCAACTTTTTTGTTGGCTGAACCTCGTTTCCAGGATGACCTGTCACCGCCACAATAGGAGGTTGGCCCAAAACAGGGCCTCTAGACTGCTCTCCTCCCAGACAAGTTTAGACTCCAAGGAAATACTGGAACCTGATGCCTTGGGGTTCTTGGACATACTGGTGCTGTTGGGGCCCATGGGGCGCCGGTGCATCGCACCCTGGGTCTGAGTGTGTGTCACCAATCCTTTTCTCCTAAACAGCAGCAACCAACTCTGCTGGAGTATGTAGAAGTGGAAGACGTCGAACTAGATCCACCAGGATGGGAACAATAAGCATTTTGTCATCCTTGCCTGGTTAAATTGTCTCCCCTCCGCTCCTCATGACCAGATGCAATACATACCAAGAACTCTTGCAGAGGGTAACATCATGTAAACTTGAGGTGGCCCATGAGATGCAGCATAATCTCCCGGACATTCTGCACGTCACTGCACGTCACTGGTCCCATTAGAGTGGCTCTGCCAGTAAATGAGACCATCATGGAACCAGTAAGACAAGTCTAGCGCACACCTGCATCATGCATCCCTACCCCTAAAAGGGCTAAAAGACAGTTGTGCCTGCTGGAGAGAGCAAGGTGAATGATCAAAAATTCTGCTCCAACTCCTGTCACACACACAGATCTGAGCAGTAACAAGCCCACCATTGTGGACAAGAATGCAGAACGCCTTGACCTACTGGGGAGGAGGGTATTCTCTTCCACCAGCCTTCAGTTTAGAATTGCTGACTACTGTTAGTGAAATACAATGTTGTTATAAACTGCTCCAAATTCCTGGAGTTTAAAAACAGCTAGCTTCAGGAGAACAGGGCCCAATTTCAAGTGCTTATTGACGAGGGAGACTTGTGGCAAAGACTTTGTTTCAGGCCTCAGTGGATGTGACCAGTATTGCTAACTAGAGCCATAGAATCCCAATAGTAATGTGGCATGAATTGCGGCTTAACTCTGGTGTTCCCTGGAGAGGTTCAGAACACCACTGAGGGTTTGCCGTTTGAGTCTAATCACTCTAATGAAAAGACAGATGGGTCTTTGCACTCATTAATTGGCTCCAGCATGCCTTCTGATCGCTGGGCATTTATACATTGGCCCTGAAGAGAAAACATGATAAGCAGAGATACAAACCAAGGTCTCTCCAACAAGCTTTTTATGACCATATAGACTGCCACACAAGTGTCAGAAGAAGCAGAGGCCAAGGTTATGCACTGCCTCCACCTTCGATGTCAGCCACCCAATCTCATCCACTAACCAAAGGTTACTTTTGGCAGGTTGCTTGAGAGTTGGGAACCTTCATTTGTGCCATCGCCAACTGATTCCTGAACCTTTGGCTGCCTTGTATACTTTGCTCACAACTGGAGGGCCATAATAGTAGATAGCATCCATTTAGACTATACTGTTCAGTTTCTTTCCTGGCTCCAATTTAGGGACCACTCTCATGAGATCTGACAGAAAGAGGATTCTCTCCTAGAACAAGGAGCTATAGAGCGAGTGCCACTTCAACATCAAGACAAGGATTCTATTCCCAGTATTTCACAGTTCTCAAAGAAAAGGGAGGATGAGAGACCATTTTCGATTTGAATCAGCTGTATATTTGTATTTGCAAATTAAAATTGTGCATGGTTACATAGGTATTGATGATTTCTATCCTAGATGAAAAGATGCGTGGTTCTTCAGGACACTCAACAAGGATGCTTGCTTTCATGTGGGCAATCATCCATCAAACCTAAAGTTCCTCAGATTTTTGGTAGGACAGGGAACACCCGTTCAGGCTGGTAACAGTGTGCAGGGTCTTCACAGTGGTGGTCTCAGTGACCGCACAGATGAGACAAAATGGCTATGCTGTCTTTCCATACTTGAATGACTAGCTCCTAACAGGCATATCCAGATGGCAAGTTCATTTGACACCATACCAGTGTTCCACCTTTAGACATGTTTGGGATTTTGCATAAATACAAAGAAAACCACTCCCGCGCAGGCCATAAAACTTCATAGGAGCAACCCTAAACTTGACCTCAGTAAGGGCCTACCTTCATATGGACATGTTCCAAGCTATGAACAGCTTCATAGCAGAAGTCACTCACACACCTGTAACAACAGTCAAGGTTTGTCTTTCCCTGCTAGCCCACAAGTATGTACATAAGGCTGTTTGCCATGCTTTCTCCATTGCCTTACAGGGCTGACTTTGGTTTGCTTATTTGTCAGACAATATTAGTGCTTAAATGACAGTACCCACCAATGTCACAGCTTCCCTTCTTTGGTGAATGAATTCAGAGCAAGTGCACACCGGAGTCCATTTCCTGAGTTGCAGCCCAAAGCGGCCATAATCGTGGATGCATCTCTCATAAGCTGTGGAGCCTACTTGGGTGACTGCACGGTGCAAGTTATATGGATACCTCAGGAGGCCAAGATGCAGCTCACTCTTCTGGAACTAAGAGCAGTCAGACAAGCCTGGAATGCATTGCTCCCACTTACATGGTTCCAACATACCCAGATGATTTCAGGCAACATCACAACAGTCTTAAATAAATTTAAATAGAAAGGAGTGAAATCTCTCTATCTCTGCTTAAAGTGGTACACTTATGGAATTGGTTATCCAGAATCACATCACACGGTAAGGGAGATACCTCTCAGGTGCACAAATCTCACAGGCAAACAATCTCAGCAGATACTTCTCCACCAACCAGGAGTAGGAGGTGCACAAATCAGTGCTTAAAGAAATCTTCACTCAGTGGGGAATGCCATCTTGGGACTTGTTTGCCTCCCAGGTGAACAAAAAGTTCAACATATATTGCTCCAGGGTAGTGTTAGGTAAGGATTCCAAGATCTTCTGCTATCCTGGACAGAGCACGTGAGGTACGCTTTTTTCCTCCATTCTATTGCTGCAGCAGGTTCTGTTGAAGATTCACGATGGAAAAGCATGAGTCATTTTCATTGCACCCAACTGGCCTGGGCAGTTCTGGTTTCCGACCACCTACGAATGTCGACTCTTGCTCCCATCAGCATTTGACCCTTTCCAGATTGGCTGTCTCGGGACAGGGGAGCAGACTTTCCAACCCAGGTTACCTTCACCTTGTGGGCCTGGTGTTTGGTGGGGCATCAGACCTAGAACATTCATATTCAGAGGATATAAAACTAAATTACTCCACCATAAAATGTGTTATAGCTAAATGGAGATGTGTGTGTACCTCGGTGCAAAAAAATCCATATGTTCTAGACCTTTCACTCAAGACTTGGTGCCTCTCTGTTAGCTCGCTGCAGGTCAACATAGCAGCAAATAGTGTCTCGGTGCCTTGCATAGATGGCTACACTGTTTTTACTTGCCTGATGATTAGATTTCTGTAGGATCTGATTAAGACCTTCTCATCAGTAGTGAAATAGACACCACAAAGGGAACTCAGTCTCTTACTTTCAGAATCCACTAGGCCACCCTTTGAACCTCTGCCCCCATGTTCAGTGTCCCATCTGTCTATAAAGATAGCCTTTCTTGTTGCTATCCTGTCAGCCAGAAGGTAAATGAGCTGCGAGTACTTATGGCCAACTTGCCATACGATACTTTTCGTAAAGAGAGAATCTCCTTTTTCTTCCATCTGATATTTACCCTTTCAGAGTTCTGCAAATCAATTAATTTAATAGTTTCCTTTCCAAAACCTCATTCTTCCATTGAAGAGAGGATCCTTCACACTCCCAATGTCAGATGAGCTTTGTCATTCTACATGCAAAGAATTAAACCAGTTAGCTGAGGGTGTATGTTTCTAGAGCAGAGCGAACATGGGATGAAGTGATATCTGCTCAAACTGAGTAGATTTTTGGCTGTTTCTTCCTTTGATCTCAGTTAGCCATCCTCATCCACCCGTTGGGGTGAAGGCCCATTCCACTAGATTGCAAGCAGCTTATGTAGCATCTCTTCAAGAAGTGCCTGTTCTTGACATTTGAAAGGTGTCAATCTAGAATTCCATGCACACTTCATGAAGAATTTATGCTATAGTCTACCCTCTTCAGCAGACGCAGCCTTTGAAATGACAGTACTGCATGTATCTTACTGTTTGCATCTTCTCGCTCCCCACTCCTACTTGACTTACTGCTTAGCAGTCATCCTTGTATAAAATACATATAGGTACCAACATTTGGAGTGCAGGTTACTTACCTGTAGCCGGAGGTACTTGGAGATGTGTGGTTTCTATCTGTATTCCACTACCTCCCTGTATTCTATTCTGCTTGCATTCTGATAGAGAACTGAGTCAGCTTGTTCGCACTTCCCTTTACATCCTTGATGCTAAACCCAGAACTCCAGGGCTCAGGTGTGGACCAGTGGACACTACTGACAAGATTTTCTAGTTTCAGGCATGTGGTGTGTATCTACATGTGGATTACAAATATGGGTCACACATCTCAAAGAACCTCCAGTTTACAAGTGAGTAACCTCTATTTTTCATAGAAGAAACTTGCATGTTGACTGCCTGGCTATATGGTATATACTGTTTCCAAACACTATAAACTCTGGTCTCTCCAGCCTTTGAAACAAGGGTCCTTCATGTTTGGTGGACAAGTAAAACTCTAGCTCTGTTCAAGGTGATAAACATTTAAATTAATATTTCATTTTCACTTTTGCAAGTGTTTCCTCATGAGTGGCCATGTCCCTTCTGTGAAACCTTGCTGACTGCATCAATTAGTTGACTTGCTAGTTTCTCCCTCACCCCTACCTTTTTGATATTATGTCAGGTCAGAAGACTGAACTAATAAATACGAAAGGGTGAGTTATAGTAAGATTAGCATTCTAGGGTGTGCTGGTTCAGTTTAATACAAGATTAGGTCTGAAAAATACTCAAGTTTTAATGACTTAGTTCTGATGAACATAATACAAACTGTGTTTCAGTTTGAAGTTAATTTTTGAGATGGTATTGTGAGACTGCATTTTAGAGTTAACTGTCTACGACTAAGTTTCTCAGCACCTTCAGTGGCTCTAACGTTCAGTTGAAAGAGAATAAAAGCTACATTTAAACATGAATATTAGAGAGCACAGGCTTCCAACAATTGACAGGCTGTTTAAACTTGGGAAAAATAAAATATTTATATTTATATAAAAGTTTCTGGGAAGAAGCTTATGAAACACGTTACTGCTTCCACTAAAGTTGTACCAAAACCAGGTAGTAGTCTAAAGCAGACTAGACTGCATTTTTACCTAAAAAAGATTTTTTTGGTTAATTTGAAGATGAAATTCAAGTTGGATAATACTTTTTCCATAGGAATTCTAAGAGTGTAGTTCTTAAGTATTGGTTGTGCATTGCCTTGCATATGAAGAACCTGAGAAGAGTCCCCCGCCCCCCCCTCAGCTTCTCAGGTGGACAACTTAAAATGAAAACAGCTTTCACTTAACTGTTGTGAATTTACAAAATGAATTGATTTTTATTTTTTACCCTATTCATATGATAAATTTGTATATTTAATCTGTATTATTCATTCACTGTGCATGCACTGTGGGTGTAATTCTTGATAGTGAAACCGAACTTGGTTGCATAAGTGGTTCTTTAAGGAGTTTTGTTTTTTAACTTGAAGTATGTATTATGCGGAATTACATTGTTTACAAACATTTCTTTTTCAAGCTAGGCATATACATAGCTGGTCTACCAACTGTTTTGCAGCCTAGGTTTAAACATGTAAAGAGACTTGTTTTATCCAGCTATAAATAAATGGAGAGGCTAAATTTTATAATGTGATAAGCAAGAGTCAGATGGTGTCCATGCTAACGGTGACCAGCAATTTGACAATTTAAAAGCTAAAAATGTCAAAAATTCATACTACTCATTTGGGACAAGTAACAAGCTGTATTTGATTTAAGGCTATCATTCAGTCAGCTGTCCATCCAGTTATTTGTGCTATGTGCTGACTGCATAGTTTGTCCAGTTACAAGGTTTCTTGTAACTAAGCGATGCTGTTATATGTATGGCTTGGCCATAGGAAGAATAAGAGTGACAAATTTTCAGATATGCCAATCTATTTAATGGAACCAAAAATATCTTCCATAGTTAGGCTTGGCAGTGTTTGATTTTTTTTTTTAATAATGGTGCCTATATTAATATTTAATCTTTGTTTATTTTTATGTATTTGAATGTTCACAGTTGCAGAAAATTATTGGGGTGTTGATAGCTTTCTGAATCTCAGCATCTACTAAGGCTTATAATTAAAACATGAATATATACAAAGTAAATACCCTTAAAATCAATCTTCAGTAAATTCTTAAGCAGCATTTTTCATTCTCTTCCTGTCTGTAAATTTCAATTATCATCGATGGAAGTATTTATTTGGTGTGTGTCTGTGTGTGTGTACAGTGAAGACTTGTACTGACAAAAATGTAATCCAAGCCTATCCAGAGCCTAAAATGGGTGGGCAAAAGTTTTGGCCCGAGGGCCATATCGGGGTTCCAAAATTGTACGGAGGGCTGGGTAGGGAAGGCCCTGCCCCCATCCGACAGCCACCTACCTCTTGCCCCGTCTTTCCCCCCTCAGAATACCCAACCAATCCTCCTCCTTGCCCCTGAACGCCCCCTCCCGAAACCTTCCCCAACCCCCCCACTCCCTGTCCCCTGACTGCTCTGATCCCTATCCACCCCCCTGCCTTCTGACAGGCCCCCCGGGACTCCCCCACATTATCCTCTGCTCCATCCAACCCCCCCGTACCCTGACTGCCCTTGGAACTCTCTGTCCCTTACCATGTCACTTACCCCCGCCTCCCCCGTTTCCCGGAGCCTCAGCGTGCCATGTCCAGGAGTGACTGTGGAGAACGCTGCAGCAGCGTGGTTCCAGCGGGGCCTGAGCTCTGCTGCTTGGCTCGCCAGAGTTCGCAGCCCTGCTCCTTTACCATGCTGCTCCCAGCGGCAGCTCAGGCCCCACTGGAGCCACGCAACTACAGCATTGTCCAGTGCCGCTTCTGGACACAGCACACAGAGGTTCCAGGGGATAGGGGAACGGCGTTGTAAGGGGTTGGGGTTGTGAGCCGCATGGCAGGAGCTTGCTCCCCCCGCCACGCCACTGCAGCGCTGTGCAGGGTTGCTCTTGGATGCGGTGCGCTGAAGCTCTGGGAAGGTGGGAGAGAAAGGACAGCAGGGGAGGAGCCGGGGGTAGCCTCCCCATCCAGGAGCGCGGGGCAGGAGGGTGGGGGGACGAGAAATTAGCTCATGGGCCAGATGTGGCCCACGGGCTGTAGTTTGCCCATCCCTGGTCCAAAAACAGTGGAGTAACTAATATAGTTGCATTATCTGGTGTCTAATTTGTCACTGTAAACAAAGAATTGGCACTTGTCAGCTAAAAAATTATCCCTATCGCTCCATCCGTCCTTCAGACAGAATGATGGGTCTGCAATTTTATCTCAGGACTGGGGCAAAATTACACAAAAGCTATAGTTTGGGGATAGGGAAGAAGATGTTAAAGAAGTGGAAGTGAGCTATCATTAGTCAGTAAATTGTCAGAGTTTATTATTAACTGAATTGAGGATGTGTAAGGAGCTAGCAGATCCTGTTCCTGTGGATTAGAGCCTAGTTGAAATGATGAAAGCTGTCAGCTCAGCTCCTTTTATGAAATTGTTTCATGTACATAGACATGCATGGTTTTATAAATATTGAATTGGCTTTATTATTTTGCTGTACTAGCAGATTAAATTAATTGAAGATCTCATTTGAAAACTGAGCCAGTTCTGGAAATAGTTACATGGTGTTTCTCCTTTTTCAGTGTTTGCTATGTTGCAGTACTAGGTTAGTTTTTTGGCAACTACTTGATCCTGATTTAGATGACTAGTGATGCACAAAGAGAAGACAGAGGGATGCTTATGCAAAGTTGAATGATACAGTCTCAACAAGTTGAGCTGTTTTAATAATGCTAATAAGTTCTATTCATAGAGATTTCAATAAAAGTTCAGTGTAATTCTTTGTAAAGAATACAGAATGATCATTCTCAGTGACCCTGATCGTATTTAAATATTTTTTTTATATTTTACATGATGAGCAATCACAGAAGATGTATATAATTCTTACTGTTGTATTTCCATATTTTTGTAATTTCTGAGATGGGTTTGCTATTCTAGTTATGATTCTTATTCAACAAGCTTAATTCCAATCCTTATTTTAGTTTGGAGATCCAAATATTTAAGTTTGAGTAATGTAAGCTGTTAATGCTGATCCCCTCCTATTTTTTGATTAAAAATCAGAAATTGACTTTCAAATCACTTGTAATTTAATGGCAATGTAAATGACTGAAATAAACATGTAGTTTATAGTATTAGAGTGTAAATTACAACTGTGAAAATATCCACAAATTAAACAGCTTGCTCAAACTTATGGCAGTTTCATAACACTTGCACATGTTTTTTTGGGTTCCCGTAGAACTGAGCAGTTAGCGACTTTAAGAAATATCAGAAGAATGTTAACTGGAAAGGTTGCATGAGATGCTTTCAAAGCAAAAGAAGGTTTTCTTGGTACAAGTCTGAGAAGGGCAGAAGACATTCATTCTTCTTCGCAAGACTTAAGTAGACCCAAGCTTTCACCATGCCTTGGGGGGGGATCACTGCTTCTGCCTCAAAGAAAGGGCAGTTGAACTAGGTGAAAGACCTGTTGCACAGACCATCTTGCTATAAAGACTACTGCAAAAACAGCCGTTTTCTTCCTCTTCAGGATAGTAATGATGACCAGAAACGATCCATATTATAGTATGCCAGTCAACTGACTGGTCAGAGAATATGAATTGACGGTCTACTGTTTTGATAATAGACAAATATTCCAGCAAAAAATGTTCTGATATAGCTGCTGGCCTGTCTTTTTGGTTGCATCATAGTGTCATTCTTTTATCTTTTAAAACTTCATTGCATCAGGTTTTTACATTTTTTTTTTTTCTTGGTTAAAATAACTTAGTAACTTTTTTTTTTTTATAATTAGGCCTAAGTATCGAAGGCTAAACCTTCTGGATGCGATAGTGTTACTCTCTTTTGTTATGTTTGTTTTAATAAATTAATGAGGAGTTAAAATATTTGACCATTTCTGATGTTTTGACCAGTCAATTTACCGGTTATTTTTGGAATGGTCCAATCCTAAGAAGACCCCTGGGAAAACCTATTGCGGTATTGGTGTGAGAATATCAGAATAACCTGTCCACTCACTGTAGTTGAGAAGTGTTGATAGAATTTTCATATTAAACTATTGGATTGCTAAACTGCTTGAGAGCAAGGGCTAAATGAGACCACTCAACTTTGAAGAGAAGTAAATTCCTAATCTCCTCAGACTCCACTAATGGTTTTTAACACAGAAGATGCTTAACCATTTCTAAGGGAGTTTTCGTACTGCTGAACAAAAGAACTATTCTATAAAGGGGAGAGAGGATTCCAGAAAATGATGGTTCCCCAAACAACCATTTCATCTGAGTGATGATGGAAGAAAAAAGGCAATTCTTTCATCACGCAAAGGGGCAAGACAGAAGTGCAGTAACCATGAGAAGAAATATTTTACCTTTCCCCAATTCAGAAAATGTTTAGGAAAAAAATGGCTGAATGCTTTTCAAATGAACCAGTTGGCGAAACAGCTTACTTCTGATTTGTATGGTGGTTCACAAGTGGAAAATGATGGAACATGCTCTAGACCTGGAGATTACTGGAAGTTATCTGATCTGGGTCCTTTGTGGTAACTTGAAGCCAGAGAGCACTTCCGCCTTTGTTAATGAATACTTCCAGTGTATGCATTTTCTCCATGCATAATAGGTAAGGCTATTAGTTGTATGTTAGCATTCTTGTCCATTAATGGAAAGAGCCATGAGGCTCTCCTCTGAGAGAGCCTCTAACCTTAACTACTGTAAATAACATCCGGTTGTCTGATATTTATCTCAAGTACTGAGGGTTTCTCTGACCATGCTTGTTCACCTTTATTTCTAAAATCCAGTCTGTGGGGTCTTGGAAAACATCTGATGCACTTATAAAGGTTCTGAGAGCTAGCAATCGTGTGTGTTCCTTAATCTTTCAATCAAGTCCATGCTTATAGTGTCAGTACTATCCAGGAAAATAGGAAATGTATCAGTACAAGAGATATGATACACAGATAGAGGTTCCATGAGCAAAGCTCACATATCTTTTGAGATGACCTCAATCTCAGTAATAACTTTTGGCAGTCAGGTTCAGCATAAGAAATAAAATTCTCCCATCTCCTGGAAAATTTTAGTGGAAGGAAGGAATGAAAATCCCCAGCCATTAGAAGCATTTGCCAAGAGGAGGAGCATCAGCTTCTTGAGGAAGTGTCCTGGAACATCACAGTGGACTAGTATTCCCCCTCCCCCCTGAATAGGAACTTGGAAATTGACCACTTTGGCTGTCATAGCCTCTGCCTAGAGGACTGGGAGAACTGGTGTTTCTGTCTTGAATTTCTTCTTTATTCTGCTCATTCAGGAGTGTGTGTGTTTTGGACTTCTTCAGTTAAACTCTTCAGAGTTTCACTCCCTTTCACGGACAGAGTAGAGAAAATGGATACTGAAGTTCAGAAGGAACCTATTTGGTTCTTAGTCTACTTTAAGTAGTAGTATTCTCCTTTCTCCTCATTTCTAATGCAGTTGATTTTTTTTTGGAGGGGCTCCAACCAGGGATTTGTTTGTTTGTTTATGTATCAAGACCTATATTTTCAAGACCCATGAAACAAGTTTGCTCTTGCCTAGTAAGGAAGTATGCTTATTCTGCTATGGCTCTCAGCTTTCTGGGTTGAGAATCCGGGATCTTCAGTTGAGGAACCCTGCAAGGCAGTCATTAAGCACTCCTTGCACATGTTCATAAGTCATGATAGCTTGATTTTAGTCAAGAGTTCAGAATGGAATCTAGCAGAAAGATGCTCAGGATATTCACTGTCTGTAGCATCCAGTGGGCTTGTCCAATAACTTACACACCCTGCTTTCTGCTTTCAGCTGACAGGAATTTTCAATGTAATGATGATTTTGTTAATGTGAAATAAGTTGATGGCCTCATATTAGTGAGTATTCTTAGCATATCCAAATTACAGTGGGCATCAGTTGATACCATGGCCTCAACAGGTAGGACTAAATGGGTATGTAGTCTAGAAATAAAGTATGGTATCAGTAATCTCAAAATATTAATGGCGCAGTGTGGGAAAGAGGTCTGGCTCTAGGGCTGTTAATATGGTACTGTTCATGAACACTAAATTCTTTTAAAAAGCAAGAAGTAGGAAATCAAGTAAAGCAAAAACAAGCATCTCTCCATAAATTTAAAAGCTACAGATAGAACCTACAGAAAATATGAGTTAATTCAAATCAGTAATCATAGTTTTGCTATCTGAATGTGTTTGCTTCTTTGAATAACATGATGTAGTGGTTCTTAAAATGGTATGCTACTGTTGCTCAGTTGTCTCTGGCTAGTTAATCTTTAATTATGGAACATTACCAAAGTTAACCGCTAAGTAAATGGATCACAATTCAGAGTATAAATAATAAAACTTACATATACAATCAAGAAGCAACTAAGATTCAGTGTAGTATTTAGCCACCTTTGCTTTGGGGGGACTGGGACAACAGAGGAAGTGGTCCTATTTCAATCATTTCAAAAACTAATAATAACAATGTAAGCCTTTATGTATGCAGCCCACTGTAATGGTCCTGCTGAAGAACTTGGCCAATGAAAATTTGGAGAGTAGTTGGCATTGCTAACCTAATTCATGCTGCCAGGAAACTTTGTATCAAAACTGACCAGTAACAATTTACTCAGAATAAATGCTTTGTCATTTTGATTTGTCTAATGCTGATGCTTTTGCATAAGCAAGAAGTTAACTACTATGTTGGATTTCCTTTCACTAGAGAAACATTTTTTAATTTCAGTCTGGACCTTAAACACCAATTGCCTTGAATTAAGACTTCATTTTGTTTAAGCATTATTTTCTGTCTCTGCTGGTCCTGGACCATCATTCTACTCAGAGCCAAATGGTTCATTTTTTGCAATCTGTTAGTTAATGTTGAAGGTGTGAAGTAGTGTAAATTACTTGGTCTGATGGCATATGTTAGGTTGTGAGGCAGTGGGTTACTGAGTGGATCACTTAACTATTTACCTATGGACTTCTTAAAGATTTAGAATTATTGTAAAATGTAGTAATTTGGGATATTTTTGTTACTTCAGCTTTGACACAGCTTTCAAAATTATGATTAGCTTTCTGGCTTCTCCCTTATTTATTATTCTGTTTCTCATTTCCTGATGTGGTGTTCTGAACTCTGGAGGAGTGAGGGAGAGTTTTCTCTTCTTTCCTTGCTAGGAATCCCTACTTAATTCCTTTCTGCCTAGCTTAACGTGGAGGTATGTAACTCCTCTTACAAATTTTATACAAATATTTGGAAGTACTATGTTAGGCACCCCAAAACCACTACATTGTGTTGCCCCTTAGTGAGGCCCCCCACCAAAAATGTGGAGTCATTTGGGGGTTAGGATGAGCTAAAGAGAAAATGGCTGACATTTTTAGTAAGCATTTGAAATTGCTCAGTTTGTATTTTAGCAAACCCTGATGAAGCACTGCTATGACACTACTGCACAGGAATTCATATCTTGTGGCATACGCCTTGAAGGCAGTCACCTTTCAACACAAGGTCCAGTATCTGCTTCATTTGAAAGATAATTACCATCATCCTGACTGAGTAACAGACAAATAGATTTAAAAATCTTTCAGTATATTTGTTTAATACTCCAGAGAGTCATTGTTGAACAGCATGCCACTTTACATTTGAAGGAGAATGGAGCAGAGTGTAATACCTTAACAGTAAGGGTATTTTATAAGCAGTTTGCAATGTTTGTGGGTAAAAACATTTTCAGCTTTGTTTCTCAGGTTTAAGTATGTAAGAGATAATCAACATAAAGTCAACTTTCTCTTAAAATAATCTTTAGAATTGTGTGCAATTTTTAAAGTTTTCAGGTGTTACTTGTTAAAGCTCTTCACTTGCAATGCAAATACCTAAAATTAACACAAGTTATATCTAAAGTTAGATTGTTCTTGAGGGCTGAAAACTGGTTGTAGGGCTTATAATAACTTTAACATGTAAAGTTGATGCAGATCAACCTGTTGCGATGTTTAATGAGTAGTTCTTTAAATATGAATTGAAGGATGCATTGTTTTTAGTCTGTGTCTTGAATATGTTCAGCAAACATAAATCATTATGATCATGGTCCCTTTAAATCTCTAAAGTTTGAATTGTGAAGGGGTACTGCAGAAAACTGTTTGAACGTACTCTAATTTGGAATATTACCATTCAGTTTTTAATAACCTAAATATAGGTTTTAATATGAATTTAAAAACAAATGCATAATGCAGTGAATAACCTTAATTTGAAAGCAATTTAATTACCCCTTTTTAAAAATCTACCAGCTGATTATGTAAAATAAAGTACAGTTTAGTGCTGCAAAACAAAATTGATGTTATATCAGAACCATTTTTCTAGCTGCATATTGTCTGTAGATCCTTGTACCTTTCAACAAAAGTGTTGACTCATCTCTGTCAGAACATTGACTTTTTCAAGTGAGGGTTCGTATGTGTATTCCACACATGGGTACACCTGTGTACCATGCACCTGAGTCAAGTCTTCATTTGCCCCCACATGCACAATAGTTCTCATGCTCCCCACTGAGGGTGTAAGAGACAGTGTAAGTTGATGCCTCTCCAGTTCCTTCTTACTGCCACATGACCTGAGTCTGAATCATCTCTTCCTTCACTTTGTTGTAGAACTTATATAGAAAATGTTTTGTGAATAGTTATATTCTTAGATTAGTAGTTTAAGGTAGTTTACTATATTTCTGCCTCATGGGGGACTCATTGGGGAGCACTGGCTTGTGGACATTTTGGAACTGGAAGGACCAAGTAAGGTGACTTTTTTGCCATCAATGAAGCCATATTAGAACCAGAAGGAGTGGTATGGCACACTCCAGCATCCTGTGCCTCAGCGCTGGTAAGGGTGGAGAGATGACAGGTTTTTTGCAGGGGGACAAGGGGGTTCCCATGATTATCCAACAGGGATACTCCATAGGGTTTTTGTCCTTCCCATCTAACAAACCCCCAGTAGGGACCACTTTCACAAAGTTTTTTTTCAATGGGAAGTGGAATCCATCTTGCAGTAAGGGGCAGTAGAATGTGTTCAACCTCATTAACATGGGAGAGGATTTCAGTCCCCGTAATTATTAATTCTCCAAAAAGATGGAGGGTGGAGATCCATCCCAAACCTTCAGTAACTCAGTATCTGTATTCAAAAACTGAAGTCATAAACTTTAATCCCCTCCCTTCAGTAAGGGATGTGGTTTGCAGATCTTGACACGAAGGGCACATGTTTTCAGCGTGGACACTGACCCATCGCACAGGAGGTTCCTGTGTTTTATGGTAGGCCAGGAATGCTTTTGGTTTTCAGTCAGAAATTCATGATAGTTCCAAATGATATGTAGGCAGTGGGTACTCCACTATGGGACCTCTTTGCATCCCAAAAGAACAGAAAGCTTCTCTGTGTGTTGCCCCAGAGGAGGCATGGGTTGCAATTCCTAAGGCAATGCTCTCCTGATATCTTGGATGAATGGTCTCAGATATGCCTTTGCTCCCAATTCCTTGCTTCCATAGCTCATAGGGAAGATGTGTCATGACAAAGCAAACATCGTCCTCTTGGCTCCCCACTGGCTCAGACAGTTCTGAATCACAGAGATTTTAAGTGCCTATCCACCACTCTGAATTTGCTTGTTTTCAGATTTCCTAACCCAAGATATGGGGGAAGACAAGCACCCTAGCATGGGCTCACTCCATCACACATCCTGGTCTTTGGATGGGCATCCGAAATAGAACATTCATATTTGGCCCCTGTACAGATGAACCTTAATCACAGTAGAAAAGAGTGTACTTAAACCTGCTAATTAGAGCCAATTAGAGATGTTTTTCAGCATGGGCACAAGTGCATCAACATTCTCCAGATACTGTAAGTCTAGAAAAACTGAAAATTTATCTCTTATCCCTAAAGGCATACTTAGTGCCTTCATATCTCCAGTAGAAGGATGCCCTGTTATTACTCACCCGGCTACTGCACAATTTGTGAAAGGCCTGATCAGGACTTTTTCCAACCAGTTCTTAATGGGACCTTAATTTTGTTCTGTCCAAACTTATCTGCTTTTCGAACCCATGGCAACTTGTACCGTGCCCCACCTGTTCCTGAAGGTAGCGTTCTTAGTACTATCTAGGCAGGTCAGCAAGCTCAGGGCTATCGGGAGAAACCCCCCTTAGACAAGTTTTTCATAAAAACAAAACACAAAGACTTTCTTCTAATACAGCCCGAGTTTCTCCTTAAGATTGTTTGAGTTTTGCATGAAATGATACTTACCCATATTCTTCCCGAAACTCAGTGCTTGCGCTGAAGACAAGACACTTAACTCCCTCCAAGCCCAGGGTGTCCTGGCGCTCTCCATGCAAAGAGCCAAACCCAGTGGGAAATCAGACTCTTAATTGCCATAGGGGAGAGGTTGCG
This sequence comes from Dermatemys mawii, assembly GCA_007922305.1. Lineage (NCBI taxonomy): Eukaryota > Metazoa > Chordata > Testudines > Dermatemydidae > Dermatemys > Dermatemys mawii. The sequence continues at coordinate 2,133,573 of ML677386.1, forward strand.
TGGGCAAGCTGTGTTCTCCCAGAGAATTTCTGTGTGGGTTTCAGGATTCATCTTTGAGTGCTACAAGTTAGTAAACATTCTTCCTCTTGGGTGTCACAGTTCACTGCATGTGAGCACAAACTGCCTCCCTGTCATCGCTGTCAAACATTCTGCTGCAAGGCATCTGCAGAGTGGCCACCTGGAGTTTAATTCACATGTTCATGACATAGTGTGCCCTAGTTTATACCTCAGATGCAGATGCAGTTGCAGGACTGGCAATATTGCAAGCATATTTGTTACCAGCATCCTCTTGCCTACTCCAGTCATCCATGTGTGGAATACATATAGGGACCATCACTTGAAGTGGAGATTACTTACTGTAACTGGAGGTTCTTTGAGATGTGTGAATCCCTATCCACTACTCTCCCTCTCCCTCCACTTGATCCTGTTGGATTGTGGAAAGACAAGGAACTGGAGTGGCATTAGCGACAGAGAGTCCTCTGGTACCTTATAGACAATAGATGTATTCGAGCATAAGTTTTCGTGGGTGAATACCCACTTTGTCAGACTGACGTCCACTGCCACTTATTTCTTCTGTTGGGAGCACGAGGAGAGCTACTGCACATATGCAGGCCAACTGACACTGCTTGGAACAACTTCCAGATTTGGATGTGTGGCACGCATGTATACCCATGTATGGAATACAGATAGGGACCATACATCTTGAAGAATCTCAATTACAGTAAGTAACCACAACTTCTTGTCTGACACATACAACTAAAAATAAAGGTATGTTAGCATTTTTTGGAAAAAATTCCCACAGTTACCAGTGCTAGTGAAGCTCCACTGCTGATGTCAGCACTAGGAGTCTGAAAGTAGGCTGATTAGGTGGTTACCAACGTCTTATCCACTCTATTGGAACAGGTCTGCATAATACTACACCGGACCTTCGCTAAAGCGCCTGGGTTCACATACAGTGCGGTCATGTTGATGGATCCCAAATTTAAATACTTAAATTGAGATCCATGGCAACGCGTCCCCTGCATTGGCGCAGGACTGCGCATGGATCCCGAACCCCTGGCTATAACAACGGTCTGGTGCAGTAAAATGCCAGTGTCTCCCAGTCCTTGCCTGCACTATCATTTCAAGTGTTGCTATTGCCGATGAATTTGATGCATTGGTGTTAATGCTAGAAAATTTTCTAGAAAAGACTGGTGAAAAATTTAGACTTTTAATGAATGGAGAGAGGCTGTCTCTTCACCAACTAAACTGTAGTTTTCAAGTTAATAAAAATGCTAGATTAAGAATGGTATGAATTATTGTTTTCTGCCGATAAAATAGAGTGCACTTAAAAATGTCGATTGAAGGCTTTTAGGAAGTGAACAGCCTGTGGGTATGTTTGGTTTGAGTTTTAAAGTCAGTTCGACGTAGGCCTGCAGGCCCTGCTCACAAAGAAAATGATTGAATTCTGATGTTGAGAGCTGACAAAGCGCTAAAAGAATTGTCCATTAATCATTGGACTGACAGTTTAATCATCCTAAGTACTATTCTTGAATTGGACTCGCAAAGGAACAAAGTCAGAAGAACAAAGAAACAATACAGAAGCGGCTACTGGAAGATGCTGGTGAATCTTCAGTGTGCATACGAGGTGGTTGATTTTTATTTCTGCATTTGCTGTCTTAGGAGAAGAAGTTACCTAGCTTGTCTGACACATCCTATATTGGTAGCGTCTGCCCTCTGTTTAAAAACAAAACCCCAAAAACTTTGCCAGTCTTTTGCATTTTGAATGGGTGTTGTGTATTAGATTTTTTTAAAACACTTGTAATGGCTATAAGGCTGCAAATCCTAAAAAATGTTCCTGGACTGTCAGTTTAATGGAATAAATTAAAGCGTATGATCACTTGCACTGCTTTATTTTGCATATTCTCAAAGATGCTCAATTAAAATTCAGGAGTTTAGCTCAAGAGTACTATTGGTTTTCATGTAAAGAAAGCTACATAAAACACATTGATACCTGATTATCAAGTTATGTAATACCGAATATGTGGCTCTTAAAGAGAATATGTGGGTTGCCTATTAAGATATTGTAGCTCCTCCTTTTTTTTTTTTTTTTGCAAGTACAGTTGTTTAGGAACTTTAGAGCTTTTTTTTTCCTAAAACCTGTTTTCATGGGAAGAGTAAATTTGTAGAGCAAGTAGCATCTGGAGAACATAAAGGGGACAGTGACAAGTAGACCAACAGCTGGTCCCACAAAATCTAGACACGGGAACAGTAGGCCCTTAGTAGCCTTCCGTTTACCCACATCAAGTGCTACTTGGAGCAAGAGCCCACAAGCAAACTCCCATAGGTAGTTTGTAATAGAACTTGATCTCCCAGGAAAGAAGGCTTCAGTCAGTGGCAAGAAATGTACAGGGAAGTCTTAAGATATGTATATCTAAATTATATGGTCCAATTTAAAATAATTTTGGAGTGTGTTTGGAATCAACAGGCAATCATTAAACCAGTGAAGGAGGGGAAAAAACCTTGCTGATTACAGTAAAGACTGAAACAATATTAACATAGGTGAGAATTGGAAAGAGTGTAAGAAGGGATAGGGGAACAAATCAGAACTCACTCTGAAAAAGAAAACAGGCAAGGGTTAAAAACAAAACAAGTGGAAATAGACTTAACATTTACATACCAACATCAGAAATAAAAGCTAGGTATAAGGGATATACAACAATTGGGGGCTGACAAGCAAATAAATAATAGCAATCCCGGTGTTGTTAACAGAATAGCATTTTTGGATGTTTTCTACATTTTCAAATATATTGATTTCCGTTAGTGCTCACTATATATAATTTTTGATTTACAAATATTTGCACTGTAAAAAACAAAAGAAATAATATTTTCAGTTTACCTAATACAAATACTGTAGTGCAATCTCTTTATCATGAAAGTTGAACTTGCAAATGTAGAATTACCTACAAAAATAAAACTTTGGAGCCTACAGATCCACTTAGTCCTACTTATTGTTCAGCCAATCACTCAAACAAGTTTGTTTACATTTGCAGGAGATAATGTTGCCCGCTTCATGTTTACAGTGTCACCTGAAAGTGAGAACAGGCATTCGCGTGGCACTGTTGTAGCCGCAGTTGCAAGATATGGGTGCCAGATGCACTAAAGATTCATATATCCCTTCATGCTTCAACCTCCATTTCAGAGGACATGCGTCCTTGAGCAGCAGTCCAAAGCAGTGTGATGTTCATTTTCATCATCTGAGTTGGATGCCACCAGAAGAACGTTGGTTCTCTTCTTTTGGTGGTTCGGGTTCTATAGTTTCCACATCAGAATGTTGCTCTTAAAATGTCTGAAAGGATGCTCACCTCATCCCTCTCAGATTTTGGAAAGCACTTCATGTTCTTAAACTTTGGGTTGAGCAACTTTTAGAAATCTCAAATGGGTACCTTCTTTGTGTTTTTTGTCAAATCTGTAGTGAAAGTATTCTTAAAACACACGTGCTAGGGCATCATCTGAGACTGCATTCTGCCATATATTTCATGTTATAACAGGTAATACAGAGCCAGAGACATACAGTCGTCCCCCAAGGAGTTCAGTCACAAATTTATTTAGTGCATTTTTTTTTTTTAACGAGTGTTAGAGTGGAAGTATGGCCTCTGGAATGATGGCTGAAGCATGAAGGGGCCTATGGTTGTCTAACACATCTGGCATGTAAATACCTTGCACGCAAACATGGTCTCCTGCTCTCTCCTATCCCCATCGTCTCATTCCCCCATCTCCTTCTCTTCCCCCTTCCCTATACCCTCTTCCCCTCTGTCTCCTGCCCACCCCTCTCCCCGCCTGCCTTGCTCTGTCGCCCATGGGCACTCATGCAAGAAACAGGTGGGCACTAGGACCCAGGAGGTGGCATCCAGCTGCTGAGGTAGTGACCCAGAATAGCAACTCATCCTGCTCCCTGCCCAAAAAAGGGTTGGTCTGCTTTACCCTTGCTTTGGGAAATAGAGGCAGGAGGCACAGTGTGGAAAGAACAGACCTCTTACGCCCCCTGCAGGCTAAGCAGCGCATGCCCTGCGGGGCAGCTGGGTGCTTGTAGAAATTGGGGGGTGGGGAGAGAATATGGCCAGTGACCCCATGTGTACTTCTACCTTCCACTTCTCACCTCTGTTGGGGAAGTGCTCACCCCCTCCTCACTACACCTCCCAAAACTTACACTCATGTATTAGGGTAGTTTCATATAGTTTTTCCAACACCCTAAACTGACAGAAGATTTAGAAGGAAAGAATATCAGAATTCATTTTATCTATGTATGATTAAATTCTTTTGCAACAATCACTACAGCTGCCAGACACAAGCAAAAAAAAAAAAAAAGGTCATGTATTTGTTTGGCTTTAATACTTTTGTAAACCTCACCTACGAACTTAAACATTTCAAAGTGACCCAAATTAATGGAAAATCTGTGAAGAATATAGACTGGATACTGGCTGCCAACAGTTAACAAATATTTGTTTAGAGAGGTGTTCTGAAGAATTGCTCTAGCTTTTGAAACCAGGAGCGATACTACTTCTGTGCATAGGATTTCATGTTCAGTTGATGAAGCTGTTGAGGTGTGAAAGAAGCTTGAAAATTTTTTTACTGAGCCACAATTATGTGATGACAGAATGTGTTCTGCAAGTGTTGTGGTCTAGTTTTAATACTGTTGTTTTCTACTGTATATAATTGAACCATGAGTGCGACCATTTTTTCTTTAAACCTAGGATTCAGAATTTTGCTTATGAATATGCAGAATATGCTTGGGCTAAACATAGTTTTCTGCCAAGAGAAACTCCACTGTAAATCAACCTTTTCATTTCAGAAAGCTACATTCTTCAGTAAAGAGCAATGCAGTTAGCTCAGTGGTTTGAGCATTGGCCTGCTAAAGCCAGGGTTGAGAGTTCAATCCTTGAGGGGGCTATTTAGGGATATGAGGCAAAAATCTGTTGGATGATTTAATTGGGGATTGGTCCTGTTTTGAGCAGGATGTTCGACTAGATGATCTCCTGAGTCCCTTCCAAAATTGATATTCTAATAGCTCTTCAATGGGGGGAAATCTCAAACCTGAAAAACAGATTTGATCATAAAAGTAGCGCCTTGAATTTTAACTGTCTTCTGTTGGAGTTGTAATAGTAAGACTATTTCCATTGTGTGGCTGTTGTACTACATAATGCAAACTGCATAAAACATCTAGATAAGGTTTGTTTCCTTTTCAATAATTTTAATTTTGAAAGCTTTGAAAGAGCCTTAATAAATTTAAATAATAGAAATAAGTTGTTACTGTTTAGCTATTCTTGATCATGGATTTTAGTTCTCTTAAATATTGAATTTTTAATTTAATGTGGCTATTTCAATAACGGCTTGTGTAAATGTGAATTAATTTTTTTTCACAACTTTCAATGTAGTTCCAAACTCTAAACAACTTTTCAGTGTTAACCTTATAGTATACTTGGCTTGTTTTGGTGGAGGTTTAATTCCACATGAGATTTGTTGTTAGTTATATACGAAATAGTTTTAATAACTTTAGTATTTTAGGCAAAAGAACAGTAATGGTTTTGTAAAATATATAGATAGCATACCAGTAGTGACAATGAAAGAAGTCATTGTCAAACAGCATTAATAATGTAGTTCATTCTAAACCATAATCCAAAATAGCCCAATCTCAAATTAGGTTAATGCTTTTGTAAAAATGTACTTAAATCAATGTGTTTTTTTTTTTAAGTGACTTTAAATACTTACAATTACATTTAAATAAAACAAAATCTGTTTTTGTAATCTCTTCAAACTATATTTCTCCCATTTCTGAACTATTGGAGCTTCTGTAACAGAGAAGTAGTAGGCTCTTAATGTCTTCTATGAATGCTGTGATGGAGGCTTATACAATGTTTTTTCTGCTAAATTGCATGTGTTCATAGCTTGTTACCACTGATGTTTTGAGATTCGTTCCCTTCTGCTACCTCTCTTACTAGTTAGACAATCTTGTGGAGTAGCAACAAAGATGCAATAAGGTGTTTTTGATGGCACACATCCATTTCTCTTCTGGAATGTTCATGCGCAGAGCCAGATGTTGTTTTTCACTAGCAGTATCTGTTAAGTGGTAGGAGTGCATGCATTATCCTCTGTGCTGCTGTCTGATAGCGTGAGGGGCAGGTACAGTCCTGACTCCCCCTCCTTTCCTTCTTACCACCTGTGATAGGTAGTTGGAGTGTGTTGGCTTGCTATTGCAAGTTTTCTCCCACTCCAGGGAGTTTCTTTGTCTTCTGTAAATAGTTAACTTGCACTAACAAGTACTATTAATTAAGTATCGATTTTCTTCATCTTCGATAGCAACTTTGGGTGTTGGAGTTTTTGTTACAAGGGATATCATCATCTGTTGTTATGGTGTTCCTCAGTCTCTGGGCTTTAAATTCTGTGCCTGCTGCACAAAAGATCTGTGCTGGTGCATTAGCCTAATTCCAGATGTCTAAAGTGCCTTTTTGTGGGTCACACTGGAGACCAAGATTGCCAGATCTTCAGGGATTTAAAACCTTGGACAAAAAACCTTGGACTGCATCATCTCCTTATTTGGGTCATTTAAGTACATAGCTTTCCACCTTAATGGTATCATGAGTCTCTAATTTTTCAAGTTTCTCTGAAGTCACATGCATGTTTCCTATGTTTTGACCAAGTCCATGACTTGCTGATCTTTTCTCATGTTTGACCAGCCACCTTGCACTGGTGTCTGATCTTGTAGTTCTTGCTTATAGTTGGAGCATTTAGCAGTGGACCTGTGAGGTTGTTTTGCCCCGCCCGCTGAGAATATCAAAGACTAAGTTTTTTCAGTCATTTATTAAATTATTCATTTGTGCTGTATTGATAGTGATGTTTACACCTTTCTTACCAAGTTCATGAATTTGCTTTTCAGTTGGTTTTAACTTGATGACTGATAGATGGTTGAAACCCCAAAAATGGCAAAGATGAGAAGTCTAGTCTTGACTGACGTTTATGATGATGAATTTCTGGAAGGCATGGAACAGGATCTTAAATGATCATGGAGGGAAGTTTTGGTGATGGTGGAATTGCAAAGTATCTCTTGCAGAATCACCAAAACTCATCAATGTTCTGCTCCTTGACGTTCATGTGTTCTCTAAATGAATCCGTATGTCCGCTGAACTTGAAGATTATTTATACTCTGAAATGACCCCATCTATAGTCTATTTTGCCACGGAACAGCTCTTTACAGTGTCTAGGCTTTGCATTAGAGGAATTCAGTTTCCATTACTTTAGTCAGTTCTGTTGTTCATGTCAGTTCTTTCAACTTTAGGCATGTTTTCAGATAAATTCATAAACTGTTCACCTGTTTGCAGTATTGGTCAGCAGCAAGCCAAGCCAGTCCAACAGGTTCAGTTGCATCCAATCTCCCATTTTCAATATTTCCTTTAATATTATCACCACACCGTATCTAATTTTTTAGAATGCTTATTATAATTTATGTAATGTTCCTAGTACAAAAACCTTTGAAATATGTCCACAGTAACACCTCAGAGTCATGTACCTGTTGAGGAAGGGGGAGTGTGTGTGGGGGGAGTCTTCATTCCCCCACTTTAAGAAAAGAAAACCAAAAAAAGAGAGAGAGAAGCAACTACTGGACCTTTTATTTTAAGCTGGGGAGGGCAGAAACCACCAGTCTATACCAGCAGTTCTCAAACTTTGTCTAACCACAACCCTTTTTTTCATTTCCTGCGTCGCGGTGCAACCCTTGTATGTCTGCCGAAATGCTGCCGAATTGATTGCTTCCGCATTCGGCAGCTTTTCGGTGAACATGCATGCATGCGCTTCACTGTCTCAGCCGAAACCGGAAGCAACCACTTCGGCAGCTTTTCGGCGGACGCTTTGAAGCACGCGGCATGTCTGCCGAAAAGCCCCTGAATGCGGAAGGAATCAATGCAATGGCATGTCGGTGACGGCATGTCGGTGACGCCAGGAGCTCGTGAGCCCCCTAAAGCGGCTGGCGACCCCCAGTTTGAGAACTGCTGGTCTACACAGCTCTAGTTGTCAGTAGGAATGTATTGCAGAATATTGAATTTTCAGAACTAAATCACCATGTGAGTTTCTGGCTCTTGCAGAAAACCCATTTAGTGGTATGATGTGCATATTAGTGGGGTTTTTTTTTTTTTTTTTTTTTTTTTTAATTTTTATATTTTTGGTGTACACGCACAGGATTTTGTTTCAAGGACACCTCTCTCCTGCACTATGCCTGGATCGCAAAAGGAGTGATTTTTCTTTGGTTACTGATATTAAAAGTAGTATACTCCCTTATTAAATTTTTTTAAAATTTTATTATTTCAGTAGATAACTCCAGAAATGTGACAAGTTAAAGGTTTGACAAGATGAATAAATAAACCTGTCCTTTTTCAAGGGATGGCAATTTGAAAAGTCTCTTGTTTCTGCAAAGTTTGTACTTACAGAAGTTTCATTATGATACCTGAAAGTAGTCAACATAAATAATTTTTCAGTTTGTTTACTTTGTGCATTTAATACTTTGTATAGACAGCTCACTGTTTGTTTTTCTGTTTCCTTTGTAGAAAAAAATACATTTATAAACACCAGAAGAGCTGAAAAACAAATATACTATCTTAAAAAAAGAATTAAAAACAAACCTCAACATTCTTTTTAAATGGTGCTCCATGAGCAACTTGAATATTTTTATATTGGCTTTATATTTGAAATATTTTATTGCTTAGTTACACAAGTAGACTCTCTAAGTACAGTGGCCCGCATCACCATAATATCTGAGTATTTTAAAGTCTTTAATTCAGTTATCCTCACAACACCCTGTGAGGTAGGAAATTATTATCTCTCTTTTACAGAAAGAGAACGAGGCATAACAGGCTAAGTGACTTGCCCAATGTAGCCTTATCATTTATTACAATTATAAAATTTATTGGGATAGAACAGGCCCTAGTCACAAAAACAGGGTTTTTTTTCCCCACATGGCTACTTAGAATTAATTAAGATGATAATATTGAAATACAAACTTTGAGCTTTGGTTAATACAGACATAGATAATTAAAAGAGAACTGTGTAAATTCAGGGGGGTTAAGTCCATTAATGGCTATTAGCCAGGATGGATAAGGAATGGTGTCTCCAGCTTCTGTTTGTCAGAGCATGGTGATGGATGGCATGAGAGAGATCATGTGATCCTTACCTGTTAGGTTCACTCACTCTGGGGCACCTGGCATTGGCCACTGTCTGTAGACAGGTTACTGGGTTGGATGGACCTTAGGCTGTACTGTGTCATACCATTCTTATGTTTAAAAGTATAAGAAAAATCGATATACATTAGTATATAAATAAGACAGATACAGCAAAGTGACTTCTTGCATTGTTCAGTCTTATGGAGCTCTTTTGAAAGAAAGATGGAAGAAAAAAGCACCCAAGTGTTGCCAGACTTCATACTCAGTGTTCCGTATCATCCCTCCTTCCTGTTTCAACAACATATTTTATACAACTTTTTCCTATTCTAACCACACATGTCCACATACTTTATAAGGTCAACATATTCTATAAGGTTTCAGCTCCGGCCGTGATATTCTGGCTAACCAGGGTTAAACTTTCAACTGTTAACATCTGTTTTGAGTTAACTGATGTCCTGATAGTTTCCATATGTGATTACTTTATTGCAGAAATACTTTATGATCCTATCATATGTTTGTGGTTTACCTGTTCATCAGATAATGCATTGCTAAACTATCACAAGATCTCTACTGCTAAATTTTATAACTTTAGATTAGGAGCATAATACGCATGCTAACTTACGTCAACTGTCAATTTCTTCTGGGCCTCACTATAAGCCCTTAACAGTTCATGCTTAAAACTTATAGCCAAGCCTATTTTTAGTGATATATTTTGGTTTTCTACTAACTGTTATACCATCAGTAACTTCCAATATTATTTCTATATGCATGCTTAGAAAATAGATAATATTTTAACCCAAACCATGTCCCCTTCAGGATCAGGTCATGGGTCAATAGTCACACCAAGGGAGCACAGGAAATTTGTGGTGCAGTAGGGAATTGAACCCAGGACTTTTAAGTTTGAGGCTAATTCCCTAGCCATTGGATCATCCTGCCTCTGAGTCTCGATTGCACTGTTTTTGTTTTACCTATTGATCAGTATTGCCTGCTACTATTTATTTATTGCAGGAAAATTTCCATTTCAAAATGCTGTTTGATCTTTAAACTTTCCTCAGCTCAAATAATATCCTGTGATGCAAAATCAGAGTTCTGAATAAAGAAACTAAGGTGGAATATAGACGTTTAAATGTCTTTATCTTTCACTGTATAATTCATCATTGACTTTAACTCTTTCACTCACTCACAATGTATGGTCGTGTTGCTTTGCTGAAGCCTAGGTTTGGAGTTGGATGTGCTAATTTTTATCCCTAAAAGAAATGAGTTACAACAGCAGTTTTTTGTAGGCTCACTTTGTGTGCAAGTAGAATGCAAATGGAATACTGATGACCTAGAAAAATAATAAATAAATCTTCATGTGGTTTGGTTTGAATCAATATGAGAAGTATTCTAAAATTACAATAATCTGATTTTAATAATTGCACCATTTTTAATTTTCAAATGCTATAATTATCAACCAAATACCAAATATGGATTACTGTCAGAATTCATTGTGGTAATGTGTGATAATTCAATCATGTGAATGAGTAAAATTATGTTATCTTTCTGGCCCCTTTACACTTAATATTTAAATAGAAGATAGATTACTTGCTCTTTTTTCAAAATTCTAAACTTGTGTGTGCACATTTTTTCCTGGACTTCTAGGAATTTCACATGACACATTTCCACATGAGAAAGGTTTGTTTCCTAAGTAGGTTGGCTAGGTAGCAGAAGAAAAAACGCTTCCCCCGAAGTATTAGCATGGACACGAGTAAATAATTTAAACAAAAGCTACACATGTATGTAGACCAGGGATCTCCAAACTTTTTGAGACGATGGCCATATTATTTTTGAAGGGGCTTTGTGGACCGCTGACACGCCCACACCCCTTTTGCTCCTCCGGCTGCTGCCACGACCCCGCCCCTTTTGCTCCTCTGGCCGTGCCGCAGGAGCACTCACCTCTTTGCTCCTCCAGCTATGCCATTGCTGTGACCTCCCTCCCCCTTGCTCCTCCAGATGCACCGTGGAGGCACTCACCCCTGTGCACATGGGGCTGTCAGCAGCAGCTCACGCATGGGGGCAGTGGCGTCTTCTCCACGTGCCTGCTCACCTGGGAGGCTAGACAAATTGCTGCCATGGGCTGGATCTGGCCCCGGGCCGTAGTTTGGAGACCCCTGGTGTAGACACTTCCCAATTACTTTCAGGAAATTAGGAGGAGATGTGTTAATGAAGGAAAGTTGTAATCTTTAAGATAAGATCACTGTCATACAAGATATCATGTTTAATACATAATATACGTTTTTCCCCTCCCCACAGAAATTAGCAGAGTACGGAAAGACATGTATAACGACACATTAAATGGTAGTACGGAGAAGAGAAGTGCAGAATTACCAGATGCTGTGGGACCTATTGTACAGTTACAAGAGAAACTATATGTGCCTGTAAAAGAATATCCAGATGTAAGTATATCTTTTTTTAATTCAGAAACTGTTTTAGACCTTGTGGTCCTCTGTAAATATATATTGCATATGATGACACCTTTGGATCACAGTAAAAGTTTATTTTGAGCCCCAAAGTATTGCTTTCTAAAAAGAAAATTTATGTGCACCTTTTATGGTAGATGCATTAGTAAAGTGAGGGGGGAAGGTAAAGGGTAAAGGTAAATATAAAAATTAAGTGCAGGTGATAATTTTAATAGATCCAAGATTGGAAGGGTCACAGATTTTGCTCTTTGGGTACTGTCAGCACAGTAGGCTGCTCTGAATGCATGTGCTCTTGACGGGAGATAATTCTCATGAAATAAATGGCTGTTCATACCATCTTTCTCCTCCAAAGTAAGTGTTTGGTGTATAGGCTATCTAAGGTCTTGTCTACGGATGCTGCTGTAGTGTTTAGTGAAGATTCTATCTACACCGACAGGAGAGCTTCTCCCGTCAGAGGAGGTGTACCTACACTCTGACAGGCGGTAGCTATGCTGACGGCAGAAGTCCTCCCGATGGTTTGGCACTGTCTGCACCAGGGGTTAGGTCAGTAAAACTACTGTTCAGGGCTGTGAAAAATCCTGAGTAATGTAGTTTGTAGAATAGACCAGGGCTAAGAAGCTGTGTTCCCATCTTCAGATTTTTTAGATTGGATTTGAAACCTTCAGTGTTGTATTCCAAATTCTCATTTGACCTTTCTTGTTGTAATTTAGTAATTTGATTTTTTTTTTTTTAAAAAAAAAAGCTAAATTAGTAGTTAGTCATCATTCAGAGCTCATTTTGCAGGCCAGTCAGTGCATCTTCTCTCACCTCCACTTTAGATGACCACATTTCCAGTCCTATTATGAGTAGCCTTTTTTTATGTGGCTGTATGCCATAGAATTTGTTGGCTCAAATAGATCCTAGAAATCGTTTAGCAAGGGATAGTCTAACTTAATTCGACCGTGTCCCCGTTTCAAGGAACCGTCTGATTAGACTCAGGAAAAATACAAAATCATATCCTTTCTTACTCAAGTATCTGTATTATTCTTATTGTAATAAAGGGATGACTTTATTTTAGCGGTTTCCTCATGCCAAAGAAGAGATGGATATATGTCAAAAAAAAGCCCGAAAAGGAGACCAGCAAAAATCACAGAATTTGTATGATAAATGCAGACCATAGTTACTCACTGTGTGTTCTATATTCCCTACCCCTTAACACTGTCTGTGTCTTGTTTAATTAGATTGTAAGATCTTCAGGGCAGGGTTTTTTTCATTTTCTATTTATATACTGCCTAGCACATTGCAGCTTTCCATCTTTGTTGATCTCCCAAAGTGCTACCGTAATACAAATAACTTATGCCCTAGTGGACAAAAGAAAACTGAACAAATATATGTAAATATTCAGGTTTCACATAATTCCTTTCTAACACTTCTGCATCTCAAAGGACCTCTTCCAAATATCTGGTAATGACTTCAGAACATGTAAGGCTTCAGGATAGCCAAGTGAGCTTGTACTTGTACATAGCTGGCAGAAGCCAGCTCCTCAAGTTGGGTCAGTTGGGCTTTCATATAGTGTGCGCCTAATTTCATTCTCTAGGTCTTGATATCAAATGTGAGAAGTCTATGAACTCAGGCTGTGAAATGCAGAGGGACTGTCCTGAGCACAGTCTGCAATTGCTTATCACAGTGCTACGTTCAAGAAATTCAAAAGTGAATAGTTTTTCCTGAAATCTTAATCTTCCAAAACCAGAAGGTTCTGTCTAAGAGCTCTGGCTTCATGGATTTCTACATAAGCACACCTTTCATGTGGCACCATGTGAAACCACTGTAAAGAGTTAAGAATCTGCCCAATTTTTTGTGAAGTTTCAGGTTGTGTGCTCACTATTGACGATGTTTCAGAAGATAGTGGACATTTTACAAATATAAACTATTTCTAAATCAGTGTAGTTGTAGTGATACAAAAATTGACATATAGTACAGCTCCCTAATGTGGTTGTAGATATACTGGTATAAAGATGCTTATATCATTATAGCATATTCACGGATTTTACAAGAGTATGTTGTATTGAGATAAGCACTTTACACCAATATATCTGTAGCCACACTAGGGCGTTACACTATGTTTATTTCTAAACTGATATAGTGGTTCAAGAATGCTGTAAACCAGGATGGGCAGACTATGGCCTGGGGGCCTTATCCAGCCCATCAGTCCATCCTAGGGCTTCTTCTGGGTAGGGGGTTGAGGGCTTGTCCCACTGTGCACAGCTCCTAGAAGCAGCGGCATGTTCCCCCTCCAATTTCGATGCATAGGAGAAGCACAGGGGCTCCGCACGCTGCCCCCAACCCCAAGCGCCAGCTCTGCATCTTCCATGGGCTGGGAACCAATGGTCTTCAAAGTGGGGTGCGTGGGACTCCTCATGGGGGTGCGTGGTGTCCCCGCGCCGCCACAGAATCGGCCCCGGGGCACCACCAAAATTGGAAGTATTCTATTTATGTCCGCCGAAGTGTTGCCGAAAGCGGAAGCTTTCTATTCAGTGGCATTTCGGCGGACTTACTCTGGGGCTGCAGTAGGGGGAGAGAAAACGGAAAGGGGTCGTGAGGGGAAAACTTTGTGGAGCGCTGTGTTAAGAAAATATATAGGGAGGAGCTTGCTCATGACCACTGTTAAAGAGCTTGTCTGACTTGGGGGGGGGGGGGGGGGGGGGCGCAAATGGCATTTCCTGCATCATACTACCACCATGGTTCTTTGTCTTCCTGACAGAAACAGTATCTTAACAAATGACTTGAGCCAAAAATGTACTGTTTCTCTGTAATTTCAGATGTACAAGATTTTTCCAATAGTGATGTCACTTTGCAGAATATGTTTTCAAATACTGTGCCAGAAACAGCAGAGATTCTGGCTCCTTGAGCAGTGCCTACTTCAGCTGGAAATTGGGAGTTCGTGTGTGTACTTATTTTTGGTTACCAATGGGTCAGGTATAGCTGACAAGATGAAGCACAGGCGATATTGATACTACAGCTTATTGGTTTCGGTTCTCAATCTTCTTGACCCGTTACCATGAGCAGAGCCTCAAATTCTACCACCAATTAATTCATAAGAGTTAGAGAACCAGAGTCATCTTTTTTTAGTCTAGATCAGAAATTGGAGTCCAGCATCCTCAGCTGTGATATGCTACACTAAGTATTTCATTGCTCCTAGGGAATCCTAACAGATTTTTATAAAAAGCTGTTATCCCTTCTACTTGGAAGATATAGACTATACCGCATTGAACTCCACACTCACTGTGTGATTCAGCACTGAGAAGTAATTCTGCAAAAATTCTGTTTGTTTTTTCTGATTTCCAGCCAGATGTGTTTGGTTCATAGCTAAAACGTTTTTTACTGCCTAACTGCTGACCCTGGAAACTATATACTAGAATTGAGAAATCAGCAGTGTTAACCTTCCTCCTGATGCATGGTCACCAATAAGAAGTGTTTTGTCCTAGAATCTGCTGTCAGTGACACATTTGCATCCTCACTGGGTTTGTACAGGTGTAACAGATTTTAATTTGGTAAATTATTGTTTATGCGTGAAAAGGAGTGGAATTAGCTGTCTTGCTTAAGTCTTGGGGAAACATTCCGCTATTTCCAAAGCCACATCTACAGCATTCTTTTCTTTTACTGGAGACTGACAATATGATATGGCGTTCAGTAAATATTTTATGTAACTTATTCTGCATGTCAGATGTCTAATTTAGTAGAACAGTTCTGCAATCTTCCTATTTTAATTTCTTATTAAAAACTTCAAGTAGGTAAGCTTAATCAGCTTTCTTTCATGGCAGAGAGTTGAGTGACATGCTGCAAAGTTCTGTAATATGAAAAGGGAACAAGCAGTGAGGTGATAATTTCAGATAATGCTCAGTGATACCTAACCAAGCTAAATGAACTGGCACTGCAAAACACTATTGTAGGTCAGAGTCATTGTTGACAAATGTAAAGTAATGAACATAGAAATGAATTATTTGAACAACTTGTACTCCTTACCAGGTTCTGAATTACTGTAGAGATTCAGGAAGAAGGCCTAGATATCCTTATGGACAATTCAATGAGGAAACAAAAACACAGGAAGTTTTAGTAATGGAAAATACTGAAAATACAATTCCATTGTATAAATTAGCGTAATACTCTGTTTGGTATAGGTTCCTGTACCATCCATGGTGCCTTCTAATAATGCTTTAAGTGTCATGACTAACATCTGTCATGGTTGGTTATTTTCCCGTAATTTTCCCCAGAGGGGGGAAAATTCTGTGCACTGGAGTGTGGTGTTTCTGCCGAATGTCAGAGAAGGCAAGTATGAAGAACACCTTGCAATTGGAAGAGGGTGGGGAGGTTTGTGATGGTCTGTACTTCCAGTGGGAGTCCATTCTAGTGCCTTGGACTGACCCTCAAGGAAGCCCTGTTTTGTACATAGGTGGGCTTTATTTTTATGGCAGAAAGTTCCACTGTGCTAGAGGAGTGGAGCTGTTGGTTGTGAACTTCATCCCGGAGCTTTAGGTGATCTTTTGGATAGTCTGGATCTAGGCTATTGTGTGCTGTGGTAAACCCAGAACAGACTGCTGCCAGAGAGGTTGGTGGTAAGGGAGGTAACTACAGGTTAACTGAGGCCATGGTTACACTGGCACTTTATAGCGCTATAAAGCCGCCACGAGCGCTATAACCTCCTCCCCGTCCACACTGGCAAGGCACGTAGAGCGCTATAACTGCTGAGTTATAGCGCTATTATTAATCCACCTCCGCATGGGGAATAAGGGCTGTAGCGCAGCTGCTGTAGCGCTACAGCAAGGATGTGGACACCCACTGCGCTACAAGTAATCTCTGGAGATGCCTAGAGCCATTTAAGGCAATTGACGTCTCTTCCCTTTCTTTTGAACTCGGCTGGAGGAATGCGGAAGTACCTCTTTAGAGTTTCTCTCTTAACTCGGCAGATAAGCAATGCAAATGTTTAACTGTGGAGGCTCACTGACAGGCTTTCAGAAAAACGGAAAAACCACTGTCTCTCTCCCTCCGCATACACACAACGCGTCCCCCCTCACCCCCTTCGTTTAAAAAGCACGTTGCACCCAGCTGAATGCTGGGATACCTGCCCTAATGCGCTGCTCTTAATGCCGCATTAAGTGCCCCAAATGTGGCCATGCTATACCGCAGGAGCATCTGAGTGTGGACATACAATAGCACTATACATATTACTGTATAAGGGGACCGCTATAACCTATAGCGCTATAATTTTGTAAGTGTAACCATACCCTGAGTTCAGCTGAGTAAGGCTGCCAGTGGCCCATGCAGGATCAGCTGAGCCCAGTTAAAAGGCTGCCAGAGTCCTTTTTAAACCCACCCCGCCTAGGAAGGTGAGGAGAGAGAGACAGTGAGGCTGCCAGCAGGTTGGGGGCATTAGGACAGTGAGCCTCTCCAAGCCGGGAGACTGCTCTCTCTGGACAGAGGGTAGAAGACCCAGCCAAAAGAGAGTGACAAGGGGAAGGGAAAAGCCTGCCCTTGGGCTTTCTAGGCGGTTTGCCAGGGCAGCACTTGCCTCGCCAGAGCTTAAAGAACTGGAGCCTGGTGAGTCAGAGAAGGCACTTTGCCATGTGTGGTGTCGGGGTGGGATGCTGGTAGACTTTGTGGCAAGCCATCTCAGGGCAGGGTGACTCACCCCTGACCAAAAAAAAGAAAAAAAAAGGGGCAGGGGAGAGAAAATGGAGGAAGTGGTAAAGGCGTTGGTGCAGGCCACTGTGGCCCAACAGGAAGCCGTACGAGTGCATCAAGAAACCAACCAATTATTGATGAACCAAGTAGCCCAGGACCAAGCCACCCTGCATGAGATAATGAAGCAGATGAAGGCCCTGAGCACGGTGGCCTGTGGGCTACCTGAAATCCGGCCGCTACGGGAGAGCAACTATTTGTAGAAGATGATGTTTGACGATGACACGGAGGCATATCTCCTCGCGTTCGAGATGGTGGCGCTGCGGGAGGCCTGGCCCTGAGAGCAGTGGGTAAGTATCCTGGCTCCTTTCCTGTGTGGGAAGGCCCAGAAAGCCTATTTTGACATGGCAACCGAAGCAGCTATGGATTACCCCCAGCTGAAGGCCGAGATCCTGTCAAGGGCGGGCGTGACACCAGCCCTAAGGGCGCAGCGGTTCCACGAGTGGAAATACAAGGATGGCAAAGCACCAAGGTTCCAGCTTTTCGACTTGATCCATCTTGCTTGGAAGTGGCTGTGCCCTGAGACCCACAGCCCAGAGAAAGTGGTAGAGATACTACTCCTGGACAGGTACATGCGGGGGTTGCCACCGGATGTAAGGGGGTGGGTCAGCAAGAATGATCTCTCTTCCTATGACGACTTGGTTGCCCTTGTAGAGAGACACCTAGGTGCCCAGGAACTGTCTCAGATGTCTGGGGAAGGAAGGCGCCAGAATAGGCGGCAGGTCTCTGGGCCAAGGGCCCAGGTTGCCACAGCCCCAAGCCAGTATATGGAGGGAGTAGGCCCTGCTAGAAAAAGTAGCTGTGCAAGCTACTAGAGATCCCGTGGCTGGGCCTAGTTCCCCACAGACTTCCCTCGAGAGGGAGGCAGATGGAGATACCCTGGTGTTGGGACAAATTGGCCCTTCAGTGGAGAATTTTGGGAGGATCAAGCCAATGATCCGATATACCCCAATATCTGCGGGGACGTAGTTGAGGTAAATGGGGTCCCTGTAGAAGGGAGAGCCAAGGGTCATATTACATAATCAAGAAGGATCTGTTGTACAGAGTGGTCTGGGTCCAAGACCAAATGGTGGAACAACTATTAGTTCCGCTGAAGCATCAGAGGGCCGTGATAGAACTAGCCCATAGCCACCTATTCGGGGGACACCTAGGGTAGATAAGACTCTCGACCGCATTCTGCAAAGGTTCTTTTGGCCGGAGTGTATGCGGCTGTCCGGTGATATTGTGCCTCCTGTCCGGAATGCCAATTACACGGGCCCCTTTGGTGCCTCTACCAATTATCGAGGTCCCGTTTGAAAGGATAGCTATGGACCTGGTACGGCCCCTGGAGAAGTCTGCCCGTGGCCATCAGCACATATTGGTTGTGCTGGACTATGCCACGCGATACCCTGCGGCTGTGCCCTCCGGAACACGATGTCCAAGACTGTAGCCAAGGAGTTGGTACAGATTTTCTCCCGAGTAGGGATACCCAAGGGGATTCTGATGGACCAAGGGACCCACTTTGTGTCCAAGTTGATGAAGGACTTGTGCTCCATGCTCCACATCCGGACTCTAAGGACGTCAGTCTATCACCATCAGACCGACGGCCTGGTCGAACGGTTCAATAGAACCTTAAAGAGCATGCTATGGAAGGTAGTGAGCAGGGACGGGAAGCATTGGGATGCCCTACTCCCCTACCTACTGTTTGCTGTGCGGGAGGTACCGCAGACCTCAACTGGATTCACCCCATTCGAGCTGCTATATGGACGCCACCCTCGGGGCATATTCGACATTGCCAAGGAGGGTTGGGAAGACCAGCCAAATCCAGGGAGAAACGTCATCGAACATGTGCTGCAGATGAGAGAGCGGATAGCCCAAATCACCCCCATTGTGCGAGAACACATGGAAAAGGCGCTAGGGGCC
The DNA here is from genome assembly GCA_007922305.1 of Dermatemys mawii. Classification (NCBI taxonomy): domain Eukaryota; kingdom Metazoa; phylum Chordata; order Testudines; family Dermatemydidae; genus Dermatemys; species Dermatemys mawii. The sequence continues at coordinate 2,152,834 of ML677386.1, forward strand.
CAGCAGACATATTACAACCGCCAAGCGGTGAGCCGGAAGTTCCAGGTGGGAGACTGGGTGATGGTGCTCTCATACCCACGGCTGAGAGCAAGCTGCTGGCCAGGTGGCAGGGGCCGTATGAGATAATAGAAGCCGTGGGAAAGGTCGACTATAAAGTTCGACAGCCGGGACGCCGGAAGCTAGAGCAGATCTATCACGTGAACTTGCTGAAACCATGGCAGGATAGAGAAGCTAAGGTGGTTGTGCTAGGGGCACCATCTCCGGAAGGCAATCAGCCTGGCCGAGTAGGAATATCCCCAGAGCTGACCCCGGCCCAATGAGCCGAAGTGATCGGCATGATCAGATGAAACGGGGACGTGTTTTTGGAAACGCCAGGCCGAAGTAGGCAGGTGCACCATCACGTATTCACGGAGCCTGGAGTGAAGGTACATGTCAAGCACTACCGGATCCCGGAAGCAAAAAGGGAAGAGATTGGGACAGAAGTCCAGAAGATGCTGAAATTAGGAGTCATAGAAGAGTCCCATAGCCAGTGGTCCAGTCCTGTGGTCTTAGTACCAAAGCAAGATGGCAGTATGAGATTCTGTAACGACTTCCAGAAGCTGAATGACGTTTCCTGGTTCGAGGCATACCTGTTACCCCGAATCGATGAGCTTATTAACCGGTTAGGAAAGGCGCGATTTTTGTCCACCCTTGACCTTGCCAATAACCCTGAAGACAGCCTTTGCCACCCCAGAGGGCCTATACCAGTATACTGTCCTCCTCTTTGGAGGCACATGAGGCCCCCGCCACCTTCCAAAGGCTCATGGACAAACTGAGACCACGTAGCAGGTATGCGGCTGCCTGTCTGGATGACGTGATTATATATAGCCTAGACTGGGAGACACACTTCAGGAAGGTGGAGGCAATGTTAGATGCCCTGAGGAAGGCAGGGTTGACTGCAAATCCCTCCAAGTGCTCGATCGAGTTAGCAGAGCCAAATACCTTGGGTATGTAGTGGGGAGAGGCGTGGTAAAGCCCCAACTCAGCAAGTTGGAGGCAATCCAGAAGTGACCCTGGCCAATCCGGAAGAAGCAGGTCGGAGCGTTCCTGGGATTGGTTGGATATTATCGACGGTTCATCCCCCACTTCGTCACCAGGGCATGCCCGTTAACTGACCTGACAAGAGCCCGTGGCCCAGACATAGTGAAATGGACCAGCGAAGCAGGGGCTGCATTCGTGGATCTGCAGATGGCCCTCTGCACCGACCCCGTGCTAATAGCCCCAAACTGGGAGAAGGAGTTTATCCTCCAGATGGACGCCTCTGAGATGACAGAAGGGGAAGAACACCCGGTCCTATTCCTCAGTCGGAAGCTCCTGCCCGCGGAACGGAAATATGCGGTAGTAGAGAAGGAATGCCTCGCGGTAAAGTGGGCCGTAGAAAGCCTCCGCTACTATCCGCTTGAAAGGTGGTTTACCCTTGTCATGGACCATGCTCCACTGAAGTGGATGCACCAAAACAAAGACAAAAATGCAAGGGTCACCAGATGGTTCCTCTCGCTACAACCCTTCCACTTCCACGTACAACATCGGTCCGGACTCATTCATGGGCAATGCGGATGGCCTGTCGAGGGTGCACTGTTTGCTGACCCAAGTAGCCCAACCCTGTAGTGTTGAGCGGGGGCGAGGGAGAGGTGAGATGGGGGGATATGTGGTAAACCCAGAGCAGACTGCTGCCAGAGGGGCTGGTGGTAAGGGAGGTAACTACAGGTTAATTGGGTTCAGCTGAGTAAGGCTGCCAGTGGCCCACGCAGGACCAGCTGAGCCCAATTAAAAGGCTGCCAGAGTCCTTTTTAAACGCACCCCACCTAGGAAGGTGGTGGTGGTGGTGGTGGGGATGGGGAGGGAGGGAGGGAGACTGCCAGCAGGTTGGGGGCAGAAGAACAGGGAGCCTCTCCAAGCCGGGAAACTGCTTTCCCGGGACAGGGTAAAAGACCCAGCCAAAAAGGAGTGACTAGGGGAAGGGAAAAGCCTGCCCTTGGGCTTTCTAGGCGGTTTGCCTGGGCAGCGCTTGCCTCGCCAGAGCTTAAAGGACTGGAGCCTGGTGAGTTAGAGAAGACACTTTGCCACAGTGCCTTGAAGATAATTATTCAGTGGGAAACAAATGTAGAGAGCATTGGACAGATGTGCTTATGATAGCCTGAGTTGCTGAGGAGAGATACTATAGTGTTCTGTACTGGTTGCAGATTCCTAAATGCAAAAAGCTTCATGTCCAGATATGCTGCATTGATGTAGTCCATTTAAAAGGTGGTGGGAGTGTGTAAAGCTGGCTAGAGAATTGTCTACTAGAAAGGAACGGTGTCTTTTAGCCAATGGAGATCATGGAAAAGCATTAGTTGTGGGTATTGCTGTGTGAAAGGTTAATGTCAGGAAGGACTCTGGGAGTATTAAGCCACACATGAATTGACGAGTTGTGCATGTGTATATCTTAGCAAATGAAGATGAAGCTGTGGCTGCAAACTCTTTTTATAGTGCCGCCTTCTGCTCACTGCCTCTATTTTTCTTAGTTTCAGCTTTGGCTATCTTATGTTGTCCAAGCAATTTGCCATCACTGTGGCAGTGAAATGGTTGTATTTGCTGAAGAAAAGGTAGAGCTGTGTCATTTGCACATTGCTGGCACTTCACTGTGTCATCTGACCACTTCACCCAGTGGCTGCATGTATATTTTGAGTAAAACAAGACTGAGCAAACTGTTTCTTGTGCAGCCCCACAAGTGAGAGAACTAGTGGTGGAGTTGCAGTTTCACATTTCTACTTGTTCAGTTTTCAGAGTGGTAGCCGTGTTAGTCTGTATCAGCAAAAACAATGAGGAATCCTTGTGGCACCTTAGAGACTAGCAAATTTATCTGTGGATAAGCTTTTTGGGCTAGAACCCACTTCAGAAGATGTATGGAGTGGAAAATACAGGAGCAAGTATAAGTACATGAAAGGATGGGAGTTGCCTTACCAAGTGAGAGGTCAATCTGAGAAAATTCAATTTACAGCTGGATACCAAGGAAGGAAAAATAACTTTTGAAAGGGTAATGACAGTGGCCCATTTCAGACAGTTGACAAGAAGGTGAATAACAGTAGAGGGAAATTAGTATTGGGGAAATTAAGTTTAGTTTTGTAATGACCTAACCACTTGCACTCTTTATTCAGGCCTAATTTGATGGTGTCCAGTTTGCAAATTAATTCCAGTTCTGCAGTTTCACGTTGGAGTCTGTTTTTTGAAGTTTTTTTGTTGAACTGCCACCACTTTTAGGTCTGTTATTGAGTGACCAGAGAGATTTAAGGGGTCTCCTACTGATTTTTGAATGTTATGATTCCTGAAATCAGATTTATGTCTATATATTCTTTTGCATAGAAACTGTCTGTTTTGCCTGTCTAGTTTGGCCAGTGTATCCTTTCTCAAAATACAAGAATGATGGAACATTTTAAGAAGATGAAAAGTGGCAAATGGAGAAAACCGAATACTATCCTGAATACTGCTAAACTCTTGGCCTTTACATCATGTTGTAATGAAGTACACTGGGATAAGTTTTTGCCACTTTTTTATAAGTTTTCATAAATAGCACAAAAATTCAGAGTTCACAAAATATGTTCGGAGGGGATTTTTTTTAACAAGAGTATTGGAAAGGATCTGAACCCTCATGCTTCAGTGAACAAATCAAACAGTTTTAACTAATGAAGATTAGGAAGAAACTTTCTCTGAGGGTCAGTTATTCCATATTTGCCTTATGCACGGTTTCTTGCATCTTTTAATGCAGCTGATGATATTGACTGGGATGGAGACCGGATACCGCACTAAGTAGGAATTGCCATACTGGATCAGACTGATTCTCTGTTTCTAATATAACTTGGTCTATTGCTACTGGGGACCTAAACTAACAATACTTGAAGCAGAAATAGATTGATTAGTAATGCTACAATCTGTTCAATGAATTACGTAGAGAAATAGTGTCTTACTCCTCACCCGCCTTTCCTATTACTTCTTAGTCTTTAATATGGATTCTGATTAAGAAGCACAGACCTGGGGTGGAATGTGAGCTATGAATCTGTGCATAATCTTGCAATGAAATGTTAAGTTCAATGATGGACATGTATGTGGCTCTGGCATTCAACACTTTCTGGAAGGGTGTGAACTTCACACCAAAAGACAATATATGTACTAACAATCTATTAGAACTACAGTTCTTTTATGTGAAGATATAAGACTTCTTTTCTGTATAAGTTAGAAACTTTAAACTACAGACCCTATTAAGGAGCTGCAATAAAGGATTTTCTTTGAGAAGCACTTAATGGGATGCCTGAAGCTTTCCTTTAAATTAGTTTTCCAGTAAACACTGCAGGTAGTGTAATTATTGAATTTGTAGTTCATATGCAAAATTATAAAAATGCAACATATCCTATGATTGAAATATCTATGGCTGATGTATCTGGATTAAGTCTAAAGTGCAATGAAATGTAACTTATGTAACATTATGCTTACTTTGAGCTCAAGAATTTGGGATTTACCACTGGGAACCATCATTTCACTGTATAAGATGCAGTTTTAAAAACGCAATGCTGTGCATAAATACAAACTTTTTTTTTTAAAAGCATGACTTCAGTTTCATTGAGACTTGTAAGTGTGCAGTAGGTGAATGAACTGAGTTCAGCCCAGATTGACATAATTAACTCATTCTGTCACTATCATTCTCTTCTGATTGTCAGTCAAGTCTTACAAAGACATAAAGATAGTTAAGGTTTATAGATTTGTGGAAGAGGTGTGACCAGAGGACTACTATCTGAGGGAAATTCAATCATTTTATACAAAATCCTAATTAAAATGATCAGTTTCTAATAAATAACATCCTAAACACTTAACTTAACATGTATATAGATCTGGATACTGTGACACTACATGGTTCTCTATGTAGAACTTAAAATTCATCATGAAGCACAGAAATATTAAATTATTCTTAGGTTACCCTTATTTTTAGATAAGGATATGAACATAGATGAAGTTTACACTACTGAGATATAAATGACAGTTTTATACAAAAAATATTAAAAATAACCCCAACAACCTTGTGTATGCCAATGCAGGATGTTAACATACCTCTTGATTATGGGTGATAATCTTTATTTCTGTGCATATTAAATCACTTATAATTAAAGAACATAGCTATATCTAAATTCAAACTAGCAAATTAAAATTAGTGCAATTATGGCAACCAGACCTTTGCATAGTTGTGACAGAATCTACAAGCACTTCACTCCATGGCCTGAATCTCTAGCAAATTCCTAAGGTAAATTCTTCATAATTAGCCACAGTATTCTTTTAGGAGAGAAGAAATTTGTAATAACTCATAAAAAAAAATAAATGTGTATGCACATTGCACATATGAGGGGGCAATGCTGTACCTTTGCATAATATTTGCTTTAGTCTTAGATCTCAGTCCATACATTCTTCTTCACTTGCTAATGTGCAGCTTTCTGCTTCTGCAGATGAGTATGTTCAGAAGTGACTGAACACTTGCGTAGACAGCTGAACATTGCATAGACAGTGACTCTGTCCAATTTTTCAAAATAATTTATTTGCTGAAACAGAGTCTTTATAACTTTAAATGAAGCAGATTGTGCAATCTTGATATTTTCTTGTTTCTGAATTAGTAATTAGAAATATTTAGCTTTGAAAAATCAAATTGAGGAATGATGTAGTGGTACACTGTAATATGCTACATGATGTTGATTTAGATGAAGGATTTTTCTATCCATAGTCAACTCCCCTAAAAAATTTCCCGGGGAAGAATTAGTCATTTTGGAGAGGTGTTAGTAAGTTAGCAAACCAGTTTCGATCAGAACGATGGGCTAGAGGATTTTTTCCCCCAGGTATGCCAGTAAGGCTTAAATACCTGACAGAGGATTTGTTCTCCATTTCATAATTTTCTGATATTAAATTCATATAGTCCCTTACCATATCAGTCAGTATGATACAATACTGCAGATTTCAGAACAGTAGTTGTTTCAAACCAGTCTGCAAAGCCCATGGCTGTGTCCTGCTTATTCTATTCATTCTTACAACTTTTGGGTGTCTCTTTCAGGGATTAGAATTCTGACAGTTTTATCACACTTTTCTTTTTAAGAAACAATTTAAAGTATTTGATCCTCCTGTATGCATGTTAATCCCCTTGTGGTTTCATTTTACTCACTGTTGTTAGAATTTGCAGGTATTTCCTATTGACTGATGTTGGGAAATACCCATCTCCAGAGTTAATTAGTGAAGAGTTGGGTCTGGAAAAGATAATTGGAGCCTTACTAAGCAGAGGAGTAAAGGACTTAATTTTTTTTAATGGATGAATATTTAAAACTTGTTTAGTATTTCTGATGCAGCTGATAAGATTAATTTCTTTAAAATCCCCCAGAAAGAGATGAAGATAAACCTTTACCAATTTAACCAATCTCTTTGGAATTTGTACCCACAAATATTATGCTAAATAAATGTTTTTAGATGGTAATCATGGGCTTAATAACGAAGTGCCCTGTTAGTTCTGATCAATGTGAAATTTTCTGTTGGCGCTCTTCTGTATGCTTCTTAGCAAGCAAAAATGTAAGAACTCAATAATTATCACATCTAAAGTATCCTGTCCTTTGAGTATACTAAAGCTCAAAGACCAACACTGATAAACAGCTTACACATACTTCCTGACCATTTCAGTTAAAATTATTTAATTAGTACAACAGAAAAATGAACATTAGGGATTCAGCTGGCTACTGGGAATTTACTGACATAACAGTATTTTGATTTTACCAAATGCAGAAATTATTTAAAGTTCAGTAACATTCCTAATATGGATTACGCAAATGGTAGCACCCTCTTTCACTTTTATTGTTCTTTCTTTTGTATTGCCTATCATGAGAGTATCTAAAGGCTTTGTGCTTCAGTGTACTTTATGCTGGGTATAGGCCATCAGAAATTAGCCATGGCAGTACAGGAGGTAGGAGCTATTCATCGTCTCCTCCAAACCCATGGAAGCCCTTTCTCAAAAGTACTGCATGGTCAGTGTGCAAGGCTCTTAAGAGGACCAAGGTGAAAGTCAGATAACACTGCTCTACAGCCGAAATGCTTCTGAAATAAATGTAATCAAACTTTACTAATTCTGGGTCACTGAGAATGAAAATGATGCTTAAAATTGTTGATTGGCTCTAGTTTTCAAGATATGCTATTGGGTCAGTATATATGACCCTTGACATGGGAATGGCAGAGGATAAGTGAGTTATAAAGGGAAGGGATCTCAATTTAAATCAGAAATGACTAAAATACATCTTTGACTGGATCTATGAATAAATCTATGACTGGATTTGGACAGTACTTGCTTTTTAGGCAAAACAATGAAGGATGCCATCTGAAGCTGGTATTGTGTCATATATGATATAAATTGCATCATGTTATTCCTGGAAGTCATGGATGATGCAATCATAACGAAGCTTACATCTCTCTGCTGAACAAATTGCCCTACATCAGCTCTTGAAATCATACAGTGTCGGGCTCTCTTATTTGTCAGTGTTTGACTTTGCAAAGGGACACATTTCTGTTTAGCCAAAGTGAGCAGAGATGCCTCGTACTTGTGTGAACAGCGCAGATAACTTCTGCTATGTTTGTGGTGAAGTGATTTTTGCATCACAAAAGCGCAGTATAACCACCATGGTTAAGAGAGCCTATCACCTTTATTTTGGCTGCAAAATTGGAGATCAGGACAAGAGGTGGGCCCCACACATATGCTGCAACACTTGTGCAACAAATCTTCACCAGTGGTTGAACAGGAAAAGGAAATCTATGCCTTTTGCAGTGCCAATGATTTGGAGAGAGCCAACAGATCATACCAGCAATTGTTACTTCTGCATGGTGCCTCCAGTTGGGAAAGATGTGTCAAAGAAGAAAAAGTGGACTGTGCATTATCCAAACATTCCATCAGCTATACGCCCAATACCCCCCGGAGAAGGACTGCCGCTTCCTGATGCACCAGAATCATTCTCACTTGAGTCAGATGAGGAAGAGGATGAAACTTCTGGTCCTGAACCATGAATGTCACAGGACCCACATTTTCTCCCATCCTCCTCCTCTGAACCACACCTCATAACACAAGCTGAACTGAATGACCTTGTCAGGGATTTGGAACTACCCAAGAGTTAAGGCTCTGTTGGGCTCCAGACTACAGCAGTGGAATCTCCTGGCAGGTGATGTTAGGGTTTCCATGTTCCGTGACCGTCAAAAGGATCTTGTCCCATTCTTCTTCATGGAAGGTGATCTTGTAGCCTGCTACAACATCGATGGTGTGATGGCAGCCCTCAACATCGTTCACAATCCAGATGAGTGGAGACTCTTCATTGATTCATCGAAGACGAGTCTTAAGCTGTTTTGCCATCAATTCCAGTTGGTCATGCAGTCCATATGAAGGAAACGTATGACAACATGAAACAACTTTTGAGGTGCATAAACTATGACCAACATCAGTGGCAGCTTTGTGGCGATTTGAAGGTTGTTGCTCTCTTGCATGGTCTGCAGACTGGATACACAAAGTACTGCTGTTTTCTCTGCGAATGGGATAGTCGTGCAAGAGATTCCCACTACATCAAGAAAGATTGGCCACTCAGACAGTCATTGGAGCCTGGGAGGAAAAGTGTTCAGCATCCACCACTTGTTGAATCAAGGAAGATTTTGTTACCACCCTTACACATCAAGCTGGGTCTGATGAAGAACTTTGTCAAGGCCACTGACAAAACACAAGCAGCTTTCAAGTACCTCCGTCGAAAATTTCCAAGGTTAAGTGAAGCTAAGATAAAGCAAGGTGTCTTTGTTGGTCCTCAGATTCGTGAACTTCTTCGAGATGATGCATTTGACCGTGCACTGCGTGGCAAGGAAAAGATGGCATGGAAAGCCTTCCAGTCAGTGGCAATACATTTTCTCGGAAACAACAAGGCAGACAACTACAGGTTGTTGGTGGAAAACCTCCTCAAGGCATACAAAAGCCGTGGTTGCAACATGTCACTAAAGATACATTTTTTGCACTCTCATCTAGATTTTTTTCCACCGAACTGCGGAGCAGTGAGCGACGAGCACGGCGAGCAATTTCACCAGGACATTGCAACAATGAAGAAACGCAGTCAGGGCAAATGGAGCCCATCAATGCTTGCAGACTATTGCTGGACAGTGACAAGAGATGCTCCATTTAATGAATACAAGAGACAAGCCAAGAAGCGCCGAGTAGACACGGAATAGGACTAAACTATGTACATAATAGTTTTTTGCCTTTTGTTTCATAATACATTTTATTTATATAACCCTTCTGCTGATTTTTAAAGTGTTACATAAACAGGACAGGTGAAATATTATCATGTAAAGCAACCATAAACACATGAAAAGACCTAGGTTTACAATTTATGATTAAAACTCTACTATCTACACAATATACGTAGACATAAAATGTAAAAACTTAAATATCTTAGAAACAGTAGCCAATCAGTTGTTTTAATTGTCATATTTGAATTCAGCACATCAAAATACATAATAAATGTCACATTTTATCTCTGAAGCAGACGACTTCTAAAAAACTGTAGACCAGTGTAATGGCCAGTCCACACGGCACAATCTGTTTCCAAACCTGGTGGAAATATTGACAGCAAAACTAGTGTTAGTCAGTGGTACGGTAACTCTTCATTTAAAGTCTTCCCGGTTAAGGTTGTTACGTTGCTAATCAATTAGGGAACATGCTAATCAATTAGAGAACATGCTTATTGAAAGTTGTGAAGTGCTCCCTTCTAACATGGTCAGCTGCCCAGCAGGCTATCTGTTGCTGGCAGTTCATGTCCCCTCCCCAAGTGCAATGTGCTGCTCCTGCCCTCTGCCTTGGAGCTGGTCCTTGAGACTCCTGCTTGCTGGGGCCCGGGAGGGAAAGAAGAGGTGGGGCTAATGTCAGGGTGTCTCCCTCCCCCCTGCTCCTGCACCCCCTTTACCCCGTCTTCTATAGAGCAGAGGGAAAACAGGGAGGGAAGCTTACAGATCTAATTAACAATGTACTTTTGACCTCACTCTTGATACTTGAAGGAGAAGAGTGTGAGTGTTAACCCTTGAATGCTCAGCAGATTGCTAGTTCATTTAGCACAGGGGTTCTCAAACTTTTGTATTGGTGACCTCTTTCAAATAGCAAGCCTCTGAGTGTGACCCTACCTTATAAATTAAAAACACTTAATATATTTAAAATCACTATAAATTCTGGATGCAAAGTGGGATTTGGGGTGGAGGCTGACAGCTCGTGACCCCCCCCCCATGTAATAACCTCATGACCTCGTTAGGGGTCCTGAACCCCAGTTTGAGAGCCCCTTATTTAGTAGTAAGGCACTCCCTGGGAAATATCCCACCCTCTGACTTCTCCACCTCAGCCAAGCAATATAGATGTGCAGACATTCAGGGCAGAATCTGGGGGCCTTCAAGGCCATGCCTTGTTAGTGAGGAGAGTTTATCAAACTGCTGGAGTTTTCCTTTGCCATATCGTTTTCTTGTCAGACAGCTTGATATTGCTCTTAGTGTAGTGGTCAGAGATGTGAGAATCATTGGCAGGAAGGATCTTCCTGCTTCTGAGTAAAATTTATATAAATAAAATGGATTTGACTTGATGATTGTGCTGTGAAGTCACATTTTTAGGGTAAAAGTAACGTGTTGGCTATAGTAGAACAATAAAAAGTTATGCGTAGTGTTTTTTTTCGGCTTTGATAGGATAATGTAAGAGCATGAATTAATAGGTTTTCTAAAAATAACTTATTGCTGATGAGGATATTTTTTAAATCTGAAATGGTTTGTTTTTATGGACCCTCATTTCTGGGGAATACATGCATCCTTGGAACTTAAGGTATAGAAGTGGCTGTGGGCGTATCAGGTGAGCAGATAAGATGGAGACTCTTGGTTTCATGATGCACATGATCCTCAACTACTTTCCAGTGAAGTGTATGAAACTGCCCTTATCTATTGTTGCTTGACACTTCAGTTGAGATGCTTTCATTATTGAGTCTGTCTCAGCAAAGTCTACCAGATCTACAACAGAATCACTGGGTTTCTTCTAGCCATTATACTTCAGATTCTGGAATTAGGTAGGTTAGTCACTTTGTTTTGTAGCAGTACTCTCAGATTTCAGAAACGCGTTTTTCGGCAGGGGAGGATGGAGGGGGCTAGAAAGCCTAAATTGAAATCAGCTCTTTCAGTCTCAACTAGTAATTCTCTTGTACTAGCATCTGGTCAGAAATATTGAAAAGAAGCTTAGCCAGTATCCAGTGTCTGTAACAAAACTGTTCTCCTTTTTGAAAGTTGTTTTTTTAATTTGGTCATGGAGTAGAATTTATGTAGATCAATGGGTATTTTGTCACTTCGAAAAAAGAACATATTCCAGTCACACCTCTCATTTTCCTTTCTTCACTCTTTTGGAGAAGACTTCCTTTCCTGAGGGAGGGTTTTACCTCACCCCGGCTAGGAATAATAGAGTTCGCCAATATCAAGGGAAGCTTAAGGGGAAATTGTACCTGTTTTTGTATCTGAAAGAAGTAGCAAGGACTTTGTCCCATACTCATGTATAAAAGTTCAACAAATATGTATAGTTCCAGAAGCCTCTTGGGAGGCTTGTATCTTTTGCAGTATGGATCTAGTCTATCTACTCAGATAATTATCAGCTACAAACTTTTATCAGTTTAAGCCAGTTAGGGCTTATAGTTTGACATACCATGGTTGTTTCTGCTTCATGAGAATCTCCTTATTGTTGTGCTCACAGACTTAGTTGCACATAACTTCTTCTGTTTTGCTCATCTGAAGAACAATGTAATGGAGTTCAGTTACTATGTATGTTTAATGCAGGCCTGCACAACATGCGGCCAGGGAGCCACATGCGGCCTGCACGGGTTGAGTAGAAGTGGGGCAAGCCAAGTGGTGGGTTGGGGGGATGGAGGTGGGGCAAGGGCAGGGCTTTTCGGCCCGCAGCTGGTTTTTTTCAGTAATATCGCCCTTGCTGCTTTCCGAGTTGTGCAGGCCTGGTTTAATGCATTGATATATTTTGAAATCTATTAGTCTTAAAGGAGTTAGCTATACACCTCTCCTCTTTCACTCTTTTAAAAGTCCACGTCCTTGCTCAAGCAACACCTCCCGGTTCTTGAACACTCAGTTGCTTATCTCTCAATTTGCCTCCCTTCAGATTAATTGTCTACTCTTGTGTTGGGCCGTCCTGGGAAAGGCCCGGGCTCTGTCTCCTGACATCATTATCGCTGTTGTCTACCCAGTGTATAAATGGAAGGTGTTGCTTCGTTTGTTGTACATCTAGTTTTTCTTTCATACTCCCTCCTCCTCCCCCCAACCCTCCCCACCTTTCTGTTGAAGCAAAAGCTTGTCAATAATTCTTTATAGTCACCTAAGTAAGTCATTAAAAACTGAAAACTAATTCTAGTAGTTTTAGAAATTCAACACCTAATAGTTGTTGTAACTGCTGACTATGGTATATTATATAAAAGAATAATGTGAAGATTACTGACTCTGTGTAGTATAGAAGAGGCAGTTAGAAAGTTGAAAGCTTATAAGCAGATTTCTGTTTTCTGCTAAAGGCTGACTTTTTTTTTAAGTGAATACTATCTGATCTCATGTCTTGCAGATTAAAAATGGTGTTGAATAAATGAAGGTTATGTTAATTTAGTCTCTTCATATTGTGATTGTGAATGACACTATGTGGGTAGTAGATATGTGACAAGCTGCTCTTTGGGCTTTGAATCAGTAGGTTTAAGCGTTAAAAATTGCTGCACTTAATATTCTAATCAAGAGTTTACTTGTTGTCTGAGGCTGACTCAGTGGTCTAACAGGCTGAATTTACAAAAACATGTTACTTAGAAGCCAATTGGCTTAGAACTAGTTGACTAATATTTATTTTAAAATAGCATGTATTCCATTTATAGTAAAAGTAAACCTGGAGCCATCAAGACACAGAATAAAAGGAACCTTGTGGCATTATTTCTTGGTCTCTGATCTTCTCCAGTCTCCAAAGCAGTTAAGCTTAGTTAATGTTTGTGTGAGACCAGATATAAAAAATGCCTCTTGTTTCATTAGGATGGTAGTAATCATTGAGCCAATATTGAGTTTATGCTCTGGTGTAGTACTAGGATTTGCTCTGCTGTTATGTTAGAGATACTGATTTTGGATAAGATGCAAAATAGATTCTGGCATCTTGTGGTAATTAAGGAGCCCATGGCTCTCTTTTTTTTGCAAAAGTTGGGCTATAAACAGTGGTGCAAGTACGGTGGTATGGTTCAGTATGCTGTACCAGCAAGCTATTTATAATTGCTATGGCTTACTGGAAAGACACAAGAGGAGCCCACCTCCAGCCCTTCATGCAGCTGTGTCTCCAGAGATGTCCTGCCTAGAGTCTGTACAGCAGGACTGCGGGGTGGGGGACGGTACAGCAGCCCGAATGGCAGTAGCTCCTCTGCTGAGACTGTACTGTCCCCAGGCCTTCCATGCAGCTGCATCTCCTGAGTCCTCTGGCCTGTGGTCTGTACAGCAGAAGTCTCTGACGCAGCGGGAGGAGGACAGAGCCCTCCTCCCTAACCCCCCTCCCCCCCGTTAACTTGGGATGGATGTGGATCATGAGAGGACAGAGCATGGGGGTCCTGAACTGAGGGTGGGAAGGAGTCGCATTTGGGAGGTGAGATGCCGTCCCGTTGTTTCCCTCCCATGAGTGCAGAGTACCAGCAAGAAATTTATTTCTACTTTCACAACTGATTGTAAACTTGTAAAAGTAGGGTGGTTTGATGTTAAAATCATTGTCACAGGTTTTAATAATCATTTAAATAAGCAGGAAAAATCTTGATTTTTAAATAGATTTTAATCTTGTTTGGCTTTTGTACTACTTTTCGTAAAGAGAAGTTCATTCACATTGGTTGATGTAACCTTTAACCCATGCAGAAGCAACAGAGTCCTGTGGCACCTTAAAGACTAACAAAAGTACTGAAGCATAAGCTTTCATGGGCTAATACCCACTTTGTTGGATGCATCCGATGAAGTGGGTACTAGCCCATGAAAGCTCATGCTTCAGTACTTCTTTTAGTCTTTAAGGTGCCACAAGACTCTTTGTTGCTTCTGCAAATCCAGACTAACACGGCTACCTCTCTGATTCATTAAACCATGTTAATTCTCAACTAAATGTAGCCTTTATACTGAATTTGCAACCTTTTTAACAACAAGGATACTCTGTCTATATACACCTAATCAGTTACGTAAATTTATTCATTCCCATTTTTTCATTTTTGTTAGAAAATGGTGAATAATCATGTATTAGATTTTTTTTTCTTCTTGATTTGCATGAGGCTGCATTTTGATAGAAACTGGAACTCAGTTACAGATGAGCGAAAACAGCATTTTTATTTTTTATTAGTTAAAGCTACCTTAAATGGGCTGGATACATAATTTTTTTTTATCAAAACATTTTATGTATAAACCAGATTTAGTAAACAAAAAAGTATTAACAGTAGTTAGTGAGTTGGTGGATTGTTTATGGTCACCACTGACCAGATTTTCAAAAGTAGTTAGGTGCCTAAAGCTACAGATTTGCACCTAGTGAGATTTTCAGAAGTGCCTTAGCAGGTTAGATGCCTAAATCCTGCATATTTAGGAACCTAATCATCTTTGAATATCTGGCCATATGGCCTTCAATTTTTTAGGTTTAGTGGATCTGATCCTCTTCTCCCTGGTTTTAGTAAAGCTGTTTTCCTTTGCGTCTGTATATAATTTTAAAAGGCAGTATCCTTGAACTCTAATATTTGAAGATGGCTCATTGCTAAACTTCTTTTTACTTTAAATAGTTTCAGTATAGTGCCAGTGTTCTTGACTTTACTCATCTCAGATCCCTTCATGGCCCCTTTAATGATATTCATGTTAGGTCTCAGACCTCTAGCTGTTAACTTCAAGGTAGAGTTCTATGATATTTTCCTTCTAGACCTGGACCTTGGGCTGCAGACTCCTGCAATTTATTGTGATTATTTCAGCAGTTCTGACTTTCAGTCCTGTTCTCTCCGGAGCATTGACAGAGTTAATTAGTGACCAGCCCAACTTTCATTAAAGCAAAGTACTGTTTATTCAGAACAAAAGAATGATGAAGAAAACATAATAGAAACAATAATTACCTTACATGCAGGTGTGTCTTCAATCAGTTCTCCATGTTCCACATGGAGACCCTGAAAGAACTAAACTATTTCATGCCCTTTCCACAGTGCCTGTTTCTGGGTCACAGTTTCTTGTCGGCTCCTGAATCAAGTGAGACACTCATCCCTCCCTACATTAGGGGTGGTCACTGCATAAAGCTTACAGTTTTGTCTGCCATGCCTCTTGAACCAAGTTAAAGCAGTGTGTTATTTCCCAGGGGATGAAACAGACTTGTTTAAGCATAATGGATTTGCCTTAATTACCCCTAGTGATTTTAGCTCTTACAGGAAATATCTTTTAGCTCATCCTTTAACATGAATACAATCACGAGACAGCCCATAAAAATACATACCACGTCTATAAAGTTGATACAATCATCTTTGAATATTTGCTTACAAAGCATTACATGTCACAATAGGTCTAAGCCAGGGATCGGCAAAGTTGGCATGTGGGACCGCAGGGTAAGCACCCTTAGTGGGCAGGGACGGTGAATCACTGCCAGTGGGAGCCGCAGTTGGCGAAACGGCAGGTAAACAAAGCGGCGGGGCCTGCTAAGAGTGCTTACCCTGCGGTTTCGTGTGCCAGCATTGCTGATCCCTGGTCTAAAACTTAATATAGGTTGTTATAATTTCAGATTTAATTTTAAATGTTTTTTATTTTTTAAAAAATATTTAATCTGATTTGTTTACTTTAAAAATTGTTTTCTATCTCACCCTGGGCAAAACATACGGTTTGTACTCGTTTTTTAATAGTGTGTTAAGGTCTAAAAAGTTACTTTAGTACTTTCTGTTCTTTTTTTTATATAAGGCATTTGGGGTGTAATCTCTCCTAATTTTGTTGGATCCTCTGTAGGACTGGAAGTACTGGGATTGACTTCCATAATTCTGCTGCTTCCTAAATCTCTACTGATAAGAGCAAGGATGTGTAGTTAGGCTAAAGGGTAAAACTGTCTTCTAATTTCATTTTTACCCATGCGATCTTTGCTAAATACCACTCTGAGCAACTATGTTCTCCCTGCTTAAAATGCCCCTTGTAATTTAAAATTAATGATTTTCCTCCCATTTTTTTCTTTATAGCTGTTGTGGAATATTTGCTGTGCTTTAGTTAATGTGTTATCCTCCAGGAGAGATTTCATTTCAATGACAAGTTAAGGAATTGTTTTGCATTCATGTTAACGAAGTATTTGAGGATCCTGAGTGAAAGATGCTATGTAAATAGCATCTTCACTAATAATTTCCTGCCATTTTAAAATACATTAAGTATTTGCTGTATGGTAAATTACTGGTACCTGCTTCTCTGAGCATAAGGAAATGAAAATATTACCTGAACACCAATTGAAAGTTGAAACTACTTAATCGTAAAGTTAAATTTTTGCAGGAGGTAGATATACCGTAATGTCAAGTTAAGGCTGATCAAGCTCCTTTATCGCTGAATGGTTTTGTTTTTTATAATATATATATATATATATATATATATAGTGATGGAGTCAGACCAGAAGGGTATAGGAGAGTGCTGGAAGGCAGGTATATCAGCCTCAGGATGTGTAGGTCCCTGTTCCCTGAGTAGCCAAACAAAGGCCATTCCAGGCCAATCAAGACACCTGGGGCCAATTAAGAACCTTCTAGAAAGGAGTAGAAACAGTTAGCCTGATTGGGACACCTGAAGCCAACCAGGGACTGGCTGAAACCAGATGAAAACCTCCCAGTTAGTCAGGTGGGCTGTGAGTGTCAGGAGCTGTGGAAAGAAGTTATGCTGTTGATGAGACTGAGTGTTGGACAACATATCGTACAGAAGGAAGGAGGCCCTGAGGTAAGGGTGAAGTGGAGTTTGAAGAAGCGGAGACTGCTGTGGGGAAGTAGCCCAGGGAATTGTATTGTGTTTTGTGCCTAAAAGGTCAGCCATCTTAGCTGATACTATTAGGGTCCCTGGGCTGGAGTCCGGAGTAGAGGGCGGGCCCGGGCTCCCCCATTTCTGTCCTAATTACTTACTGAGGAAGGGAGGTCACTCTGGGGCCTGGATAAGTTTCTGAGGCCCCTAAATCTGCCAGGAAGCGCAGGACTCACAAATACAGACTTGGAACTTTGTCACTCTATCTATCTAAAAAATAATATTTATTTCTTGAAAATTACAATAAAATAGGGAATTTCCCTCCCCCCTGGAGTTATGTACCTCACATTCTGTAGGGCTTAAAAAATGAGGCTAACTATTTTGGCCTTGCAGGACCAATTGGCACATAGGCCAGTGTGACTGCAGGGGGCTAATAGGTTGCTAATGTTTAGAGATTCTACGTAATCCACAGCTAAACCAGCATAATTGTATGGATAAGTAACTTTGACTTTAGGGAATGTGATGCTTTTAAAAAATATTGCAGATGTTTTAAAACTAGAATGGGGATATATTTAAATAAAAATACTGGAAGATACATGGATCCATCAGATACAAGTATACCTTGGTACAAATGGACATGAACTAGACTTGTAAGTAAAAAGTAGTATATTTAAATGAGTACCATAGTGTGTACTGCAGGGGTTGGCAACCTTGCAGAAGAGGTGTGCCGATTCTTCATTTATTCACTCTAATTTTAAGGTTTCACGTGCCAGTAATACATTTTACCATTTTTAGAAGGTCTCTTTCTATAAATCTATAATATATAAGTGAACTGTTGTTGTATGTAAAGTAAATATGGTTTTAAAAATGTTTAAGAAGCTTCATTTAAAATGCAGAGCCTCCCAGCTAGGTGGCCAAGACCCAGGCAGTGTGAGTGCCAGTGAAAATCAGCTCGCGTGCCGCAGGTTGCCTACCCCTGGTGTACTGTATCAGAGGGGTAGCCATGTTAATCTGGATATGAAAAAGCGACAGTCTTATAGCACCTTATAGACTAACAGATATTTTGGAGCCCACAAAAGCTTATGCTCCAAAATATCTGTTAGCCTATAAAAGGGGTCTCAAACATGCAGCTCGCAGGCTGCATGCGGCCCGCGTGGCTCTTTTCTGTGGCCCGCTACTCCCTCATTCTCCTCTGTCCCACCACCCTGGCTTCCCTCTTCCCAGCCTCTTGTATAGCTCTGGGATAATTGGCCTGGCATCTGGCTCTCATTCCCCAATTGGGGCAGGTTCTTTCCAACCAGGTCCACTTTATTCACCTAAATGGTGCTGGTGTGGCAGCAGACTGATTCTGCAGTTCTGCTCAGCACCCTAACTCTGTATGCACTCTCAGAATGTATTACCATCTTTGAATCACCCAAAGGAAACCACAAAGAAATGTATTAGTTTATGTCACAGGAGACCATGGAAAGAGATTAAAAATGTTAGAACTAGTAGCAGGGCTTGAAAAATTTACGAGACAATTTCTAACAGAAGGCTGATATGAAACATTTTTGAGGTGGAGGGATGGCATAGTGAGACTCAAAGTCAGTACCATGATTTGAATTCTCCCAATCTCCTGGCTAGTGGTAATGTAGGACTTCTTACTTCAGTGCTGATCCTGTACTTTGCCATGATAAATCCCTGTTTTTCTGCGGTGGTCTTATATGGCTATGATTTATGGGGTTATTTCCATGATCAATTTCCCTTTCCTTTTCTCTATCACCAGTGTGTTTGCTGTTTCCCTTCTTTACTGATTTTCTTAATTCCTCTGCCCCAGAGTCCACCATCACTTGGAGTGGGTTGAGTGGGATAAAGAGGTGAGCTCATCATCCCAGACTGGCAGGGATCTCTTATGTTTTTGAAAAGTTCAGTGGGTTATTTTTCTTGCCACCTTCACTCCTGGAAGGCATAGGGATGAAAAAAAGCGACACCACCAGGTTTCTTTCATGTGGTTTGTTAGTAAGGCAATATTGCTCAACCTCTAGAGGACAGCAGCACAGAAGGAGTTGCCTGTGTGCAGTTACCCATCACTGCTCAAGGTAAATGGGACCGGTGTATCTTGTAAATACATAAATTGCACTGAAAATACCTCGATTCAAAGTCACCAAATTATCAGCTGACAGGAAACTAACTTGCCCCAAGGCTTCAGAGTCTTTTTACACCCACTGGTGCAAATGTTTGTCATCCTCCAGAGAATTTATAAAGCCCAAAGGCAAGCCCTTTGGGGGCTTTTATGAAGGATGAGGGGTGTGTGTGGGCTGGAGAGAGAATGGGACAGGATTGGCTAGCTGCACATTTGGAATGGAGCTATAACTAGCATTGACCCAATTGGGCTGAGAGACCCTTTGAAACCCAGGAGCAGGCATCAGAATGGAAGCCTACTGTAGCCTTTTTATTTAATACAAAATTACAAAATTCAGTTTTAATAAACTATCATAGGGACAGCTTCTATTGCTACAGTTTCAAGCTGAATAGAGTAAATGTTACCTCTTATGCTTTTCTCAAATGTGGAAACTCTAGGAACGCGTGAAGTCCAAGAATAGTGACCACAAACATAATTGCAAGTAAAAAGTCTAGTTTGTACTAGAAGTTTTAGTAAAGCAATAAGTAAAATTACAATTATCCGTGCATATTTAAATCCTACAAAAACTTATGCAGTGATCAAAGACTGTAGTCATATTCACATCCTCAGATATTCTAGGATCCTATGGACTTCTCAGTAGACAATCGTAGTTAGAGGGATGGTTTCTTGTGGGGTCATTCTGTGAGTCTTCCCACATTTACCCAACCAACCAGGGAACCTCTTATTCTAGTCCACACCTAATACCATATGCATATGCACGAGTGTTTCAACCTTCTTTTCCTTATCTCCACATTCCATGAATATTGGGGTGCTCCATTTTTCATAGATTAGTTCCTGTTGTTCTCATTGGTATCTACACACATGTATCCTGTGGCTGGGACAGCACTATCCATGCTTCTACAATCAAGTGTCTTGTGATCTTAGACAGTACCTTGTTATTTATTGCAATCTAGTTTTTTTTAATAACATTACCTATTTGTACACCTTCTGTAGTTATCTTGCTGGCATAGGGTTATTTCTAGATCACCTACTCATGTCAAGTGTTACTAGGCATAGGCTTAAGAACTTAAATCAATTTAGCATACATTGATTATATATGAAATAGCATATGAATTGAACATAACGTTGCATAATGAGATAAGTGGATGATAAAATGACCTAATTGACTACACTAGATCCCAGTGGAACTTGGTTCTGAATGAGAAGCCCTTAGGGAGAGTGCTGAGATGCACTTTTACTCACCACAACTAATACATTCAGTACAACTGTGATTTGTAATTCTCTTGGTGTGTGAAACAAAGATGGAATTGGAAATAGGGCCCAGAATGGACAGGGATACATTCAGAGAGGAGCCCCTTCAAATTAGAGCTTGCTTGGTCTCAGATACTCGGAGTCTGGAAGAATTGTTGCATTAGAGTTGATTGGGGTAACTGAGCAGGGAAGGTGCAGGCTTGTTCACCTATTTATCCTCTTTGTCTCTTCACTCATTTGTCTTCTCTTTTCTTTCATTTTGTCTTCTATTTTCTTGCTACCAAGAGAGGAGGTGGTGGAGGTGGTGCAAGCAGTTCTTGCAAATATGTGAAGAAAAGGTGACCTTGGAACTAACCTTCTGTAGTTGATCGACAGATTGTCTCCTACTTCCTGATAGGTGGACTCGTAATGCTGATTAGGCTGTTGCTAAGTAGGATGGCAGGGACTATGGCACAAAGTAAATGGAGTGCCAAAAAGAGTCCCCCCTCCCATACTTAGTTTTGGCAATGCTAAGGGTTACTGATTGCTATGGTAGGTACAGAGTGTTTAGGGGGGTTGTGACTTAAAATGAGTATTTTAGACTTAAGTGCTCAAATGTACTAATCTTGACTGGGAATTTTGTAAGCAAGTTGTTTGTTGAATCCATCTCCCTTCATCAGTGGGGGTTTTAAAAGGTGAATGTTGCTGTTTAAATCTGACCAAATATCATAGAATCATAACATGTAAGACTGGAAAGGGATCTCAGTAGGGCAACACTGCACTGAGGCAGGACTACAGATTATCTAGACCATTCCTGACAGGCGTTCGTCTAACCTGTTCATAAAAACATCCAGTAATGTAGATTCCACAACCTCCCTAGGTACAGTAACTCCTCATTGAACTCATCCCAGTTAATGTTGTTTTGTTACATTGCTGATCATTTAGGGAATATGCTCATTTAAAGTTGTATAATGCTCCTTTATAATGTCATTTAGCAGCCACCTGCTTTGTCCACTGCTTGCAGGAAGAGCAGCCTGTTGCAGCTAGCTGGTGGGGGCTTGGAACCATGGTGGACCAGCAACCCCTATCAGCTCTCTGCTCCACTAAATTGCTTGTGCAGCAGTTGCCCAGCAGGCTATCAGTTGTTCGCAGTTCAGCTGTCCCTCCCCCCACTGCCATGTGTTGCTCTTGCCCTCTGTCTTGGAGCTGTTCCTGGGTGCCTCCTGCTTGCTGTGTGGGGTGGGGAGGGGAAAGGAGGGAGGGCTAATGTCAGGGTATCTCTCTCCCTCTGCTCCCCACTTGCTCATCTCCATATAGAACAGGGTGGGGACACAGGTGGAGAGAGGTGCAGAGAGCTTGGGCAGCAGCAGCTGTCTCAATTTCCTGATTGTCTTTTTAAGTCAATGTACTTACGAGTGGGTTCAGCTTACTTAAAGGGGCAATGTGCATGTCTCTCTCACCAACACACAGGGTATATGTGTCTGCCTGCCATGCTGTCTCCCTTCCCTCCATTCCTGCTGCCTTGTAGAGTGTGAGGCTACATTAACGAGTTAACCCTTGAGGGCTCAGCCAAAAGCTAGTTTATCATTTAGTAGTAAGGCATTCCCTGGGAAATATTCCAACCTTTAACTTCACTACCTCAACCAAGCTTCACAGTCATCACTGTGTACAGTATTAAATTGTTTAAAATGTATTCTTTCTCTCTCTCTTTGGTGAAAAAAAATTCCCTGGAACCTAACCCCCTATTTACATTAATTCTTATGGGGAAATTGGATTCACTTAATATAGGTTTGTTTAAAGTCATATTTTTCAGGTACATAACTGCAACATTAAGTGAAGTTACTGTAATTTGCTTAACTACTCTTACAGTTAGGAAATTTTTCCTTAAGTTTAACTGAACTCTTATGTTGCTAGCTAGCTTAACCTAATTTTTTGTCTTGGCCTTTCTAAGTTTGTCCCTATATGCTCTTAGTGTGTGTTAATTTTCATCCTTCATAATATGGCCCAATTTCCACTTTTTGTGTGACTTTTTTGAGTTTCAGGTCATTTAACATCTGGTTAAATGAGTGGGTCTTGTGCCATATTTCCTATCTTTCCTATACATTGGGATAGTTTGCTTTTGTGCCCTTAATGCTTTTCTTTAAAAAAACTGCCAACTCTCCTGAACCCCTTTTTCCCTATGACTTGCTTCCCATGGGATCTTACCTACCTGTTCTCTGAGTTTGCGAAGTCGTCCTTCTTGAAGATCTTTCTTTATTCTACTGTTTTCCCTCCTGCTATTCCTTAAAATCATGACCTCTGTCACTTCATGATCACTTTCACCCAAGTTGCCTTCCATCTTCAAATTCTCAACTAGTTCCTCCCTGTCTGAGTGAAATCTAGAACAGTCTCTCCAGTTACTTTTTCTACTGTGTGTGTTTTTTTTAAAAAAAAAAAAAAAAAAAAAAAAAATTTCCAGTGCATTTCACATACTTGTTGGATATTCCGTGACCTGCTCTATTTTCCCAGTAGATTATGCCCCGTCTGTCTCTCCCCCCCACTCCCCCGGTCGTTCAAGCTTTACCTTTCTATACTAATGTTCAAGCTGTGAATTATCCCACCAAGTCTCTGTGGTGCCATTTATGCCATCATTGTCATTATTCACTAGTATTTCTAGTTCTTTCTGTTTATTCTCCATAGTTATTTATTGTTCGTATGCGGACATCTAAGATTTAATTTGATGTTTTTCCCCTCTATAATCCCTTCTCTCCTTTGTCCTTGATGTGATTGCCTTGGTTTCCCCCAGTTTTTTATCCTTCACCCAGGTCTCCATGGCTGGACTTACCTGTGGGCTTTTGTCGTCTCCTGCCCCATCAAACCTAGCTTAAAGCCCAGATCCTAATTTAACTAATCTGTATCCAGAGAGATTCTTCCCCTTTCCTAATAGTTGAACTCTATATCTATTCAGTTGGCTGCCTTCTTGGAACAGCATCCTGTGTTCGAGGAAGCTGAAGGCTTTCTGTTGAAACCATCTGTGCAGCTATGCATTCACTTCTAGGATGTCTGTCTCTGCCCCTGCCCTTGACTAGAAGGATCAATGAGAACACCCCCTGTCTGCTAGCTCCTTCATCCTACTACTGGAGCCCTGCTCAGGGTCATACCTTTGTTTCCTCTTGGGTGGTGGTTCTCAAACTTGCCGTTTGAGCGACCCGTTTTTGCAAATCTGCTTGCTCTCGTGACCCAGGTACGTCCACTGAAATGCCGCCAAATTGTATTTTTCCGCTTTTGGCGGCATTTTGACGGAGATACCATGCGTGTCTGCGTGTCCGCTGAAATGCCACCGAAACTGGAAACTTATCAGTTCATTGGCTTTTCTGCAGACGCACTGATGTGTATGGTATGTCCGCCCAAAGCAGAAGTATTCAATTCGGCAGCATTTCAGTGGCATGAGGGGCTTGCAACCCCCCTGGAATTGGGTTGTGACCTGAACCACTGCTCTTGGAAGTGGCAGTCTTGAGCTTCACCATCTTGGGTGTACATGCTGTGTTCTCCACCGTTGGGAGAGATTCCTCATCCCTTGTTGCCAGGATAGCATACCAGCTTTTTATCTCTCTGGATGGTGGGTTAGGGACTGGGGTGGAGTGTTGCTTGAAGTAATCAGTAGCTAGCTTGCTCTCTGTGATGGAGTCATTTCCTCCTCCCTTGGTACTGCTGAAGTTCTCTTTAGCTGGATTCCTTCCTCAACCTTGGAGGTATCCGTATGCATATTTTTAATGAATTCCTCATGTGCATGGATGTTCCTCAGCTGTAGCCACCTCCTTACGCAGCTCTCCCACCTCCTTCCTGAGAGATTATGCCGGTATACATCTCTCACACTGTAAACTACTATATCTCAGTAAGAGAAATCTATTTTTACAATATTTCATTAAAATGAATTGAGCAGCATGGAATAATATTAAAAGCTACTAGTCCTTTAAATCTTTTCCTGAGTGAGACGTAACACTTGATAGATCTATGGCCAACAGATACAGACAAGGGCCCCTACTTAAGTAGCTCAGTTAATGATCGTTACTTTTTCATTCTTTTGGCCTTGGTAGTTACACTCAGCTCAGGGTGTTTGAAATGATTTTCTCTGAAAGTGTTGTGACATTGTTTTAATTGAATGAAGATCTATAAATGGTGTTACAAATCAAGACAATGAATTTCTAATGTAACGCAAACAATATTAACTTGGAAATCAGTTGCTGTATACAAAGTAGTTACTGTGATTTATCTTTCTTGTTTACTACTTAAAGCAGTTAGGGAGATGGCCTTGCCAGGCCTTTATTGCAAAAATATTTGGAAATGCCAGTGGTGTGGGTTTAAAAGGCCCCACAGATTACTACTCTTGAGGCAGTATGGGTTAGCCTGCTTTGGAAAAGTCTGAGAATTCCATCTTTCACACTGAATGCAAATAAAAAGGGGATTCTGTTAGCAAACATGTGGTTTTAATCCTAT
The DNA here is from genome assembly GCA_007922305.1 of Dermatemys mawii. NCBI lineage: Eukaryota > Metazoa > Chordata > Testudines > Dermatemydidae > Dermatemys > Dermatemys mawii. The sequence continues at coordinate 2,177,711 of ML677386.1, forward strand.
AAACCAGGTTTTTGCTGAAGTGGCCATATAACTATGCTCACAGGATACAAGACTGAAAAAAGTCCTACATTAAAAATAAAAGAATGAGAGTATATAATAATCTTAAAACTGTTGGTGTGGTTATAGTAAAGTCAGAATTTTCAAACTTTAGGAGCTAAAGTTAATTATTTGTATGTAAGTGGCTTTTAGAGGTGCTAAGTACTTTCCCTTGAGCATTAACTTTGGTGGAAATTTTGGGTATTCAGCACCCCTGAAAATGAATGTCTAATTTTAGGCACCGAAGTTTGGATTCATGTAATTGCATGTTAATCAAGTAGGTTGTTTCAAATTTATTGACTGAAATGTGATCTGTTTTGGCTGAAGAAATTTCCCAAATCCTGTATTTCCTATTTTTTAGACATGAATAGAACAGAGTTTTAAAAATTAAAAGCAGTGTAATTAAATATGGAGATACCTACTTTAAAAGCCCAAGTGGTCAAAAAGCAAGCAGTTAAAGGATTTATTATTAATTTAAGAGAAACATTTCTTCCTCAAGCCCTACACTGATTCCACCTACATTTTCAAATAATGCTGATTGGATCTTGGTTAGATTTAAAAAATATGATGCAAATATGATATACTGATGAACGAATGCTTGGCTGATATGGCCATATAGTGACAGATCTTCATAGAACAAGGGTGGGCAAACTACAGGCCATGTCCGGCCTGTTTGGACTTTTAATCCAATCCTCCAGCTCCTGCTGGAGAGCAGGGTTGGGCACTTGCCCCCCTCTGTGCAGCTGCTGAAAGCAATGGCATGTCTCCCCTCTGCCTCCTAAGCGTAGGGGCAGCAAGGGGACTCTGCATGCTGCCCCAGCCCTAAGTGCTGGCTCTGCAGCTCACATTGGCTGGGAACCACAACCGGGGGAGCTATAGGGGCAGTGGCGCCTTGTGGATGGGGCAGTAGTCAGAGCCGCCTCGCCACACCTCTGTGTAGGAGCCAGAGGAGGTACATGCCACTGCTTCCAGTAGTTGCTTGAGGTAAGCACTACCCAGAGCCTGCACCCCTGACCTGCTGCCATGCCCCAACCCTCTGCCTCACTCCTGATCCCTCTCCTGCTCTCTGAACCCCTTGGTCGCATCTGTACACGTGACCCCCCCCTCAGTTTGCAGACTAGCAGGAAGTTATTCACCAACCATCAGGTGTCTATAGACTGTTCGAGAGCTGCTGTCCCACTTCCTTGTTGCTTAGCTGAATGCCATGGGAAAAGTATGTGCTCGTAAAAGATTAAACTAAATTTCAATGTAGTAAGAAATTGAAAGTGGGGAAACTGTCAAATAATCACTTCATACTGTAGTGTTGTAGCTGTGTCAGTCCAGGATATTGGACAAGATGGATGAGGTAATATATTTTATTGGACCAACCTCTGTTGGTGAGCGAGGCAAACTTTTTGAGCTCTGTGTAAGCTTGAAAGCTTGCCTTTCTCATCCAATAGAAGCTGGTCCAATAAATAATCACTTTTGTAAGAATGAATCGAAGTTGAGGGCTATGTATTTCTGCAAAATTTTTGATTGTACTCTTCTGTCTTTATCTAATTCTAAAAACTGGTTTACCAAAATTAATAAGTAGATAGGGAGTAATAAATGAAAGTCATAATTAGGTACAAAATTGGGTACAAAGTGTCTTCCCACTGTAGGCACTGCCTTACCATTTCAGACCAGTGGTCTCTGTTCTGGTATCCTGCGCTTTACTCTTATCAGATGGTTTACACAGAGGTATGGAAATGGGTGGATTTAAATCACCAAATAAGCTCAATTTAAATAATTAATTTTAATAAACTTTTTCTATATGTACTTCAGTTATTTTCTAAAGAAGGCTGCATCCTATTAAAACATGTTGATTGACAACTAGATAGTGCTTTTATTCAATTTGGTGCAGGAGAGTAAACTAACTTTGTACACTTATTTAAGCATTTATATATCTGAATTTCAGTTTCTTACTAATTAAACATTTTTAGTGTGTTAGAAAATGGTGACTGCTTATTTACTTAACTTTTTTTGCTCTTTATCTGTCAAACTGTATTAGAATGGTAACTGGAATTTAATTAAACAAAACGGCTTATAATGTTTGTTTTTATTAGAATAAACTTAAATATGTTGGATACATTAACTTCTCTTATCAAAGCATGTTTCACATTTATAACTAAGTTAAAAGAACAGAGATTAATTGTAGTCAGTGAACTAAATTGATTTCAGATGAGCCTGAGAATTTTCAAATATGCCTAAGTAAAAGTGACTGGAGCTTATGTTCTGCTCATCTGAGGCCATATTTATATACAGACTTATGTCGACTCAAGTTATGTTACATACAGCAGTAGTCTCCAACCTTTGTTCGCCCAAGATCACTTTTTGTATTTAAAGGCTATCTATATATCTGTAGTGGTTCCCTAGCTTCAACAATATGCTGTGTAATTAGAAGTGAGAATGTAGTCTATAACAAAAATGCCCATTTAGGTGCCTTGGATCGTGTCACATGGAGTTGCATCAAATTAAAATGTTTAACTATGGCAATTTGATATTAGCCTTCATATCTCAAGGATATTTTAATGGAATATGCCTTTAATGATATAACCTGTGAGATTTAGGAGGCAGTGCTTAAAGGATTACAAACTGGAAATAGATTTTGGAGACTGACTTGCACATAGCATGACTTTGTTAATTTTGATTTCCAAGTAGGTCACTGAATTGGGTGAAATTTGCCGATCTTCTGGTGCCACAATGATAATATACTGTTAGCAACGTTCTAAAGCAACTCAACATTGTGTTAACAGGATTAACTCAGTTCATTCACTGTTTTGCCTAAAAATGACTGCTGTTTGTTGGGATCTGATTTTTCCAAAAGAGTTTAAACAATTCTTTTGATTTCTGTTTAAAGGTTTTATGACTGCTTAAAGAAGCTACCAGAATGTACTGTGGACCTTTAAATCATTGTAAATGGGCCTGCAATAAGTAGTCTTACTTTAAAACCATAACATCTTCAATTTGTCTGTCATTACAGCTTTCTCACTTATGTTGATAATTCTAAACAATTTCAAATCCAATTATTCCCAAAATATGACAGTAATTAAATTAGTGTTTTTACATGAATATAATTTACAGCATACAATTCATTTTGAAGAAAACTCCATATTTGGAAATAGAATAAAAGTAGATCCATATAGATTTTATTGAGTTATCTTTATAGTATCATGAACTGAAGGGCTATTTTTTTGTTTAAAAGCAGGGTTTTAGAGGTGAAATTTAATGTAATTTTTGTTCGTAGTACACAGGGATTGTGTCAGAATGGAAGGGAAAGGGGATGAGAAAAAAGGGTCATAATCTTGTTTTATGAAAATTTGTGTAGATGTTCTGTAGTTCTTGAAATGTCATATGCCTATTTGTAGCATTGTTTTTAAGGGTTGTGTTTAAACAAGTTTTGTGACCACCAACTGACCGGTCTGTCTGTAACTCTGAGGTTTGTATCTTGGAGGTTCTACTGTACTGTTTTTCCTAGCTGTCAATCAATGGTGCTCTAATGTACAAAAGAATTTGATTTTATTCCATTGTGAAAATAGTTGGGTTCTATTAATTTTAATGTGATATAGGATTGTTTGACCAGTGTCTGGCTTGCATTGATTTGTATTCTTTTCTGGCTGACCAGATGAGAGACCAATACAGAACCATGGAAAAACAATTAGGTACTCAGTAAAAATTCACGACTCAGAAATCAGTATTTGTCTCTGCAATAGGAGTTAAAAATGACATATGGTCACTTACTTGAGAATGGTATGCAAATCTGAGAATCAACAGAAGTGAGAGGTATGTTTAAATACCAGAGAGGGGTATGTTTAAATGCCAGAGAGTTTCTGAAGGGCAAGATCTGCGCCCAGATGGACTAGGTGGCTGGACAGCAAGTTCCAACATTGCGAGAGAGTGAAGATGCCCAGGCTAGCCCCCGGCCCCTCCCCTACTGTCCCTCCTCCCCTGCAGTGACATGCTGTGCGGCGCAGCTGCTAGTCCTGCTGCTCCGAGCAGCATGGTAGGGGGATGGGTGCAGGGGGTTGGATGAGGAGTGGAGGCACAGTGAGCAGTCAGGGAACAGGGGGCAATTGGATTGGGTGGAAGTTCAGAGGGGGCTGTCAGGGGAGTGGTCAGGGTATTGGGGGTGGTTGGATGGCGTGGAGGTTGTGGGAGGGCCGGGTAGGCATGGGAGTCAGGGAGTGGGGGTGTTGATAGCAGTCGGGGCCCAGTCAGGGAGCAGAGGGTGTTGGGTAGGGGCGCAGGGTCCCGGGAAGGGGCGGTCAGGGGACAAGGAGTGAGAGGGGTTGGATGGGTTGGGGATTCTGAGGGAGGCTGATAGCGGGAGGGGGCCAAGCTGTTTGGGGAAACACAGCCTTCCCTACCTGGCCCTCCACACAGTTTCACACCGCTGGTGTGGCCCTCGGACGAAAAAGTTTGCCCACCCCATTCTATAATTGGGGATCTCTATCTTTGGTAAATTATCAAACACGTATCTTTATTAGATTTAAATCTGTAGCATTTTGTGGAGAATTTAATTTTAGTTGCACATTGATCAGGAAGTATTTTAAGAGATGTTAAAGTCAAAATCTGTTTCATCACAGAAATTTACAGAAAATACACACATTTCTTCAAATTATTGTATAGGATGAATTATAATTCCAAAGGATATTGATGGACTACAGGAATAAAACAGTACATATATAATCAGTGTACAGTGGAAAAAAAGTGCATATGAGATTAATACCCTGGTCAATTCTGATTATGCGAAGGATTTCAGCCTATATGTAAAAACATCACTTTTAATTGTAATGTTTAACATGATGAAGGGAATTTGTGTTTAAAGCATTTTTAGTGTGTGTGCGCGCTATCCTGAGACCTATGTGTATGTCTGCACTGCCGGTTAAGGTGTGATTATAGCATACTCGCTCTCTTTAATCTAGTTAGCACAGGTAACAGTGGTTGTGAAGATGTGGCAGCATGGGCTCGCTGCCCCAGTACAAGCCTGGATGTGTATTTGGTTGTTAGCCTGCGCTCAAGTCGGTGCCACCACGTCTTTAACCACTGTTGTCACCTATGCTAGCTAGATTAAAGGTAAAGTGGGTATGCTTAGCTTTGCTACAATCACATCATAATTTACAGCGTAGATATACGCGAAGATATGCATAATCATTGTTCTCTTTCAAAAGGTGCGTGGTTACCTCCTGTTAGCTAACATGAGGTAAAAATCCTTTGTGAAGACAAGGAAGTTTGTAATTTTAATGTATTAGCAGGTTGAGGTAAACGTAATATGTACTTTGACCGGCTAACATAAGTGAAAATGACAGGCTGGTTTGTCTTCATTGGGATTTTACCTTGTATTAGTTGCTGTGTGTTAACTTACACATGGTAGGCAAACAATTTTTCCCCCTAGTGTGGAGGCACATAAAATAAGAGTTTCAAATATTTGTGATGGTCAATATTAAGACCAGTCCTTGGCCCTGGGGGAGGAGAGCTTGGTCTGACGTGGGGTGCATTTGTGCTCCTGGGTCTGATTCCATATGTGAATTAGCGGCCTGAAGAATTTTTTATTTAAGCTGGTTCCCAGTGGTCTGATGGGGCAGCTGGTGATTAGTAGGATGTATGAGGCTTTCCTGGCCGTTACCTGTACACTGGGCAAAGCAAGTGGGTGGCATGAGAGCTGGTAAAAAATAGTTCTGTGCAAGCCAGTATCCCCCTGCACAGGGAGACTCAATCCAGTAGGCTGAGATTGCTTTAGGGGAGAGGGCAACTGGAAGAGGTTAACGTTTGCCATAATAATGCAGTACATGATCTGTCCCACTGTGTAATACTGTCCAGATAAAATCATATGACTTCCTAAAAAAATACCTGTGCACTTAAACACAGCATAAATTTAGATGTTAGTGTAACATTTTAAAATTACGGTTTCCTTATTTCCTCTGTTTAAACTAAATGGAAGAATAAACAAAAATAGATCTGCACTTAGGATCATTGATTTCAAAAGGGTTAACTTCAAAAAATTAAGGGAATTACTGAGGGAAATGGACTGGACTAAAGAACTCAGGGATCTGAATGTGGAGAGGCTTGGAATTTAAGTCAAAGTTGCAGAAACTATCTGAAGCTTGCATTTCAAGGAAGGGGGGAAAAAGTCATAGGGAAGGATTTCAGACCAAGCTGGATGAGCAAATATCTCAAATGGGTGATTAAAAGAAAGCATGCAAGGAATGGAAGAGGGGAAGGGTCAGCAAGGAAAGCTACTTCTTAGTGCTCAGAAAGTGTAGGGATAAAGTGAGAACTGCCAAGAGCCAAGCAGAGTGGAGCTTGCAAGAGGCATTAAAACCAATAGTAAAAGGGTCTATAGCCTTATAAATAAAAAGAAAACAAGGAAAGAAGAGGAAACCATTGATCACTGAGGATGGAGTGGAGATTAAAGATAAACTGTGCATGTCCTAACAACTAAGCAAATACTTTGCCTCAGTTTTTAATGAGGCTAATGAAGAGTTTAGGGATAGTGGCAGAGTGGCTAATGGCAACAAAGATACAGAGACAGACATTGCCACATCCAAGGAGGAAATAAAACTTAATGTAAATCAAGTTTAATATGAGACTAAATTGGGGGGCCCAGATAATCTTCATCCAAGAATATTAAAGGAACTGTCCCATAAAATCACAAGCCCAATAACAATGATTTTTAATGAATCTGCAAACTCAAGGGTTATACCCTATAACTGGAGAATTCCTAATGTAGTTCCTATTTTTAAGAAAGGGGGGAAAACGTTTTTTTGGGAAACTACAGGCCTGTGTGACCTCAGTTGTATGCAGTGTCTTGGAACAAATTTTAAAAGAGAAAGTAGTTAAGGACTTAGAGGTTAACAGTAATTGGGATAAAATACAACATGGGTTTACTAAAGGTAGATTATGCCAGACCAACCTGATCTCCTTGGAGAACTGATTTTTTTTTTTTTAGACAAAGGAAATGCAGTAGGTCTAATTTACCTAGATTTTAGTAGTGCATTTGATAAGTTCCACATGGGAAATTCAGTTAAATTGGAGAAGATGGGGATTAATATGAGAATTGAAAGGTGAATAATGAACTGATTAAAGGGGAGACTACAACAGGTCATGCTGAAAGGTGAGCTGTCAGGCTGGAGGTTACTAGTGGACTTCCTCAGGAATCTGAGGTTGGGGACCACTCTTATTTGACATTTTTATTACTGACTTTGGCACAAAAAGTGGGAGTGTGCTAATAAAATTTTCAGATGAAATAAAATTGGGAAGTATTGCCAATATAGAGGAAGACTGGAATATCAAACAAGATCATTCTGATGACTTGTAAACCGGAGTGATAGAAATGGGATGAAATTTAATAGTATAAAGTGCAAGATCGTGCATTTTGGGACTAACAGGAAGTAGTTGTTTTGCTACATGCTGGGGATGTATCAGTTCAAAGTAACAGAGGTGAAGAAAGACTTGGTGTATTGATGGATCGCAGGATAACTATGAGCTGCCAATGTAATGTGGCTGTGAAAAAAGGCTAGTGCACTCATAGGTGAGGTATTTCCAATAGAGAAAGGGAAGTGTTAGTACCGTTCTAAAAGGTACTCATGAGACCTCATCTGGAATGCTGTGTGCAGTTCTGGTTTTCCATGTTTAAAAAAGATGAATTCAAACTGGAACAAGTACAGAGAAGGGCTCCTAGGATGACCCGAGAAATGGAAAACCTACTTTATAAGAAGAGACTCATAGTCTGACTTGTGTAGCCTAGCCAAATGAAGGGTGAAGGATGATATGATTTCTCTATAAATACATTAGATGGATAAATACCAGGGGGAGAGAGGAGTTATTTAAGTTAAGTGCCAGTGTGGACACGTGAACAAATGGCTATAAACTGGCCAATAAGTTTAGGGTTGAAATTAGGTGAAGGTTTCTAGCTATCAAAGGAGTGAAGTTCTGGAACAGCCTTCCAAGGGGTGCAGTGGGGACCAAAAAAAACCCAACAAAAAACCTAATTGGCTTCAAGACTGAGCTTGATAAATTTATGGAGAGGATGATATGATGAGACTACCTACAATGCCTTTCTCTTCAGCGTGGGTCATTTGCAGGTTTAAAGTACTGTAAATGGTGCAATCTCTGTAACTTGAAGTCTTTCACCCACCCCAGACCATGGTTTAGGTTCTGTGGCTGCAATGTGTAGGTGGTCATGATGGTTCCTTCTGACCTTAACATCTGTGAATCTGAGATTTAAACTTTTTTTTTCAAGTCACTTTCTAAAATGGCAGAGCTCCTGTAAAGAGACTTATAGTGTATTGTCTAATTATTTTGTTGTCTCTAAAATCAAGTCATCATTACTTCTTTTCAGATCTCTGCAGTTAACTAAGTTTTGTATTGTGTGTGTGCACATGAAGGGGTGGGGGAGATTTTTATATAGTTAGAGTAGCAACCTAGAAATAATACTTGTTTTTAAAATCCCACCCATATACACCCTCAAAAGGTTTGAAATTTTGTTTATTTCATTGCGAATAAAACCATAAATTTCTCTGCATATGTGTAGTCATTCAGCTTTTAAAGTTGTTTTTTTGTGATATTACAGGTTACTTCAGTAGTTTTAAATAAAAACTGAAAGTGAAGAATGCTAGGAATTGTAATGCCTAACTATATTGTGACTATGAAAATGTTGCATTTGGATGCATGTAATACAAATACTTTGGCTTTTGTGTCTGTCTCCTGAAAAGGATAAGCTCTTTATTTTGTTGTTGTGTATTCTTGTACCCGCCTAGCTGCTGACCCAGACAATGTTGTCAACTTGGTGAAGAATGTCAACAGACTGTAGCAAAAAGGACATTAAGCAACTGATACTGAGAGGTGGCAATAAATGAGCTCATAGCTAAATATATAGGTTTGTGACATTCTAGCAGCTGGCTTAAGCCCTGCTATTTGTTGCTGGGGTACACTAGCCTTAAAAAGGAAGAGAATGTATTGTAGCACTGGGAAGAAAACAGCTGGTAGGCTTATCACTCGGCTTAGTGACAGCAAAGGTCAAACACTTTGGAAGGACAAAAATACACTTCAAAAGACAATGCTTTTATTAGCTGCATTAAATGTATGATATTCAGTTACAGATTAGATCATTCTATGAAATGAGTCTAAAACTTTGTAACTGTTAATATTTGGAGGAAGAGAGTAGGAATGGGTACTTTACTATTTGCAATCTATAGAATAGCTCTCTAGAAATAAATCAGATGTCTTGCATCAGATGTCTTGCATATATTTACTGTATTTTACCTGGATTCAAACAGTTTTGTTTTAACATCAAAATTCTGTAGTTTCCTTTTAAACAAATCTGTAGAAACACTATAACTGCTTGGGTTTGAAGAGGTTTTTAACATGTTTCCAGAGTCTTTACTGTAACTGCCCTTCTAAAAGATTACATTTTAAAAGCGGTGTATTTAGTTATAACAAAATAAAATGTAAAGGGAAAACTCAGGTTGCATAATTAGTGATGGAGAATGCTATCTTAATGTCATTTTTATTTTATGTATTTCTGAAGAAAAGTTGGAGACTTAGAAGGTTCCAATATTTGATTGTGTTAAACCTTGTTAAAGGGGAGGGTCACCATCAAGTTATAATTACATTTTTCTCTGAAAACCTACCTACAATTGTTACAGGTAACAAAGATTCCTATAGATTCATTGAATTACAGGGCTGAAAGGGACCTGAGGTGGTCATCTAGTCCAAGCTCCTGTACTGGGGGCAGTATTCAGTGTATCTGTAAACAGTCCTTGAAATATTTAAACAAAAACAATAAGTCCATTCTTCCCAACAATCAGGAATTCTGAGCAATCTTCCTCCAGGAAAAGGTGCCTTTGCTGATGTCCCACAGGGCCTTTGGCTGAGTTGACAAGGAGCTGAGGTTTATTTCCCCCAGAATTGTTACCCTGGCCCAGCCAGTAGGCAGAAGAGGACAACAAATGTCTGCCAGCCCGAAGTCTAGAGTCGCCAGGAGCCCTCCAGCGCTATCAGAGCATTTGCATAAGGTTTCTCACTGCCACTACCCTTCAAGAGGACTGTACAGAAGGAGGATCCTGTTCACCCCTACTAGGGTGGCCAACTTTCTGATTGCAGAAAACTGAACCTTTGCACCCCTCCCCGAGGCCCCACTATTGCCCCACCCCTTCTCCAAGACCCAACCCCTGCTCACCTCATTCTCCCCCTTCTTCAGTGGCTCATTCTCTTCCAGCCTCACTTGCTCATTTTCACTGGGCTGGGACAGACGGTTGGGGTGTGGGAGGGGGTGGAGATTCTGGAATGGGACCAGGGATGAGGGGATTGGGGTTCAGGAGGGGCTGGGATGTGGGCCAAGATGTTCGGAGTGTGAGAGGAGGTCCTTCTATGATTCCTATGCAGGGGCATGGCCAGGCAGCTCTCTGCACTGCCCTGTCTGCAGGTGCCACCCCTGCAGCTCCCATTGACTGCAGTTTCTGGACCATTGGAGCTGATGCTTGGAGCAGAGGCAGTGTGAGGAGGCCCCTGTTGGCCCCTATTCCTGGGAGCCAGAAGGGGGACATGCTGCTGCTTCTGGGAGCTGTGTGGGAACCATGACAGGCAGGGAGCCTGCCTTAGCTCCACTGCGCTGCCAACTGGACTTTTAATGGCCCAGTCAGTGGTGCTGATTGGAGCCGTCAAGGTCCCCTTTCAACCGGGCGTTTTATGACTCTTTGTTTTTATCTTAAGATAAGAAAGTGAATGGAATATTTTTCTTTGCATAAATACTTATGTTTGTCTGTTAGGTTGATCATATTTTGAAAATAACGGCAGACTTTCAGTGTGAGAGGGAAGGGATGTTTTTAGAAGCCTGTGAGTGGGACTGATATTTAGATTTGTTTGACTAGTGGCTGGGGGGAATCATACCAAACTAGGAACAGAAATGTGGTGAGAAAAGGCTGACTTTTTTTCATTTTTGTCTCAGTACCCTATAGGCACTCATGCAAGGTAGGCCATCAGGGGAGGAGATGAACACAACAAGATGTTATGAGGGTGAGGAGGGGGTTGAAAAAAATGTCAGTTCACAGGATGGTAACATATTCATCTCAAGGTTTACATAGATGTGTTGGATTTTTGTGAGAGTATTAAGATGCCAATCTAAATGCTGCTAGTTACGGTCTAGTAACTAACACTTGCAAAACCCCAAATTATTTTTTTTATTGGCGAACAGTAGGTTATGCAGCCTACCTAGCTGTAATGCATTACAGGCTTAGACAAGTAGCTGATACTTAGATTCTTCTGTTCTATGCATACACATTTTTAAGTGTACTTATAAATTCTACACACACATATATATATATCACATACACACACCCATCAGGGGTAGGCAACCTATGGCACAGGTGCCGAAGGCAACACACGAGCTGATTTCCAGTGGCACTCACGCTGCCCGAGTCCTGGCCACTGGTCCAGGAGGCTGTTTTAATTGAATTTTAAATGAAGCTTCTTAAACATTTTAAAAATCTTATTTACTTTACATACAACAATAGTTTAGTTATATATTATATACTTATAGAAAGAGACCTTCTAAAAATGTTAAAATATATTACTGGCACACGAAACCTTAAATTAGAGTGAATAAATGAAGACTCAGCACACTACTTCTGAAAGGTTGCTGACCCCTGATTTTTTTTTTTATATATAATATATATAAACTTTTAGACCTGAGGATAAAATACAGGAAGTTCTTGACAGTAATCTTCAGATATTGTTGTTTGATAGTCTCAAATAGCTAAGAGAATCTATGAGGAATGTGAAGAAATGTAATAGGATGAATTGTATGTTTAAGTGCATTATTTTGTTCCTAGACCATAGTGAAGAGAAGTCTTTTAAAAGGTTGTGTATTACCATTATTAAAACTAGTCTGGCTTTATGCATCTGATCCATTGCATTTACATGGGGATTTTAAAGCTGTTAGTCAGTTAAACAAACTCTCAAACCATTCAGCACATAGGTTATTAGAGGTGAATAATGTGGATTTAAAGGATTTAGTAATTCATTCTAAATCCCAGCTGTATTTATGCATTTTTATTATTTGCTTTTAAAAAGGTTCTTTTTAAGTATGGGAACACCTGCTGCTGAGTAGAATCTGTATTTTATCAAGATCACAGGGATAATCTGGTTAGTCTAGATTAGAGATGCAGTGATCAAACAATCATTCAGTCTTTTGAATTGACTGCCAGTGACCTTTCTACCAAAGCAAAAAGGAATGTAAATAATTTGGTAATTCTGAGAGGTTTCCTTTAGCAGTAAAATTAATCTCGCTGAATTCTTTGGCATCTTTGAGTGGAATACCTTATTATATATAAGTAGAGGAGAAATCTCTTAAAATAATGTTGCTATATTTTGATATTGTACTGTTTGGGTTAAAATCTCAGTGATGGTTTTGATTAACCTTAGCAAGCAATTCAAAATACATGACACAAGAATAAATATAATATTTAATTACATCTGGCTCAGATATTGATAAAGTAAATTTAAATCCCCCAGAATTATAAATTGTTGCAGCATAAAAGCTACCTTGAGAAGTTTTAACATAATTTTTTTTATCATGCAGTTTTGAATTTGTAACCTGCTACATTTTATGTAACCCAGATTATGTTGGAAACTGAAATTCTAATATTTGCAGCACTTTTTGTGTTTTTGAAATCCTAGCTCTGTTTAGTATTGGCCTTGAGCTATAAATCCACAGCAGATCTATATAATAAAGCCAATTTCTGCATTGCACAAGCCTATGAGATATTCCTGAGTGAAACCAGTAATATCTCTTGGGAGAGATTTTTGATCTGTAAATAAGAAAAGGATATTTTATTTTATTTTATTCAAGTGACCTGTGTGCTTTTCTCAATTCTTCAGTGGAATCCTGATTATCTGCTTCCCTGGCAGATTCTCTGAAATATAAATGCCGGATATAAATCTGACTTTGTCTGTTTTCTGTTCAGCCCTGATTTTTAGGGGTCTCAGAAATTTGTGCTGTTTAAATGTGGCATGGTTTCATGTGAATAACTAGCAATTGAAAGGTATAACCATAATTCTCACACTAGATAGATTCTGATCTGTACTGATTTAAACACTTTTTTGAACAGTCACAATTCCTTTCTAAGGCATAATAGACATCCACTGCCGTCATATTTTGTAGAGAGGATTGACAAGTGCCATTTGGATATACAATGGAAACTTAAATTATCCAGAGAAAAAGTAAACATCTGTTAGATATAAAAGTATTAACTCAAAATTGTCTCCTTGAAAGAAGTGATGATTGTGCTTGCCTGTACAGTTGGATTAGCCTTTGGTACCCTGGTATTTAGAAATGAGATTTAAATCTGGTTTTCTCTAAGTAACATTGTACTCTCTGCTTTTTAGTCATCTTAACAGATCAGAATTTTTCTCCTGGAAATGCTACCGAGGCTATGCAGGTCAAGTTATTTGGAAATTCAGGAGTAATCATTATTTAATTTAGAAAAAAAAAACTGTTATTGAGAGACTTTACAAATTTTCATGTTTTATCAAAATTCCATTATATTGAACTAACTGTTATGCACTGGATTATGTGATTACTAGATTATGTAAATTGATACCTACAAGGAAGACATATTAGGAATCAAAGGGGTGTTGGTGGGGAGAGCAAGTCACAGTTTCTTTACATTTAAAATATTTTTATTTTTGTAAAATATTTAGTTGTCATATTGAAGGCATCTCACAAAACACAGATGTGAACAATGACAGTGTGAGCTTCCCCAAGTGATGCTGCCAGTATAGTTCTACTTCTGTAAATATTATCTTCTCTTGAGGTGGTGTAGTAGTTTGGTCTAATGTCTGTTAAGTCTATCTGCTGAAATTGCCAGCAAGACTGACAATTTGGGTGACTGTTTTTGAGTATTGTGGACGCAATTTCACTAGTGAACTGAGATAATCAACTCACTTTATTGGTAATTGGACAATCTCTTGAACACCAGTCTTTTGACTTCTGCACATACCACCACTATAGGAATGAAGAGGTACTGGTCAACCAAATCAGGCAGAGAAGTAGAGTTCTTTAGAAAATTGATTCCATCTCTAATCAATCTAGAGATAATGCCAGCTTTGGACGGGTGGTTCCTCAGTCCCTATTCAGGTAGACTCCAAGCCTACTTCCAGTTCAAACTGCTTGAGGAATGGGCATGTGCAATCACTTGAAGAAAAAACGGTTACCTACCTTTTCATTATTATTATTCTAGATGTTTGTCCATTCCACCTCCCCCCTTCACCTCTCTATCAAGGTCTTTCCATTGGGAAAGAACTGAGGGGAGTTGAGGGCAACATAGCGCTTTACTAATGTTCAGATGCATGAATCACCAAGAGGTGATCTTGCTGCCCGGACTGGTACTGTTAAGGGAAAAATCTTTAACAACTATGTATGATGCGTGCACCCACCTACAGTGGAATGGCTATGTGCAACACCCCTTGAGGAAGAACAGTTACAGAAAAGTAGGTAACCATTTTTTTCCTACCAGTTCTTGGTGGCTTGATCCAGCTGGCAAGAGCAGTATGGTCCACCCCTGCCTCTTGTCCGCCTGTTGCTAAGAAAGCTGAAAAGTTGTGCCAGATACTATCAAAGCATTTTTCAGACTTTCCTGCACATCCTGTTCCTAATTCACTGATGGTGGCTGCGGTCAGTGGCAGGCAAAATCTGGGCATCACTCCACACCCCCGTTACAGGGTCAGATCATAGACCTATGGGGAAGGGTAGTATCATCTTTGTTGCTCGGTTTTTAGGATGACTGCTTTTCAAGTGTTCATGGCCCATTATCAATTCCACTTGTGAGAAAAGTTGGCATCGTTTGTAAAGGTCTTGACTGAGTGCGTATGGTGCCTGGCAGTTACCATTTTATTGGAGGGCTGTAATGTGGGTAGGCATTCACTCAGAACTTTCTTCAGTGCCTTAGACTCAGCTGCTAGAGCAATGACTACTGCTGTGATTATAAGGAGATATGCTTGCCTTCTCTTAGTCTCTGGCTTTCAATACCTACCCTTAACTAGAAGATCTCCCCTTTGAAGGGGACAGCATTTTCATTATAAAGACTGAGTTGCTGGAAAAGGAAAGAGATTAGCAGTGTACTCTATGGGTTCGATTTCTTCCATCAGAAGACGACCACCTAATCCTTCCTTTCACTGTCAGAGGCAGTTTTACCCTGAGTCGCCTTATTTTTTTGGCTATTCAGGGGCACCAGCCATATCAGCAGCCTTCTTCCTATTAAGACTAGCATAAGCAAAGACCTTTCTAATCCTGATCTTTATCCCAACTCTGTTGTAGTCATGAAACATCAAACTTTGTATTTGACACGGTGATTGGTTAGTTCTCAACCCCCAATCAGGATTGTTCTACCCCTTTGTTTGGGGACAGACTGGTCTCTCTTCTCAAGGATTGGAGGTGGGTTCCATTGGACCAGTGGGTTCTAGAAATTACAGGAAAGGGCTATGCCATTCTTCCGAAATACTTCCCCTTTCCAATTCTTCATACATTTCTCACAAGGCTATACTTCCTTTGGAAGCAGAGAAATTGCTTTTGATCGGGGAGTTGATGAGGTTCTTGACATCCTGAGGTTGGGGATTTTATTCCTGATACTCTTTGTTACTGGTTGGAAGTGGTGGGTTTCCATCCAGTCTTGGATTTAATGAACCTGAACAAGTACTTTTTGTTCAGAAATTTAAATTCTGTATATTAACATTGGCCTCTGTAATCCCTTCTCCTTCAGTCATGGATTTGTTTGCACTTCTTGATGTGAAGGACATGTATTCTTCAAGTAGTGTCCCTGTAGATACTCCACTGTAGGTGTGTCTCGTTCCTGTGCTACTGATCATAGAACTTTGATAGAAGTGTCTTACAGGCTCGCACCCGCACTGTCTCCTTGTGCTGCATCATGAGTCGAGTCACATGTGCAGGTTAACTCCCTCTCAGTTCCTTTTTAACTACCCTGGCTAGAGATGGAGCTATTAACAGATATTAGCAATAGACAATTATTACTTTTGTAGCCTAGAGCTTAGTTTTTCTTAGTACTTATAGTAATCTTTTATATTCTCTCTCTGTGTGTGTGTAAATAAAATGTTGAGGAGAGTGCATCTGAATCATCTGGCAGCTCAAGGGCATTGCTCTCAGGAGTGGAGTCTGTACGTCCATGGAGTTGTTTCATTTGTCTGGCCTCAGATCGTTCCTCCCTCGTGCAGGGGAGGGTTTTACAAGCTGTAATGGACAATACTTCTGCAATATATTGTATCAACAAGTAGAAAGGTGCTCACTCCACTTCTCTTTGTGTGTGCAAAAGCAATAAGGTTATGGGATTGGTGCATCTTTAACAATGTCTGGTGGCTCAGCACTTGGGAGAGAGCAATGTGGTTACAGACTGCCTCAGCAGGCACCCTTCCCAGATGGCAGAGTGGTCCCTAAAGGATCCACTGGTTTTGCATATGTTCTCCAGATGGGATTTGCCACACATGGATCCAGCAGTGTCACCTCTTCTTTTCCATAGCTGCCACAGTGTCAGATACCTTTTTCCTACTTGTCCTTCTTTCTGTTGACTCAGAAGGTGGCAAGGAAGATGTATAGGGATGGGATTAGGATAATTCTCATCACTTAAACATGGCCTTGCTAGCAATCTTGGATCTCCTCAAGCTGTCCAGCAGAATCTTCATGCACCTATCCTCTGTCACCAGATCCTCTGAGCAAGAAGTGAGGATTCTTCATCTGGACCTGCAGCCCTCTTGGTTAACTGTTCAAGATGTGCTACTTAATGGTAGAAAGCAGTCTACTAGACAGTGTTATAAGTCAAAGTGGACCAGATTTGAAACTTGTACAATTAGAAAGAACAGTTCTCCTGCTTCAGTATTCATACTCTGTTTTTAGAATAGCTGACATTTTTCAAGTGTGAAGGGCTGATCCATTGTGAGGTTCATTTGACAGCCACTTTGCCTATCATACCTCACTTGATGATAGATCTGTGTGCATAGTATTGCTAAGAAGTTTTTTATGGGTTTATCTAATGCATATTTTTCTTTGAGAGCTCCTGTCCCTCCTTGGGATCTCATTTTGGTTCTGGCCATGCTCATGAAGTCACTGTAGTAGAAAGAGAGCCATAGGCCTCTTACCGGACCTCATGTTTCAGACTCTCTCTGATAGACACACATTTTCAACCCTTGGCTGAGTGTTCTTTATATTATTTATCTATTAAAACAGCGTTATTGTTACCATAACCTCTGTCAGAAGGGTAAGTGAGTTATAAGATCTTAGAGCTGATCCACCTTTCACAACTTTCTATTTAAAAAAAAAAAAAAAAAATTGTTGTTTTACCTGATCCTAGCTTTCTGCCAAAGGTGGTTTAACTGAAATGAACAGGAAAATTGATTTACCAGTTTTTCCCCCCAAGCCACATTCTGATCAGGGGAAATTGGCTTTACATACTTTGAATGCAAGAAGGCCCTTTGCTGCTTATTTGGATAGGACTAAAACTTTTTCGAAAATCATTGAGATTGTGTCTTATGCTAAAAATCACATGGGATACAAGTTTTCTTCCCATACTGTTTCTACATGGATTAAGCAATTTATTGTTGAATGTTGTTTCTTGGTACTTACTCCTATACCTGACACAGTGCAACCAGATTCTGCTCTAGCGTTATAGCAACTATCTTTACTTGCTTTAGACAAGTCTTTGTTGTTTAAATGGCAACGTAGAGTTCTGTTCACACTTCAGCTAAGCATTATACCCTGGACTTGGCGGGTAGGGCCAATGTTGGATTTGGTAGAGCAATGCTCTCTATTTAGTTAGGACTCTGCCTCCAGGTTATTTTCAGCACTCCTTGTCAGTCTGTCCTGTAAGTGGGAATATGAAAAGCCAGTGCAAGGAGGAAATGAGGGTTACTTATTTGTAACTGAAGTTCTTAGAGATGGCTCTGCATATTCACATTTCCCACCCACCTTCACCTCTTTGACAAAGTCCTAATCATTTTGTTGTTTTGGCACTGTGGTGGAAATATGTGAGGTGGTAAGAGAGTGCTGCACCCCATTATATAGCCTCACTCCCAGAAAGTTTGGAGATGCAGAGGGAAGGGGTTGGGGGCTAGAGTTCTCTGATGGACAGTTAGGAGGTTCTGCCATAAGGCACCACAAGGTGGCAGAGTACTCATAGGTGAAGGCCATCTCTAAGAACTCCAGTTACAAGTAATCTACCTTCATTTTTAAATCACAAAGTATATATATTACTGGTCTGGACTTAACTCTGCATGCACATTACAAGTGTAATCAAATCATGAGTGCTTGTGTCCAAGCTACCATTAATTTTTAGTTCTGTGATCAGTTCCTCTTTATCTGCCAACACAAGACTTAATCTAGAATTCCCCTCTCTTGGCTGCAACACTTTTTGAGTTAGGAAATTTCATCTATTCTGTTTAGAAATTCCAAGAATGTTTTAGTAGCGGGCAGCAGCATGAGAACTCCAGCTTGTCACTCAGACTGAAGTCCCCAGTCGTCATGCAGCTCTTTTTCTTACACATCAGTGCATAAGGAGGCAGTCATCCTGGTCCTTGGTGTGATTTAGTGGTCTGTAACAGACACCAGCTAGTACCCTGTTTTATGCTTTATCTGTTAGGTCATTGATCATAAGCATTTAAGATAATTTTCTTCTGAGTTGTCAGTGACTTAAATGGGTAATGCCACTCCCTCTCTCCTTTTGCCCACTTGATCCTTCCCAAATAGGTTATAGCCATTGATTTTTAACATTCCAATGATGTGACTCATACCTCTAGGTTTCAGTAATACCAAGGAGATGGACTTCATGCTCATAAGTGAGCAACTCCTCCTCCTCTTGTTCGTTACACCAATACTAGGAGCCTGGATATAGACGTAATGGTTCTCAGGGTACTTGGGACTGAGAGTCACCTTGTTTCCCTTGCCTCCAGCATGAGGGATTCTTGCCTATGCTTGGCTGGGTGTCAGCTCCCTAATACCACCAGCCTTTCAAGCACTTTCTGAGCTGTGCCAGCCCTGTCTTCGCTTTGCAGGTTAACAGTAACAGCCCCAAGTCCCTTTGAAATATTCCCCTGGCTGCTCTCAGAAATTGCAGCTCTTCTGTCCCCTGCCCTGTCCCCCCAGGTGCAGTGTATTTCAGTTTAATAGGTTTACCTTAAACCATTGCTCATGTATACCACACAGCACTTGTAATAATACAAATAAGATTTATTTAAGAAAAAATAGTTTAGAAACAAGAGTGGTGGAAACAAATGGTTAAAACACAACACAAAGTAATAAAATGTGAACCTGCCTCTACACTTATTAATGGTTACCTTTATTAGATAGGAAAGTAGGTTTTCCCTGCAAAGTTCAGTCTGTTGCAGAGGTAGGCTGTTTCACTAGAAACAGGATTCAGATGTTCATGAAAATTCCCCCCCGCCCCGCCCCCCTTAAGGGTTTCCTCAGTGAATGGATCCAGAAGAACATCTTCCTTCTCTGTTTAAAAACTTATTATTGCACAAAGCTCAACAGGTGAGCCTTGGATTGCATTACTGGCTAAACAGGGCACAGTGACAGCTCCCTCATGCCTGAATGAACCATCATGGAGATGCATTATCTTCTGCTAACTAATTTTTATTCCAAGTCCATAAAACACACTTTCAGTATAAATACATTATTTCTTCAATATTTCCCATACATACATCACAAAGATAATGAATCTTGAGAAATTACGAACTTTTTGTAGATACCTTGCATGCTACTCTTTATCCTGTAAGAGGTGCTTGGTGTAGAAGGTTTGTCAGATCTGAGGTGAGGGTTGTTTGCAAAGAATGAGACCCTTTGCTATTAGCCTTTGTGTCATAATAGGCAGTTAAAGAATTTCTTCTCTTCATGTTTGGTTCCATGACTAATTTTATTTTCAACCTCTTGATTTTGTGCTAAATGAGTGCTCATGGCTTCCTTTTTTACACCTTCCCCTTTTGTTATTAGTTTAACATCCTCCTGATTGGTCTAGCCAGCCTCTCCCTGTTCAGATTCGTTTCCCTTCTACTGAGGTGGAGGCCATCCAGGCTGTGCAGCCACCCTGACCCTATAAAAGGTGGAACATTGTTCTACAAAACTAAAACACTCTACCCTGTACTACTTACCTAGCCAGCAGTTCACTTCCATACTCTTCTGTCTCTTTGCTCGTGGGACAGGAAGTATGTCTGAGAAGACTGTATAAATATTCTTCATCAGTACACCTCCAGGTTCACTGAACTCTATTTATTTGTGAGATCTGGCAACACAGTGCCATTAGTATGGATAAGCCATCATTAGTATATCCTTGCCCATCTATTTCAGAATGTCTCATATCTTGGCTCAGGGAAGACAGCACACTGTCCTGTATGCCCATTAGTTCTTTGTAAAATGTTCATTCGATTCTTCTGAGTATTGAATCCCTCAGCAGGGATTGCCCGTTTCTTGAGCAACTTAAGATTTCATTATTGGTGAACTTTATTTTCTACATCTTGGGCCTAGCTATCCTGTATATCTGTTTGCTTGGGCCAGCTGGATCTTAAGAGATATCGTCACAGTTTACATGTTGAGGACCTGAGATTGATTTGGAACTTGTCTGTATGGAATTCATCCTGGCCAAGGCCGACTCTCTACTTGTTTTTGCTGCCCCAACCAAACAAAAAAAAACAATGGTGGCTGGAGCAGAGCACCACCCCTGAAGATGTGCCGCCGCAGGCACGTGTTTTCTTTGCTGGTGCCTGGAGTCGGCACTGATCCTAGTCCTCCTATCTTTGATAGTCAGAGCCTGTCCATCTTTGTTTGTCTCCAGCCATGTAGAATGCCACCATAACCTTTTGCCTCTGGTGGTTGATCAATTAGAAAGGCCATAAGGGACTATTAGGACAATCTGGTCTGACCTCCTGTATAACACTGGCCATGGAACTTTAACAAAATAATTCCTAGAGCATATCTTGTAGGAAAAAATCCAATCTTGATTTTAAAATTTTCAGTGTGGAGAATTCATTATGACCTTGGAAAATTGTTTCAGTGGTTAATAATTCACTTCTAAAAATTTATGCCTTATTTGGTTATGAAGTGCTAGGCCTCCTCTAATTTCTCTCTCCAGGTCCTTGGTGTCTTGCTGGGGTACTGATCTCTCCTGAACTTGGTTGCCTGCAAACTCCTCAGATTCTCTGATTTTCGGTAGTGTCTGTGCTTGCCCATTCAATCCAAGAGTCTTTTCTGCAGCACAGCCACCAGCTTGTATTTCATGCACAGGAAGTCCCTTCTGGCTTCAGGCAGGAACAATAACTGGGCATATCTGTTGCAGTTTACCACCACTGGTCCACTGCTGGTCATTGTGGAATAACACACACGGCTGAACCTGGAAGCAAAGACTCTCACATTTCCTCAAAATGTGGCTAGGTAACTTCTCTTAGTTGCCTCTGCTCTCATCTCTGAGCTCTGTTTGCCTAGTAAGTGACCATCGTAGGCTGCACTAACAAAATATTTCTAGGAAGGTAGCTGGTGGAACCTGAAAGGATTACTATCCTCCAGAGGGAAGAATAGGGAGATAGCACCCAACAACTATTTATCCCAAGTCTTTCTGTTTAGCTTAGCTCAAGCCACCACTCATCACCAGAGAGCAATTAACCACTCAGACTTCAAACAAATGGGGCTGATCAAACCTCTGTAGGGTCAGAGCCTCGTGGTTTTTCCAAGGCACCAACAGGCTTGTTTCAGCTGCTTACTCAAGGGCTCATGGCCTAGCTATGCAGCCTGTATATAGAGAACAAACAGGCACACGACTCACTTATGGACCAAATACACAAAAGAATAAATGTCAGTGTCAGAATGTATTTCTAAAACTGGGGGTCTGTTTCTTCCCTGTTTTGTTTTTTATTTAATTTTGAGCTCTGTATGCATGGGTTTTAAGGCAAGGGATAGCCTAGGAAGGAAATTAACCTGAAGCAAATAGAAATTAAGAGTCAGGGTGTGTGTGTTCTTGTGGGGAAAAATTGTCAGCAAAATATTTCAGTGTGACCTTGGTAGTAGATTGGGAAGTTGGGCTGATCATGTGCAATTCTCAGGACAGAACATTGCAGTATGTATTGAGAGTTGTGTGTCTTGTACTCTGTTCATTGTACTGTACTTAGCTTTTAGAATAGGCTGTTTTGTGAGCTATTTTTACGTAGTTTGCATTGTCTATATTAATGTGCTGTTGGTGAATGATTGGATATTTGACTGTGCTCTTGCCTCATTCCTTTGGATGCTCTTGATGCTGCAATATTTTTGTCCCTCTTTGTAATATTAATATATTACATATGTTTGTTTTACTAGATGTTGACTCATTATACTGTTATATATAAGCTGCGTTGTCACAATTAAATAAACTAAGCTGTATGTTTAAAAAATCCTTTGATTAGGTTTCTGTATTAACATCATTCACTCATTTGCATTGTCATACATACAGGCCAGTCGCATTTTACGTGCATTTAACGTGCGCGAATTTAACTTTACGCGGCTGGCCAGGGGGGGAAAAAAACCTCCAAAAAATGGGGCGGCAGCCCGCGGCAGGGGCTGAAGCCGGCAGGACTGGAGCTGGCTGCCCGCCCACTGGTGGGATCAAGGCAGAAGCAGGCAGTCTTCCTGCCCGCAAGATCGAGGCAGGAGCCCTCCGTGTGTCCCCCGCCCCCTCGGGCCAGGGTAAACGTTCTGAATAGTGAACTCAATGAGAGTTTCACTGTACGCGATTTCCGCTTTACGCGGTAATCGCAGAAAGTAACCCTTGCGTAAGACGTGATACGCCTGTATTTTTTTCTGAATGGCAAATACCCCTTATTTTATGAGAAATTATAATTTCATGAAACATTATTACTGTCACCCTGATCAAGCTGGAATGCTGCCTGGCGTGCACTTTCTCTCTTCTCTCCCACCCCCAGAAACAGTTTTTCCTTTAGCTGAAATAACAAAACAAAAAATCTTTCATTAAAATGAAAGATTTAAAAAAATGAAATGGCAGGTACTGATGAAACAAGTAAACTGAATATACAAGACAAAAATGATATTAAACTATTTTCTTGAATTCAATATCTTCCCTTGCTGCCCAATGCTTGTTCATGGATGGCGAAAGAGAACTATTTTTCCTGCTTTCTCTACAACCAGTCACTTTATCAAATTAGAATGAATGATTCTAAATTTAGAAAATGTTCTTTATTCCTATGTTAGAGGTTACAGAAAAAAAGCTGGCTTATCACTTCGATGAACATTTATGTACCTGGTGAACAATTTAAACCAATTTAATATTTCGACTTTACAGATGGCTTAGCAGTTAACATGTATTTTTAATAATTCTCATTTGGCTCAAATATTGTTAGGAAGGGCATGATTGTTATTTATTAACAAATGTCCTTGTCAGAGTGGCATCCACCCCATTTGAATTTATACTATAACAGGTGGAGAACGTGAGCAAGAAAAAGGTAGAGTAAGTGCTAGTTGCATCCATTTTTATTATTCTGTGATTTAACTTTAGCCTTCAGTATGTGCCCTTTAATTCCTTCCAGATTTAAACAGCATTAGTAGTAATACAGCTATCTGCTTGTAGTTTATCCCCTGCAATACCTGTAGACTTCCTCATATCATCTAAAATTATCTTTAGAAATCTGTTTACTATTTTGACTGCGATGATGCAATTCATTTGTCAGTATTTTCTTCACAAACTGCCATATGGACAGTCCAATTCTTAACTGTTCAAAACAATCTTTTGCTAAATTCCACTATACATCTTGGGACAGAATGAGTTTTTCCTCACCTGTTCTCTTAATGGAAGCTGATACACATCCGTGAATGAAAATGGATTATTTTTTTTTGAGGACTTTAAAGGAAATCTGTTTGAATTAAAAGACCCATCTTGAGTTAATTTTAAGAAATTTGTGTTGATGATTTTTGCCTTTTTCTCAATCTTCCTAGCTAACAAACAGCTAGTTTCTGTCTCTGTAAAGCTAAAATTATAGTTAAGCCATTGGAAACTTAATAGGGTACATTTGAAGAAACTGTTTTGTAATTAAGCAAAGTTCGATTAATGGTTGTTTCTAAATTTTGTCCTCATAATGGCTGCTCTAGTCCATCAGTTAGTCTGAAGCCATAGGTTCTCTGTTAAGATGGCTGCCATTTCCATAAAGTCTTCTCATATGGACGTAAGGAGAGGTCTGCTTGGGCTTAAATTTAAAGCCTGGGTCAGTGTCACTGCCTCCTGCTTGCGGGGTTGACTCAGTGGTGAAGTGCCTTGCTGCCACCCCACCTGGGCGTTGTGGAATGAGACAGGCACTGCTGTGTTCCTCCATTCAGCACATCCTAGAATGCTTAAGGAGCTGACTGGGGAGATATTGTCAAAAAAAAATACGGAGGACTGGAGAAATTCTAGAGGACTGGAAAAGGGCACATATAGAGACAGTCTGTAAAAAGTGGAATAAGGGCGAACCCAGGGAATTACAGACCAGTCATCTTAACTTCAGTACCTGGAAAGATAATGGAGCAAATAATTAATTAATCGGTTTCCAGAAGGTGAAGTGATAAGTAACGGTCAACATGGATTTGTCAAGAACAAATCATGTGAAACCAATCTACTATCCTTCTCTGGCAGTGTAACAAGCCTTGTGGATGAGGGAAAGCAGATGATGTGATATATCTTGAGTATATAAATTTTTTTAAAGCTGTCTCACGTGATCTTTCATTAACAAACTAGAGATTTACAGTCTAGCTGAAATTACTATAAGGTGGGTGTAGAACAGGTTGGAAAACTGTTCCCAGAGTAGACATCAGTGATTCACAGTCAAACTGGAAGGTCATATCAAGTGGGGTCCTGCAGGGATCAGTTCTCATATGGGTCTGTTGAATATCTTCATCAATGATTTAGATAATGGCATAGAGAATACAATTCTAAAGTTTGCAGATGATATCAAGCTGGGAGGGGTTGCAAGTGCTTTGGGGGCTAGGATTAAAAATCAAAATGATTGGGACAAACTGGAGAAATACTCCGAAGTAAATAGGATGAAATTCAATAAGGATAAATGGAAAGTACTCTACTTAGGAAAGAACAATCAATTGCACATATACAAAATGGGAAATGACTGTCTAGGAAGGAGTACTGCAGAAAAGGATCTGGGTCATAGTGGATCACAATCCAACTGAGTGAACTCTGTGATACTGTTGCAACAAAAGCAAACATTCTGGGAGGTTTTGGCAGCAGTGTTATAAATAAAATAGAAAAAATAATTCTTCCACTCTGTTCTGTGCTGATTAGGCCTCAGATGGTGTACTGTGTCCCCTTCTGGGTGTCTTATTTCAGAAAGAGTTAAAGGTCTAAAAAACATGATTTATGAAGGAAGATTGAAAAAACTGGGTTAATTTAATCTGGAGAAGAGAAGACTGAGGTGAGACATACTTTTTCAAGTACATAAAAAGTTGCTAGAAAGAGAAGGGAGAAAAATTTTCCTTAACCTCTGAGGATAGGTCAAGAAGCAACGGGCTTAAATTGCAGGAGGGGTGGTTTAGGTTGGACATTAGGAAGAACTTCCTAACTGTCAGGGTATTTTAACACTGGAATAAATTGCCTGGGGATTTTGTGAAATTTCTGTCATTAAAGACTTCTAAGAGCTGGGATGGTTTACTTATCCCTGCCTTGAGTGCAGGGGACTGGGCTAAAAGACCTCTTGAGGTCCCTTCCAGACTTATGATTCTTACCTAATCACTTGTTTCCAGGAGCTGGGGCTACAAGAAAACAGCCATGAGATTCACAGTTAAAATTGCTAGAGTTGGCAACGCTCAAGTTCCCTTTGTTTCCTCTCCGCATTGGCTCGACTGGTATATAGGGTTCCTAAACTCTGTGTGCTTTCCTTTGGTCCCACTAGATTATGCTGCCTTCTGGGTTCATCATTCACAACTTTTCTAAAGGCTGTAAATGCTGCTTCAGTCCCTTAATGTAACCCATATTTTGTCTGTAGGAGGAGACTCTCTCCTCCCATTTGAACTCTTTTATGCTGCGTAGATAGGCTGGAGTGGCACTAAGGGGCTGAAATGACTGGGAGAGAATTCCCCTCTGTGTAGGAACTGAGGAATACGACAGAGTGGTGAGAAATGGATTGGCCTGTCACTGAAAGAGATGGCCTAGAAGGGAGAGAGAATCCATATCTGAGAATGCAGATCTGGGGCCCTCCTCCTTGGACTCTCTGCTTCCCATTGGCCAGCTCGGCAACAGGGAAAGAGCTGGGAGCTGAATGTCCCCTTTAGTTTGAACTTTTCAAGGGTTTTGGGGATGCTTGTTGCCTTTAGCTGGAAGGAATTTTTCCTGTTTTGCCAAATTAGCAATGGCTTGGTTTCTTTGGCCTTTCCTGAAGTTATCATGGAGGCATGGTTGGGTTAAAAAGAATAAGATTTGATCATTTAATATTAGGAGTTTATAGCAATGTTTAGTTTGTCGCAGATTGTAGCTAGTGTCCAGTGTGAGTAAAAGAGAAAAGGTCAGCTTCTAGAGAATAAGAGACTTAAGATTTTACTGGTGCATCTTGTACCTTTGGGAGAAAAGGGCAAACCTGAAGTCTTTGCAGACTCAGATCCCGCTTTGTGGAAAGAGCATGACAGAGTTCAGAAGTGTGCTGAGCTGTATGGGCAGACTGAGTGTCTATCCTGAGTTTCTGGTGGAAGCCCTGTAACCCCACACTGGGCTCGGTTAAATGATTTATGTGACAGACAGGATAAGAGAGAGATGAGGTGGGGTGGACATACAGTGTGTGTACCCCGCGTGGAGTTAAGAAAGTAGAATCTTGGTGTTTGAATCCATCCTGACTGTCTTCATTCACTTGTGTGTCCTGATAAATGGACTTTCTGCAGGCTGCTATGAATTTGAATATCTTTTTGTGTGGATTTGCGGGTGACTGCAGAACAAGTGTACAGCTAAGAGATTTTTAAATCAGAAGATGTTAAAAATTAGACTTAAGCAATATTCATCAGATCTGTCTAAACTTCAACATTGAACGCATTTGTATGTCTTGGTATTTGTTAAAAGTAACTGTGGTTTGTACCTTGTGATAGTTGAACATCTTTTAACCTCTTTGTAGCGCATAAGAGTTTCATTCCTTGTATTTCCATTTTTCTATTCCCATTGCTGTTCCTCTGCATGGAACACAGAGGGATTTCACTCCTGAATGGTAGTTTTCCTTTTATTTAACATAGCTGAATGATTTACAAGTAAAATTATCACTTACCAGTGACATTGTCAGAATAATGTACAAAATTAGGATGTGTAGTTCAGTTTTATATTTCAAATTGGGCCAGCTGGTAGCTTCTCTTTTTAATGTGTTCCCGAATGCCCAGGATACAATGAAGAAATTAGTATTGCAGTGAAATAAACTAATACCTGGCAAGAGAGAGAACCTGTTAAAGGAACAGGTTTTACTGTATATTAGTTTTATAATTAGATGTATCTGAATTCCTTTCAGATGCTTTGTAAAAGGGAAAAAATGATCAAAAACATCAGTACCAGATCAAAAATTATTTTAAGATTAAATAAAATTTGCAAAGCTTACCAGTTGTAAAAACTAAACGAATTCCTGATAACGTGTATTATTGGATACCTACTGTATTTGACAGTATACAAAACAGTACGTGGTAACATTTTCCCCACAGTAAAGTCACTCTAAAACAGCTTGACATTTAGGCAAGACAATGTTTGTTTTTGTATTAAATAGAGTAATTATGGTCAGTGTCTTAACCAGTGGAAAGTATAATGAAAAATGAATTAGTTTGTGCCTGTCACATGCTGTGAAATTAATATAATGTTCACTTACAGCCGTAGATATTCTTCCAACTCAGTTATTTCCCCTTGCTATAAATATTTTAATGCGTGCTACTTTGCACTTACAGAATCCTGTTAATCAGATGATCTGAAAGCACTGTATTAATATTAATTAAGCATCAAAACATTCCTGTTAGGTAAATAGTCCATCCATTCTAGGGAGAGCCAGTGACAGGGCTGATTTTAGATTCTTTGGGTTCCCATGCTAATGCATTTTTTATCTTGATGTTCAGATTTCTTTTAAATTTAACATTTACTCAGAATTTTCTTTGTTTAAAACTAGTTTTAGAGAGAATTTCAGCATTCCTCTAATGTTTATTACCCTAAAATACTGCTGTGTATTCTCAACCTAACTCCCTCTTGCTTTATTTTTGGTCTGGGAAATAAATACTGTTTTAAATGTTTTCATATGTATTCGTAACCTTATATATATTTTATGGATATAAATTCGAAGAATTAATTAATTGGAATTTCAGTGTTAAGAGGTGAACTAATTTTAAGAAACCACAATGTGGATATGTCAGGAATATATCATTGCCGCGTACAATTAATCTAATAAACAGTAAAGAATATCAGTAAAGAATATCATCCCGTTTTGATGGCAGTCAGTTTTAGTGAATATTTAACACAAACAGTAAATTGAATAAAAGTTGTGATGTGTAAAATCTTCCTCCTTTGTGACTGAAACTTGTAGCACACCAAAAATTCTATTGGCCATTTTCTGTGTAAAGCTAGTAGTGGACCAATAAAATAGAAATCTCTTTGCTTTGTTAGACCTTGGTCATGCAAAAGAGGATAAACCCACCATTCTGCTGAAACTGTTCTCTATTTAAAAACTGACATTTACTCATAATTTGTTTTGCATCTATATATTTTCAGCATTTTATGTCGCTTAAATTATTTCTGTGTTTATTCTCTCAGATGTTTTTGTATTCAGTAAATGTGTAAGTAAATTTTGGAACGGGATGTTTCAGGAAGGGATTGCTGTAGATTTTAATTTGTTAAACTGAAAGATGACTTTGGATGCAAGAAAATAGTGAAGTTACTCTCTAGCCTGAAGATCACACAATCATCTGATCTACTTAGTCCACAAATGTTAGCCTTCTTATCTTTAGTTAAATCAAGGATTTAGTGTAGGCTCTTATGCAACAGATGCTGTAAATACAT
This sequence comes from Dermatemys mawii, assembly GCA_007922305.1. Lineage (NCBI taxonomy): Eukaryota > Metazoa > Chordata > Testudines > Dermatemydidae > Dermatemys > Dermatemys mawii. The sequence continues at coordinate 2,206,786 of ML677386.1, forward strand.
TTTGATTGTTTTAATAATTTTGTGTTTACTGTATTTAAAAAGTAATATTTTTCCCCCCTTTTCCTCTTTTTATTCCAGTTCAATTTTGTGGGAAGAATCCTTGGTCCCAGAGGACTAACAGCTAAACAGCTTGAGGCAGAAACAGGATGCAAGATAATGGTCCGAGGAAAGGGCTCAATGAGGGACAAAAAGAAGGTAGGTTTATGAAAAGTAGCAGTTTTCAGCATATGAATATTATGTACAATACATAAGACAAAAATTTTCCTAATGCACAATAACAGTGAAGGCCTTAAACTATTTCTCCTACTGAACATTTTTTGCTATAAATCCTTGCAATATGTTTAATTTTCTTTGAGTAGCGTCCCTATGAGTGCTCCACTTCATCCGGAGAAACACCTGCAAAAGTAAGAGATTTCATCACTGGTGTATCCAATAACTGTTCTCCCTATTTCTCTGTTCCCTCTCTACTAGTTTGGATTACCTGTTGAATTTTAAAAAGTTGGGTCTTTCTACGAGTGCCATCACAATTTATTTGATTGCAGTTACAGCTTTTCATTCCCCCAGAGAGGGATTCTGTGTTTGCCCACCCCACAGCAGAGAGATTGATCAAGGGGTTGATTGACCTTTTTCTGTAGCTTAGAGAGCGCACACTTAATTGCTTAATGAAACCCATCTTTGACTCACTGGCTAAGAGTGCATTGCTACACCTGTCTTTGAAGGCAGCTTTCTTGGTAGCGATCACTCCTTCCTGGAGAGTTGGAGAATTAGGGGCATTAATGGCAAATCCTCCCTTTGCAGTTTTTTCTTCAAGGAAAAAGTATCTTTATGGCCACATCTGCCTAAAATGTCTTCTGAGTTCCACATTAACTAGATTAGCCACATTCCATTTTTTTTTCTTGAAGCCATACAATATCACGGAGGAAGTTGCCTTCCATAGTTTGGACATTAGTGGGGCGTTAGTTTGGTTCTATCCACACAGAATGCTATTTAGAAAGTCTTCCAGACTGTTTATCTTATTTGTGGACAGATCCAAGAGACCCCCAGTTTCCCTGCAGATTTTCAAAATACATATCCAGATGTATTCTTTCTTGTTAGTAGACTGGTCACAATCAGCCCCCTTCTAAAATAGACCTTACTACAAGATCCCAGTCCAGGTCTATACATCCAAGTCTGGTACATGCTTCCAGATCAGATGCTGCTGTTGGCAAGGCAGTCCTGTTGGTGTTAAATTTGGCTCCAAAGGTCACTTCTTCCTACCATGAGTACTATTTTGGAGTGTCCTGAAGTGGATGCTACTCAAAGAAGGAGAGGCTACCTACAGTAATTGGAGTTCTTTGAGACCTGCTTACCTGTGAGTGCTCCGCTATTTCCCCTTCTTCCTCTGTAAGTCTCATCTCAAGGGACTTTGCAGAGGAGGAACTGGAGGTGGTTCTTATCCTTGATATAAGACATGAGGGAGTCTGGAGCTCATGCATGGGCCTAATGGGCACTGCAATTGAAAATCTCAGATCAAAGGCACTTAGGGCATATGTGCACCTGAAGTGGAGTACCCATAGGGGCACACATCTGGAAGAACTTCAGTTATTGTGGAAGGGAAGTAACCTCTCCTTTTTGCAGAATTGGATCAGTACTTCGAAGCACAGTATATTCTTTTAATAAATTCTTAAATGTGCATGCACTCTAAATGCATTTTTCAGTTAGCCAATTTAAAATATTCTCCACTAACTAATCAATTTGTATTAGTAGTTCATGATGTACAGCGAAGTTAAACACGTAAATAGAACCCAAAAATGTGTTCAACTGTATCTATGGAAAGGCCATATGTCAGAAGTATTTTTAATTAAAGAAAAAAATCCCTTTCCATAATTGTCTAAAAACTTCCTGGTCCACTAAAAGTATTTCAGAACTGAGAAATTTCTGATTTTGAAAGTATCATGGATAGTACGTGTTGGGGAAAAAGACCATGGGTATTTGGTGGTGTATCTGGAATATTTTGAAGTGTCTAGATTCAATCCAAAGTGTTCCTTCAAATACACCAGTTCTAGGGTAAGAAGGAGATGATACCTAAACTTCCTGCCATGGAGCATGAGGCCTCACTCCTCCAGCATATGAGCTCAGAAGGGAGAACCTTCTGGCACAAGTCGTCCTGTGGGCAGATGCTCATGATGGCAGGAGCAGTTACAAAAGCAATATCTGCAGGCACCATCAGATGCTTAATCATCAGACTATATGCTTTCTACAAAATTTACTATGGTCACTTTTTCCCTTTTGCTCCTTTGCAAACTGCTTTCAAAGAATATCAGATCGTCAGGCTCAATGGATAGTGATCAATGGCTCCATGTCTAGTTGACAGCTGGTATCAAGTGGAATGCCCCAAGGGTCGGTCCTGGGGCCAGTTTTGTTCAATATCTTTCAGTGATCTGGAGGATGGCATGGACTTCACCCTCACAAGTTTGCAGATGACACTAAACTGGGAGGAGTGATAAATACGCTGGAGGGTAGGGATCGGATACAAAGGGACTTGGACCAATTAGAAGATTGGGCCAAAAGAAATCTGAGGTTCATCAAGGAGAAGTATAGAGTCCTGTACTTCGGATGGAAGAATCCCATGCACTGCTACACACTAGGGACCAACTGGCTAGGTAGCAGTTCTGCAGAAAAGGACCTAGAGGTTACAGTGGACGAGAAGCTGGACATGAGTCAACAGTGTGCCCTTGTTGCCAAGAAGGTTAATGAATTTTGGACTGTATAAGTAGGGGCATTGCCAGCAGATCGAGGGACGTGATCATTCCCCTCTCTTCAACATTGGTGAGGCCTCATCTGGAGTACTGTGTCCAGTTTTGGGGCCCACACCACAAGAAGGATGTGGAAAAATTGGAGAGAGTCCAGAGGAGGGCAACAAAAATGATTAGGGGGCTGGAGGACATGACTTATGAGGAGAGGCTGAGGGAACTGGGATTGTAGTCTACAGAAGAGAAGACTGAGGGGGGATTTGATAGCTGCTTTCAACTACCTGAAAAGAGGTTCGAAAGAGGATGGATCTAGACTGTTCTCAGTGGTAGCAGATGACAGAACAAGGAGTAAAGGTCTCAAGTTGCAGTGGGGGAGGTTTAGTTTGGATATTAGGAAAAACTTTTTCACTAGGAGGGTGATGAAACACTGGAATGGGTTATTCAGGGAGGTAGTGGTATCTCCTTCCTTAAAGATTTTTTTTAACGTCAGGCCTGCAAAGCCCTGGCTGGGATGATTTAGTTGGGGGATTGGTCCTGTTTTGAGCAGGGGGTTGGACTAGATGACCTCTTGAGGTCCCTTCCAACCCTGATATTTTACGATTCTATGATCAGGGTTGGAAGGGAACTCAGGAGATGATCTAGTCCAACCCCCTCTTCAGTACAGGACCAGTCCCCAATTAAATCATCCAACAGATTTTTGCACCATATCCCTAAATGGGCCCCTCAAGGACTGAACTCTGAATTTCTCGGTCTTTTTTTTTTTAACCTGTTCCTCATCTTTTTCATTCTTAGTACACAATGATCCTCTGTTCTCTCCTTTAAAATATCCCTGAATGTGTCGTCTTCCTTGTTTTTTCTTTCATCTAATACTTTTCCTCCTCACCGACTCTGCCCTATAATACATTTAGAGTGTGTGTGGGGGGTGGGGGGTATAAACAGAATTACAAGCATAAGTAACAGCCACCCAATAATTAGTTTAAATCTCCTGAAACTAGCCACATTTTCCATCACTTAATTCACTGTGCTTTTATGTTATAACACCCCTTTCTCTCACCCCATAACTGCCTTATTTAGTTGGATGGAAAGCACTTGGGCAGAGACAATAACTTACCTTTGCCTTGTTTTTCTTGGGGTCTCTAAGTGATACTTGAATAAAAATGAGTTCTTTAAAAAAGTAGTTTCTAGCTAGCATGGACATTACACACGCAAACCAGTCCTTAACTATATTTCCTTTTATTTCTTTGTAATTCACTTTTTAAGACTAAGGCATTGCCTGTATGGAGTTTTAAAATATACCTTGCCAAATGTAACACTGTAGATTTGACAGTTGTTTGCAAAGGCTTTTGAAATAATGGTTTTCCTGTAGATGGGGGTGGAATGAGAACAATTAGACAAATGAGTAGCTTCAGAATGCTTCAGATGACATATAATGTGTGGGTGATGAAGCAAAGGATGTATGTTAAAAGCAAATCATATGGTTGACCATACGCAAAAAAGTTTAATGTTAAATACTAATGTTAAGGGTATTCATTTTTTGAAGTGAACTACTGTAAACTTTTACATATTTTAAAATGTATCGTAGCAGAAACTTACTAGTGAAAATAACCCTTTGAATGTTCTGTGTATATTTAGTAAGAAGAACATGACTGTTGTACCTGCCTTACTCAGAGCCAGCAACCACCTGACCAGAACCTTTTAGGGTTTTCAGACCTCATTTAGGATTAATCTAGTAGAAGATCATTCTGGCTATTATTCACGAAAGCTTTATTGTAGATCACCAACCAACATTTTGGTTTCTACCTTTTTTCAGATCAGATTCTGCAGAGCGGGTCAAATGTGAAGACACAATATGAGTAACATAGCAAGAGTGAATTGTCAAATTTTTCTCTCAAAAGTGAAATATTGGTCTGTTTAGAAAGTTGGATGCTGTTAAATTCATATAGTTTTTGTTCTGCCTAAATGTACAAAGATACCTTGGTTTCCAAAAGACAGGTGATAGTCTTTGCCAAGGTATAAGTCTTAAACTCTAGAAATAAAGTGAGTAATGTGTAAACAGACACAAAGGGATGGGGGACGAATTTTGGGAGAGAACTCACTTGCAGTTAGGTTGTCTGAAGGTTTATTAATTCTTAATCTTCCATATTATGGGTATCCTGGTTGAAAAGTTTTCAGACACTTATTCTTCACATCCCTAAACTTATTAGTTCTCATACAAAATGAGGTTACTAACCAGCAAGATCCAGGGTCATTATCTAATTAATAGCCCACCTGCATGTCAGGGAGGAGGAGGATGCTGATGTTCTTGCTTCTGGACTACTCCGAATGCTGCTGAGTTACATTGAGCCCTGGTCTACAGTTAAGTTTTGCCGATGTAGCTTAGGAGTGTGAAATAACCACTCCCCAGCCAACACAGCTGTGCCAGCAAAAGCCTTAGTGTAGACCAGGCATGGGCACACTTTTTGGCCTGAGGCCAGGTTGGAGTCGCAAAAGTGTGTGGAGGGCTGGGTAGGGAAGGCTGTGCCTCCCCAAACAGCTTGACCCCTGCCCCCATCTGACCTCTCCAACTTTCCACTCCCTGACTGCCCCTCTCAGATCCCTAACCCATCCTATCCCCCCATATCCTTGCCCCCTTCCCTTAACCCTCCCAGGACCCCACCATCTATCTAAGCCCCTCTGCTCCTTGTCCCCTGACCGCTCCCTCCTGAGACCCCCATCTCAACTACCCCCCAGGACCCAACCCCCCACTCAACCCCTGGGATTCCCACACCCTACCCAACCCTCCTGTTCCCTGTCCCCTAACCGCCCCCCCCAAAAAAAGCTCTGTTCCCTGGAACCCCCTGTTGTTTATTCAAGCACCTGGCCCCCTTACAACACTGCTCAGAACAGCGTGTCTGGCTCCACGTGGAAGCTGAGGCTGCAGGGAAGGAGGGACTTGGGGGAGGGGCCGAGGGAATCTCCCCAGCCAGGGTCTCAGGGGCTGGGCTGGAGGGGCTCATGGGCCAGATGTGGCCTACGGGCTGTAGTTTGCCCACCCCTGTGTAGACAGTGTTATACCAGCCAAAAAAAATAAAATAAAAAAAATTTGCTAGTATAAGCTGCATCTACATTGGGCAGGTTTGCCAGTATAGCTATAATTTATAGCTATATCGGCAAATCTTTTCTAGTGTAGACAAGACATTTATTCTTTTATCTGTTTCTAGCTCAGTGGTTCTCAAACTCTGGGTTGGTATCCCACAGTAGGTCACAACCCCATTTTAATGGGGTTACCAGTGCTAGTTTAGACTTGCTGGGGCCCAGAGCCAAAGCCCAAGACCCACTGCGTGGGCCAAAGCCAGAGGGCTTCAGCAGGGCTCAGTTTATAGGCCACTTGCCTGGGGCTGAAGCCTTTGGACTTTGGCTTTCTCCCACCCCCGCTCTGGAGAATGGTGCTCAGACAGGCTCAGATTCAGTCCTGCCTCTTGGAGTCATGTCTTAATTTTTGTTATCAGAAGGGGGCCACAGTGCAATGAAGCTTGAGAACCCCTACTCTAACTAGTCAGGTGACTAATGCAGAAAGCATCCTTTCCACCTTTGCTCCTTTTCACTTCCACCACCACATTCTCATTTCTCCTTCTGTGTCATTGCCACACTGGAGCTTCTCCAGTATTTGGAGTAATTGGGTCCAGAGCTCTGCCCTGTCCCATTATTTTGGTTCACAGGAGGGTGCCTCATCTATTATGTCCCTTTTCGGCCTCCTTGCTGCTTGTGGTGTGGCCTGTTAGCCTAACTCACCCTCATCATCCATTTCTTGAGCTGTCATTTCTCTTCTCTCCTGCTGTTCAGCTTTCCTAAATCACATCAGCAGACTTAAATGGACATTCTTGTCATATATTGCTACCCACATGGTCCTGAGCTAGGGCAGTGAAGCTGACCTTTCAAGTGATTTGTCCATATGTATTCCACTTTTGGGTGCACATACACTGGAGATTGTAATCGTTTAGCCAGAAATGTCCATTGGGGCCACCCACGCACTCTGAGCATCTTCAAATCTCTTATTGACATCAGAACAGGCAAACTGGGCCCCAACATTCCTGAGTTCCTTCTTACTGCCCATGGCTGCAAGACAGAATGCTGCCAGTGTTCACATCTCAAGGCATATCTTCATGCCCCTTCCCCCCACCCCATCCAACCCCATGGTAGGTGGTGGTAAGATTAGTTAGGTCTATGAGTGTATATATAGTGTAATTTTCCTTTTGGCATTTATATGTGTAATTTTTCTGTTTTTTGTTTGTCGGCATGAAAAATGTTTTTCATGCCGATACTGGGATTTAGTCTTTTTCAAAATGGACCCAAGAGGCAGTAGAGGCTCTCCTCAGATTTTTCTTTTAGACTGCCCTGTTGACCTATCTCAAATCCAGGTAAGCAAGACCCATCAAACTATCTTGATCTGAGTCTAGAAGTGCTCTAGGAAGTTCCAGATCAGCTGCCAGCTCCTGTATATCGTCCTCCAAATGGCCCTGGTTGTGCACTCTGGTAGGACTGCTAAATTCTCAAGTCAGACTTCAAGGAAGAGTAGAAAGGTGCACTGGTTCTCTGGAAAACCAGGAGTTTTCCCTTTGCAGGCCAGAGCAAAAAAAGGTTAAGATCACCTCATCTTTTCCAGCCTAGGGCCCAGAGCAGCTACTGATGGAGACGTGAAAGAGCGTAGTACCAGACTGTTGGCACTGTTTCACAAGATGAGTAACTGCCTCCGCTTTTGAATCTACATACCAACAACTTGGTATCCTTCACTTTGGCACCATCAACTCCACTTCTGTCAATGCCCAGTCTGTTTTTTACAACATCATCTTTTTCTCAGTATCAAGCTCATTTGTGGTACCAGGCGATCTTTATCTACAGAGCCAGCGTCTCCATTGCTATCTTGAGTGCTGACTGTCTCAATTATGGTGTCAGCTACCGCCATTATTGAATACCTCTTTGTGCCCTATGTGGTGCCAATCTAAGATCTCCTGAGACCTCAATTAGGGTAGCCTCAAATCTAGACCAAGACTGTTCCTTTGTCTGATTCAGAACCAAGTAGGGAGGCATCCTGTTTGTATTACCTTTATAACTCAGTTTGGAAATTGAGGGCCTCCTATATGTATCAAATATTTAAAGGTTACAAGGATAGGTAGGTACTCTTGGTATCCTTGGCCTGTAATTCCTCCTTTTCCATGGAATATGCATTCATGGCCCTACTGGAACTTCTGGGTCTTAAAATAGGTGAGGCAGCCTCTGTTTACACCCACCCCTTCCTATTCCAGTACTAGAATAGTCTCTTCTGCACCTTCTTAAGAGGCTCAGTTCTCACTCCTACATAATGAATACTCAAGAGGTACTAGTGGAGCATCCTATAGAAGCTCACCCTATGTAAAAGAAGTAACACAGTCCTGTGGCACCTTAAAGACTAACTAAAGTATTAGAGCATAAGCTTTCGTGGGCTAATACCCACTTTGTCGGATGCAGGCAGTGGAAGTATCCAAGAGCAGGAGACAATCACCCTATGCCAACTAACATGTCATTGTTCCTGGATAAGGCAGTAGTATCCAACTCTCACTCAACTGGACAATTTATAAGACAACAATTGAAGACCTTCCCTTCCCTTCCCTTCGAATTACAGTGGATGACTTCTTGCATATATTAAGACTTCTGGGCCAATCTTTGGTCACCAGGTGCATATACATCAGTTCCTAGAAAGAAAGCTATGATTCTGCACCAGGCAAAGGCTATTGCCGAATGTTGTGTTTTTTTTTTTATCAAAGATCTTCAGAACTTTCAGGAAAAGACAGCATTTCTAGAAAAGGAGACCCTCTGCCTCTCATATTGCAAACATCTTAAATAAATCATTTTGATGTGTTAGCCAAAAGTTGCCTTAAACCTGCAGGATCTATATTTATTCTCCCATCCTTTCAATTCTGAGGGTTTTGCGAATGATCAGACAGGATTTGGCAGTAGTGATCTGATTGGCAGCAGCCTGGCCAAGGCAGGTTTGATATCTAGACCTGATGACCTTGTCAACATGCCCTCTAAAACCTTTACCTCTCTTCTATTGGAATTAATTTCCCAGATTGGAAAGAGGATACATCTGGATCTGACCTCCTTACATTGCATAGTTCGGATGACTGATGTGAAAAGATCCTGTTCTCTGGAGGTATAAGATATTCTGAGTTGAAAAGACTCCACCAGATTAATGTATGCAACCAAATGGAGAAGATTTATTACTTAGGCTAATCACCACCGTTTAAATCCTATTGACACCCAAGTCTGAACTTGCTGATTTTTAAAGAGCCCAGGACTGTATTGGTGTTTGGCAGCTATATCAGCATACCACTCCCTGCTCCCCTTACAGGACTCTGCACAACTTTCTCTCATGGTTCCTAAAACCGTAATTTTTCTGTTTTCAAGTTGTTACTTTTTAGTACTGCATAGCTGGGTAAAACTCAGCAAATCGTTAGAAGCTTTAATGTTGAATGTACTGCACCAAATTTTAACATAATCATCATACCTCAAAGCAAAGATCTGTTCTTGAAGATTATTTATCTTGACTAAGTTGTGTAATATAGGCTATATTTGACCACTTTATTGGAAAATACTGAAGAGAATAACTTGTCTAATTATCAGACACCTGATATGTAATGCTTGGTGTTCTTCTGTAATCAAATGTAAAGCTGCTAAATTAAGCCACCTTGGTTCATGCTATGATAATTCTTGATGGCAAGTTTTGTGTTGTAAATAATGTTTTAAGTGGAAACAAAAAATAGATACATTATCACCTGCAGATTGGAGGAAGAATTAAATTACAAATGGCAATGAAAGATATGTTTTGTAGAAGTATCATGAGTTGATGAAGTGTGATTTCTTGAGTAGCAAAAGCCATTTTGGTTACAAGCTATTTTCTTAATTTGGGAATTTACTTAGAGGCCAGGAAAACCTGAACACAAATCTTAATTTACTGACAGTGTGCCCTTGCCAGAAGGTGCTTTTTTTTTTTTTATTTTTTTTTTTTTTGAAGAAATGCCTAGGATGTAGCACATAGTTGAGATGTGCTTCTATCAGTGACAAAGTGGTACCAAAGTATTTTTAGACAGCAATGGTTGTCTCAACTGTCATACACGGGAACAGGGGTCTCCAAACTTTATGGGACAAAGGCCATATTAGATTTTTGAAAGGGCTTCGCGGGCCGAAACGACTGTGAAAAAAAATTCAATATATGCAAAATTCCCCTCCTTTGCTGCCGTGCCCCACTCTTTTGCTCTTCCAGTCGCTGCTGCGCCCCCCTCCTTTGCTCCTCTGGCTGCTGCTGCAGGGGCACTCACCCCTCCACACACGGGGCTGCTGGCAGCAGTTGGGGGGGGGGGGGGAGACGCATGCAGTGGCAGCTTCTCCACGTGCTTGCTCGGCGTGCCTGCTCAGTTGGAGCGCCAGACAAATCGAAGCCACAGGCCAGATCTGGTCCCCGGGCTGTAGTTTGCAGACCCCTGCACTGGAACACTACATTATAAAAGTTCAACAGCTTAGGGAGGAGTAAAAATTGGGCAAAAAAAGTGTAAATGGTAATTTAAATCTTCTAAATACATTTAAAATTTTAATTTTATATTATCTAAATAGTACCAAATCCAGGGATTAAATTTAAATTTCTCTGAAGTTGCATCTTCGGTTCCTTCCTTAATGATGTTACATGAGCTCCAGAATTATAAAAATAAACCTCGGACAAAGCTTCATGCTTTGATATAATGTACAACAATATGTCAGATAATTCACAAAACATATCTAGAAAAGAGGCGTGACCCTTCTCCCTTCGCTTTGTTCTTTAACCCTATCTGAGTCTCCAGTTCTGTAGAGAGAATTCTCTTTATAGTTGCACTTAGTCGTACTTAAGAATTCTATATTTATATCGTTTTTTATGTTGCATTTAAAAGTTTACCTGGCCGTTTCCTACTGAGATTCTTCTAGGGGTTTAGTAGCTTATCTCATGGGTGACTGGGACCTGAAGTTAGGTTGCAGTTTACATGAGGGAGTCACTCTTAAAATAGCAATAGTATTTTTAGTACTCAGCCATCCAGTTAGGTGTTGTGACTTATGTTCCTGTACACCTCTGTTTAAAATATTTTCAATTCAAAATGAAAAGTTTTATTTTGATCCAACTTGAACTTTGTTTTCATTTTGGCATATTGACAAAATGGTGAGGAGGACTTCCCTTTATAACCTTTTGCCCAGTGGTTAGGTACTCATCTTGGATGTGGGAGACTCTTGATTCAGTTTCCCCCTCTCCTTAATGTGGAGAGGGGTTTTGAAGTGGGGTCTCCCATATTGCAGGAGAGTGCTGTAGCCAGTGGTGACTGCATATTCTGATGTGGGTGTGTCTCAATCTCTCCTACTGAAGCTGTTTTGCTTTTGTTAAATAATTAGTCATTGAAGCAGAAATTTGAATGCGAGTCTCCCACATTATAGTCTCCCACTCTCTTTCCCTGGCCAAGTGACTATGAATTCCCCCATTCACCTCCTCCTAGCCATTTTTTGAATCTATCCTTCTTTGCTGTTGCATCTGATGAAAATGAAACTTTTGTTTAACATTTTCAAAACATTTTTTCCCCATAGGCTGGAAATAACTAGCGATATAAAAGGTAACAAGAAAACATTCTACAAATACATTCATTAGAAGCAAGAGGAAGACCAAGGACAGGCTAGGCCAGTTACTCAGTGAAGGGGAAAAAACAATAACAGAAGATGTGGAAATGGCAGAAGTGCTAAATGATTCTTTTTCTCAGTTTTCACCAAAAAGTTTAGTAGCAATTGGACATGTAACTTAACTAATGCCAGTAAAAATGAGGTAGGATCTGACACTAAAATAAGGAAAGAACAAGTTAAAAACTACTTATCTAAGTTAGGTGACTTCAAGTCAGCAGGGCCTGTTGAGATATATCCTAGGATATCTAAGGAACTGGCTGAAGAGATCTCTGAGCCATTAGTGATTAGACTTTTGATGCTATCTCACCTGACCTTTTATTAACAAACTAGAGAGGCACCGCCTAGCTGAAATTACTATAAGGTGGGTGCACAACTGGTTGGAAAACCGTTCCCAGAGTAGTCATCAGTGATTCACAGTCAAGCTGGAAGGTCATATCAAGTGGGGTCCTGCAGGGATCAGTTCTCGTCTGGGTCTGTTGAATATCTTCATCAGTGATTTAGATAATGGCACAGAGAATACAATTCTAAAGTTTGCGGATGATATCAAGCTGGGAGGGGTTGCAAGTGCTTTGGGGGCTAGGATTAAAAATCAAAATGATCGGGACAAACTGGAGAAATGTTCTGAAGTAAATACGATGAAATTCAATAAGGATAAATGGAAAGTGCTCTACTTAGAAAGGAACAATCAGTTGCACATGTACAAAATGGGAAATGACTGTCTAGGAAAGAGTACTGCAGAAATGGATCTGGTGGTCCTAGTGGATCACAATGTAAATATGAATGAACAGTATAACTCTATTGCAAAAAAACCCAAACCTAATTCTGGGAGGCATTAACAAGAGTGTTGTAAGCAAGACATAAGAAGTAATTCTGCTTTATTTACTCTGCACTGATTAGACCCTGACTGGAGTATTGTGTCCCGTTCTGAGTGCCACATTTCGGGAAAGATGTGGACAAATTGGGGAAAGACAAGAGAAGAGCAATAAAAATGATTAAAGTTCAAGAAAACATGACCTATGGGGGAAGATTGAAAGCAAATTGGATTTGTTTAGTCTGGAGAAGAAAACTGATGGGGGACATACCTTTTCAAGTACATAAAAGGTTGTTACAAGGAGGAGGGAGAGAAATTGTTCTCTTGAAGACTGGACAAGGAGCAATGGGCTTCAATTGCAGGAGAAGTGGTTTAACTTTTGGACATTAGGAAAAACTTCTTGTCATGGTATTTTAGCACTGGAATAAATTGCCTACGAAGTTTGTGGAATCTGGCATTGGAGATTTTTTAAGAGAAAGTTAGACAAACATCTCTCATGGATGGTCTAGATCAGTGGTCCTTAAACTGTATGATGTGTACCCCTGGGTAGAGGGTACACTGGAAGGCTTGGGTGGATCTGTGGCAGGGCCTGGGCCATCTCCCTCGGGGTGTGGAGAGAGCAACTCCAGCCACAGATCTGCTCCCAGCCCAGCTCCTTTCCAAGCTTCAGCTCTGCCCTCATTGCCCATCCTCCTCCAAGCCAGCTCCACCTATAGGCCCAGCTCCTCCACCATCCCCAGTTCTTCCCCCAGCTCTGCTTTAAGCCCAAGCTCCTTCACTGAGCCAACTGTGCAGTAACAGGGAGGTGGTTACAGACTAGGTATGTAAATATTTAAAAAGTTAACCATTTAAACAAGTAGAGTTATTGGTTAACGGATTAAATGGAGAGGCCCAGGGCTGCTCCGCCTGGCCCGTGGGCCTGGTGGCTAACTGTTTGAGTGAGTTAACGGTTAGACTAATGCTTACCTGTTTAACCATTTTTTACATCCTTAGTACTGACGGAATGTATTACTGATAAGATGAGGGGCGCAATAGGAGAAATTTTGGTGCCATTGATCCAGATCAGTGGTTCTCAATCAGGTTTGGGGTCCCCAGTGGCAATAAGCAAGTTTTAGGGGCTCTGCCAAAATAAACTAGAGACCAGGGCCAGCATTATTCTCACTGGGGCCCAAGGCAGAAAGCTGAATCCCAAGCCCTACTGCCCGGGGCTGCTTTGGCCGGCCCACTGAAGCCCTCCTACCCAGACTGAAGCCAAAGCCTGAGCAACTTTGCTTCGTGGGGCATTGGGGAATTGCCCTACTTCCTACACTAACACTAGCTCTGGCTTTTAATCTTCTGAAAAGCAGTTGTAGCATGGATGAGCGTGGAATTTTTATAATATGTTGGGGAGAAGGGGACGCAGAAGACAAATGTTGAAAACCCTTGTCTAGATAGTACTTAGTTCTGCCTTGAGTGCTGGGGACTGGAATAGAAGAGCTCTCGAGGTCCCTTCCAGTCTTATGGTTCTATTTAGCAAACTCATCAATAAATTATATATAATTTCAGATTGAATGAAACTGCATTTTTTGGCAAACAAAACTATTCACTAAACAATTATTGTCTAGTTCTGCTCATAACTCGTTTGTAACATTTCTGTAGTTATTGGTCCCTGACCTTGCTCCAGAGATTTGCTTCTCTTCATTTATGCATGCTCTTGATTTGTCTGTGTGAATAAATGTAATCAAATGTAGAGTAGCTGACCTCAGGAAATAATAACCTTAATATTTGCTGGAGGGTCTGTCTCACTTGCTGAATCACTTGACAGCTGTCTTAAACATAGAGTAGTTAATGTTCACAAATCGTGAGAGAAGTGCTACATGTACTCTGTGTACAAACAATATAAAGCTGTTGTACTGGCATTTTTATTCGACTGGAATATGTTTAGCAAGTGTTAGGCTTTTCTTCTGTATGTCAGAATTAATTTTCTTTCCATTTCCTTTTTTGAAACCACTTGCAATCAAGCTATTTATGAAAACATAATGTAAGTTAGTGCCCCTGAACTGAACCAAAGTTCAAATGTATGGTGTTTTTAAAATGTGATATTTAACACCAAAAGAGTTGCCTGAAAAAAAATTTTCATTTACTTAATGAAGATGACCTACATGAATGAAACACTGCAAGTAGTTATGAATATTCTAATATATGAATTCCCTAGTAATTGTAGGTTTTTAAAGCCTGTTTTTCAAATCTTGTAAAGTCAAGAAAAATGGCATTGGTGACTGGATACATGAGCTGTAAGGAAATCCTGTTAAACACCCTTTAAAAATAAAAATTATCTTCAATAGAGAAAATAGGGCTGCAAGCAATTAAAAAAAATAATCATGATTAATCACTCTGTTAATAATATATTTAAATGGTATTTTTGGATGTTTTTTACATTTTCAAATGTAGTGATTTCAGTTACAACAGAATACAAAGTGTACAGTACTCATTTAATATTTATTTTTGATTACAAATATTTGCACTGTAAAAAAACCCAAAAGAAATAGTATTTTTCATTTCATCTGATACGAGTACTGTAGTGCAATCTCTTTATCATGAAAGTTTAACTTACAAATGTAGAATTATGTACAAAAACACTTGCATTCAAAAATAAAACTGTGTAAAATTTTAGAGCCTGCAAGTCTGCCCAGTCTTTCTTCTTGTTCAGTCAATTGCTCAGACAAACAAATTTGTTGACATTTGCAGGAGACAATGCTACCCGCTTCTTGTTTACAGTGTCATCTGAAAGTGAGAACAGGTGTTTTCATGGCACTGTTGTAGCTGGTGTGACAAGATATTTATGTGCCAGATGAGCTAAAGATTCACATGTCGCTTTGTGCTTCACCCACCATTCCAGAGAACATGCTTCCGTACTGATGATGGGTTCTGCTTGATGACAGTCCAAAGCAGTGTGGACTGACACATGTTCATTTTCGGTATCTAAGTAGGATGGCACCAGCAGAAGGTTGATTATCTTTTTTTGGTGATTCAGGTTCTGCAGTTTCCGCATCGGAGTGTTGCTCTTTTAACACTTCTGAAAACAAGCTCCTCACCTCGTTCCTCTCGGATTTTGAAAGGCACTTCAGATTCTTAAACCCTGGGTTGATTACTGTAGCTATCATTAGAAATCTCACATTTGTACTTTCTCTGCATTATGTGAAATCTCTAATGAAAGTGTTCTTAAAATGAATGACATCTTGGGTTATCATCCAAGACTGCTATAACAGGAAATATATGGCAGAATGCGGGTAAAACAGAGCCAGGGACATACAATTCTCCCCCCAAGGCATTAATTAAATTTCTGACTGAATGCTTATTTTTCTAAGTCATCAGTCATCAGCAAGGAAGCATGTCTTCTGAAATGGTGACCGAAGCATGAAGGAGCGTATGAATGTTTAGCATATCAGGCACATAAATACCTCGTAATACCGGCTACAAAAGTGCCATGCAAATGCCTGTTCTCATTTTCTGGTGACATTATACATAAAAGGGCAGTATTATCCCTTAAATGTAAACATACTTGTTTGTGTTAGTAATTGGCTGAACAAGAAGTAGGACTGAGTGGACTTGTAGGCTCTGAAATTTTACATTGTTTTGTTTTTGAGTGCAGTCATGAAACAAAAATCTGTATTTGTATGTTGAACTTCTATGACACAGAGATTGCACAGCAGTTCTTGTATGAGGTGAATTGAAAAATACTGTTTTTGTCATTTTTACAGTACAAATATTTGTAAGCCAAATAATATATGCTTTGATTTCAATTACAACTTCCCAAATTGATAGATTTCAATTTGTATTCTATTTTTTAACAGTGCAATTAAAATTACGATTAATCAAAATTAATTTTTTTTTAGTTAATTGCGTGAGTTAACTGATTAATCGACAGCCCTTGAAAATAGACTTCCTTTTGAAAGAAAATTTTTAAGTTTAGAAATAATGTGAAGAGTATGTTTTGCATTGAAACTTAAGGTTGATTGATATGGAGTGCCATAAAAGACAAATAAAATGTGATTGCTTTTTTAAAATTAATGTAATACAGCATGGATTTCAGTGATTTGGTTGTGGTCAGTCTGGAAGGAAAATGTTATATTTTACTAAGTAATATTCCTTTGAAAACAGCCCCCTAATGTTAGAATCTAAAATCTTTGTGCACATAGTAACCACTTCTTATTAACAGTAAACTGGTTTTTTAAAAAAGTTTTCTCTTTTACTTAGGACTTCACGTTATTTCTGTTTAGGTATTTGCATGGTTTATTAACTTCCCCAATATCTAAAAATTCCTTCTTGTGCTTTAGGAGGAACAGCCTGCTTAGTTTAAATGGTTTTGTATGTTTGGTTGAGTGGATGTTGTGTATCTGTCTAAATATGAAAAATGTTGAAGGAAAGCCTTATTTGAAGAAATAAGTGTAGCTTTTAGTTCTGAGAGTTGAAATCTGCCACACTACTCTTCTGTGGGAGTGAATTGCATAGTGTTATATCCAGTTCCTGTGAAACTTCATCCGTCTCCTGCTATTGGCTGACAGTTTTACATTCTGCTGTAACAACTGAACTGTCATGAGAGAATCAGGTTATGGTCATGGATGGAAAGGTGATCTCAAAAATCTAGGGCCAATCTCATAGAACTCTTTGCATGTTTGCTATCCTTCTGATTCTTTCTAGGTATGTTGACAAGACACATTTTAAGTATTTGGTGCTCTTGATAAGTAGGCAAAAATGAAACATGCAGTCTGTGTGCAGAATATACAACCAAGACGATCAGTGTTTGATACAATCATTTTGTGATAATAGCTGTCAAGGAAATTCATGTTGCTCAAAGGCTTACTTTTGCAGTTATTAGAACTGTCAGAATCAGTTCACAAAAATCCATTATCGGGAGCACTAGCCATTACAGTGCATTGATTTCCACTTACCAGATACTTCCTAGTTTGGGCCTGCCCAGCATGCTGCAGTTTGTTAAACTTCATGGGTTGAGCTTGGAACAATGTTTGCTGAAGATGAGTGTTGCCGGTTGTCTGTGAAAGAAAGTGCCAGATTGGTAGTTGCAGTCACATGTCATCACTGTCAGATTTTGTTTCTGCATTCTGAAAAAAGAGTTGTGCAAGCAGGCAGCTGAAGAGAGAAGCTTCATATCTTTACAAAGTGGCTCCAGGAATTTCACTTTTAGGTAATGACTTTAGCTAAATTTCATTATAAGTATGGGTTTTGTTAAAAACGCAAACCGCATACTTTGGGCATTCAAAATGCAGTATTTTAATTTATTACTCTGTGATCTACGAATTTGCAACTGAAGTAAAATGTTTCCAACACGAAGACAGATTGATTCCATTTTTAAGCTTTCATTTTAGCAGTCCCTTCAGCCAAATTTTCTGTGACCATTAGTTATCAGGTTTCCTTGTCAATATGCAATTCCAAATCAGAAGTTACCCTGGTTCACCTATATATATTGAATTGGTTTGAACAGTGTCGGAAAGGTCAAAGTGTACCAGATCTTTTCCGTGTTCGTTTGTTTTGTTTTGTTTTTTTAAAAAAACAACCTATTTTAAGCTTCTAGAATCTATAGAGTTATTGGAACAGTGTCCATAGAAGATTACCTGCTTAGTTTCCCTACAATAGCACTTCCTTATAGGACACATGATGCAGTAGGGTCTTGGTGACCCCAGTATGTTTTACCAATGGCAAATACTTCTAGAAGTGGGCTGTTCTGTTCAGCTTCACTGCTTCTGTGGCTGCTATTGCCTGCGAAGTGAAGAAAGAATCCATTACGGTTTATAAGGAAAATCATTTTAGCTTGAGCTTTGTTGCCCCTCCAGCCACAGAAGAGAAGTATCTTGTGTTCTGGACCTATTAAACTTCTAATGAGAGAGACCTTTCTCTTTGTAGCTGTGCTTATGGTTTCTCTTCACTTAAACCATTGCAAGGGTGTAGCTGCGCCACTCTAGTGCATCAGTGAAGATGCTACCTATGCCGATGGGAGGCTTTTCCCATTGGCATAGGTACTCCATGCTCCCCAAGAGAATTCTTCTTTTAACCTAGCACAATCTATACGAGGGGTTAGGTCAGTTTAACTGCATCACTTGGGTGTGGATTTTTCTCATGCCTGAGTGACATAGTTATACCGAACTGATTTCCTAATGTAGACTAGGCCTTAACTAGTTTCATAACTCTGGTCTTATAATTAAGAGGAATGGAGTTTTACAACTTAGTTGATCATTTAAAACACTTAAAATGTATAAATGCTGATTCAACTACTTGAAAGTAGTAATTAGAAATTCTCTCTTGAATCATCCTTATGAAATAAGTTGCATGTATAGGGAGCTTTGTAAGCAGTCTGTGAAGAATAATTACCTCTTTACCCTACACACTTTTTTCTTCCCCAAGTAGTTTACTTCGCCTATCACTTCCAGTATGTAATTTTTTACTGATCAAGAGATGAATGAGAAATATCACAGATAAAACATAATAGTTACAGGTAACTTGTTTATATTTGGGAAGAGCAGTCTTTTATAAGAGAGGCTATCTCCTCCTTTTCCACAGGTCTTAATATAGGTTCAGTGTTGATGCAGTATGTTTTAAATAAGTTTTTGTGAAAACTTAGCAAATGAATGGCATTGTTAAAAGAAATGATTGTATAAAAACGTCTCTTTAATCTGTTAAGGAACTTTTTTGCTTTCTAGTGCAGAATGACTTTAATTTGCTTTGAAAGGTAGGGTGATGCTGATGTTGGAGGCCCACAAGAATCACTGTAGATCTGTATTAATCTTTCAGAAAAAATACAGCTGATTAATATTCCCTTAAATAGGTTTCTCTCTTAAATGTTTAAACTTTGTTTAATGTTTGTAGAGAATTGTGCTCAACTAAGTACTAAGCTGCAACTCACCGGATGGGGATTGTCATTTAAAAAAATGCAGCCTTTGTGGTTCGAACAGCAGCCTAAGCCTCTGAATTCCATCCTTGATATTAAATTAAACCTTAATCATGTATTGTTTTGTATTAAACTTGGATTAAGAGGATAATTACAAGATTTGTTGTATAGGTAGTTAACTGTTAGGCTATTTGAATTCAAAATCTCTGTTGTGGGAAGAGGATTATTGAGCTTGTGAAAGTGGGGGAAAAAAGATTTTGAAAATAGGATACAGGAGGATGTAGACTATATGGAAGAGTGTTATGAAAATATTTAACTTTTGCTAATAGTTGAGTTTCTTTTGTGTTTCACTAATATGTTAGTTTACCACTTTATCTAAACTTCTGACTCCCCCAGAGCAAAAACCCCTTAAATACCAGAAGGTGAGAGAATTCAGATTGTTTTGAAATGGACAAAATAGTAGCATAAAATACAGTGAACGTGTATATCAATGAAAGTCTTGAGTCTTGACCTGTATAAATAAGCATAATGAGCTAGGTTTAATTCCATTAAGGACACAATAAATTAATGGTAAAATTATGTGCTTGCTAAGAAAATCTGAACAGACATCACCAGATCCATGGTAGTAGGCATACACGTACAGTGGAACCCCGCAATACCACAGTGGTCAAGGTCCAAAAATATCCACGGTAATCGTGGGATCGTGCAACATCAAAGTACCGCGTGCTGCTGCTGTTGGGAGCCCTGCGTTATAAGCGGATTCGCGCTATCGCGGGACGTGGTATTGTGGGGTTCCACTGTACTATATACAGAACTAGCTCAATGAAGGATGGTTAGGGAAGGATGGTAGCGATTAAAGTGGTTTTAGTTATTGGCTGAATATGATGGAATTCACAGCTATTGACATGAGTTGTTTTGAACGAAAGGCAAGCTTACAAACTATGATATTTTAGGGCAATTCATATTGGAGTCTATTTTGCGATATTGTGAAGATGTACATTAATTGTTTAGTACATGATGCTTTAGATCGTCAACTGCTATTTAAATTTAAGATGATGTACAATAGAGAAACAAAATAATTTAGTATATCCTGCTAGTCAGTACTGAGATTAAAATGAATCAAAACATGTTTTGAAAGGGAGCTGTAAGCAACAGTTAACTTTTCCATCAGTGAAATAACTTACTTTTAACTAACCTGTAAAACTTAGACTAATTACTGTGGCATAGATCTAATACTAAGATGAGCTAATGATCCATGTCCAATGGAATGAGCTAAGTTTCTTCTGAAAAAGGAGAGTCCATTTTATTTCTAGCTGCTGTTAATGAATCTTTTTCAATTAAGTCCTGATTAGATTGCAGTCAATTTATTTACGGAATATTGAAGCACCTTGTCCTTGTATTGTGTTTTGCTGAATAAGAAAAGATTTTCCTTTAAAAAGGAGCTAATCCTCTAAGCAGACAGAAATTAGTAGTGAATTGTTGCTTATGTGTATTTTATTATACAAAATATGTAAATTGACTTTTTTTCCTAAATTCTTGAACAAGAGATTTTCTCTATCACCAAGTGTCACAAGCATTATGAGAAAATTCAGCTTTCATTTTGTTTTGAATCATCCACTTAGTTAAATAAATAAATATTGTGTTTGATAGTTCAGCTGCAGAAATCCATGGGGGGAAAAAAACAGTATTTTTCTTGATGTCTCAGTTTTAGAACACCCAGGAGGTGGTAGACATGTTTCATGCTTTACTTCCATGTGCCAAGGATAAGAAAAAGCAGCTGTATGCAGATTAATTGAAAACAAAACTTTTTGCTTTTCAGGGATTTTCTCTTGCATTTTATTTACCCACTAATCAGTTTCTCAGCATGTTGATTTCTGACTTCCATCCTTGATATTAAACTTAAATGAATCAATGTTTTACTATGAACAGGTTGAAAATATTGAAAGAGACTAGTTTTTGAGCCATATTACTATAGAAAAATAATACTATTATCCTGTTACTGTACTATTACTTTTTGGAGAGTCTTCTCTGCACACTCACTTGTGGTGACTACGTGAAGCCATCTTCCAAAGCATAGCTATTGCTGGGCATTCGAATGCTTCACACATACCTTAAGTTGGACACTCTTGTCTGAATTATGGGGTGCACTCCCCACAGCTGCCTCGATGTCTTCGCTGCTGTGGGGAGCAGATGACGACCTTCTGTTTGAGTAGTCATCTTTGGTTTAGCTTCAGCTTTGATATAAAGTTATAAATAGTTGTGTGTTTTGTTTTAGTTTAGCATAGCACAGACTAGATAAGGAAGGATTTTTCAAAATTCTTCAGTTTTCCACAGAGCCCTTGAGGTCCGTGCATGGGACCATGACTGGTACTGATCCTAAAAAAGATTTTAAAAGATGTCTTCTGCTCATCTAATATTCCTGAGTTGGATGAGCATGTCTGCTGTACTTAAGGGAATCTTACTTGACCACATGCTATTTTTGTAAGGCTCTTACCCCTTTGGCCTACAGGGAAAGACATCTGGGCTGTGATGCCCCTACAATGGACAATCCATCTCATAGACTTATAGACCTTAAGGTCAGAAGGGACCATTATGATCATCTAGTTTGACCTCCTGCACAATGCAGGCCACAGAAGTTTACCCACCCATTCCTGCAGACTTGTAGACTTACCACCAAAGGCACTATTGCAGGTCAGTGCCCTTTGATATTCTAGACCTCTAAGCTTAAGTGAGCTCAAGCATCAGTAACTTCCTTTATGGTGCTAGGTATTCCAGCATCTGGAACCCTGTACTGGAAACACCTAAAAAGGATACATAAACTTCTTGCTCCTGTGCTAGTACCAACACATCTTACGAATATTGATGCCCCAGTATCAGATACTATTTCCCATTACAGTTTTTTCCCCAAAAGGAAGGAGAAAAGATGACAACATTTTGCTGTCTAGTTAAGACCTGCTAAATCGATTGCCAATCGCTCTCCCATTGACTCTTGTACTCCAGGGGTTCTCATACTGGGGGTCGGGACCACTCGGGGTTGTGAGGTTATGGGAGGGGTCGCGAGCTGTCAGCCTCCAGCCCAAAGCCCATTTTGTCTCCAGTATTTATGATGGTGTTAAATATATTTAAAAGTGCCTTTAATTTATAATGGGAGTTGCACTTAAAGGCTTGCTATGTGAAAGGGGTCACCAGTACAAAAGTTTGAGAATCACTGGAGTAAGGGGAGTAAACGGGAGAATGGGGCCGAGTAGTATATATCCTTACAGTGAAAGCGTTGCTGATCTTAAACATACAAAAGAAGCTTACAAGAAATGGAAGATTGGACAAATGACTAGGGAGCAGTATAAAAATATTGCTCAGGCATGCAGGTGTGAGATCAGGAAGGCCAAATCGCACTTGGAGTTGCAGCTAGCAAGAGATGTTAAGAGTAACAAGAAGGGTTTCTTCAGGTATGTTAGCAACAAGAAGAAAATCAAGGAAAATGTTGTCCCTTTACTGAGTGAGTGACAGGATGTGGAAAAAGCTAAAGTACTCAATGCTTTTTTTGCCACTGTCTTCATGGACAAGGTTAGCTCTCAGACTACTGCACTGTGCAGCACAGTATGGGGAGGAAGTAATGGGCCCTCTGTGGAGAAAGAAGTGGTTCAGGATTATTTAGAAAAGCTGAACCAGCACAAGTCCATGGGACCGGATGCACTGTATCTGAGGGTGCTAAAGCAGTTGACTGATGTGATTGCAGAGCCATTGGTCACTATCTTTGAAAACTTATGACGATTGAGGGAGGTCCTGGATGACTGGGAAAAGGCTAATATAGTGCCCGTCTTTAAAAAAGGGGAGGAGGAGGATCCGGCGAGCTACACGCCAGTCAGCCTCACCTCTAGTCCCTGGAAAAATCATGGAGCCAGGTCCTCAAGGAATCAATTCTGAAGCACTTAGAGGAGAGGAATGTGATTAAGAACAGTCAGCATGGATTTAGCAAGGGCAATTCATGCCTGACTAACCTAATTATCTGCTATGATGAGAACTGGCTCTGTGGATGCGGAGAAAGCAGTGGACATGTTATTCCTTGACTTTAGCAAAGTTTTTGATACTGTCTCCCACAGTATTCTTGCCAGCAAGTTAAAGTAGTGTGGGTTGGATGAATGGACTATATGATGAATAGAAAGCTGACTAGATCGTCAGGCTCAATAAGTAGTGATTAATGGCTCCGTATTTAGTTGGCAGCCGGTATCAAGTAGAGTGCCCGAAGGGTCAGTCCGGGGACCACTTTTTTTTTTTTTCCCAATATCTTCATTAATCTGGAGGATGGCGTGGACTGCACCCTCAGCAAGTCTGCAGATGGCACTAAACTGGGAGGAGTGATAAATACGCTGGAGGGTAGGGATAGGATACAGAGGGACCTAGACCAGTTAGAGGAATGAGCCAACATAAATCGGATGAGGTTCAAGTGCAGAGTCCTGTACTTAGGACAGAAGAATCCCATGCACTGCTACAGACTAGTGACTGAATGGTTAGGCAGCAGTTTTGCAGTAAAGGACCTATAAGTTACAGTGGACGTGAAGCTGGATATGAGTCAACAGTGCACCCTTGTTGCCACAAAGGCTAACAGCATTTTGGGGTTGTATAGGTAGATACAAGGGATGTGCTCGTTCCCCTCTATCAGGCCTTGGTGAGGCTTCATTTGAAGTACTGTGTCCAGTTTTGGGCTCTGCACCACAAGAAGGATGTGGAAAAATTGAAAGTCCAGAGGAGAGCAACAAAAAATATTAGGGGGCTGGAGCACATGATTTATGAAGAGAGGCTGAGGGAACTGGGGTTATTTAGTCTGCAGAAGAGAAGAATGGGGGTGGGGGCGGGATTTGAAAGCTGCTTTCAGCTGCCTGAAAGGAGGTTCCAAGGAAGATGGATCTGGACTGTTCTCAGTGGTAGCAGATGACAGAACAAGGAGTAAAGGTCTCAAATTGCAGTGGGGGAGGTTTAAGTTGGATATTAGGAAAAACTTTTTCACTAGGAGGGTAGTGAAGCACTGGAGAATGGGTTACCTAGCGAGGTGGTGGAATCTCCTTCCTTGGAGATTTCTAAGGTCAGAAGTGACAAAGCCCTGGTTGGGATGATTTAGGTGGGGCTTGGTCCTGCTTTGAGCAGGGGGTTGGACTAGATGACCTCCTGAGGTCCCTTCCAACTGTGATATTCTATGGTTCTGTGTGGACCCCGCTGTAAGTAGATCTAAGCTACGTCAATTTGAGTTGCACTGTTCACGTAACTCAAATTGCGTTTAGACAGATTTTTCCCTGTAGTGTAGACAAGGATTTAGCCATCATGAGTACCTCCTCCTGTACCTATTTCCAGAGCCAGTTTTCCCAGGTTTAGAAGTGGTTTGAAGGCATAATCTGGAGGGGTGTCCCTGCCCATTACTGGTATTCGGTATCAATATCTCAGCTCATTTTTCACACGCTCCTGGATGTTTAGCTCTGAGTGAGATTTTCTAAGACCATCTCCAGTCTCTTATGTGGCCATTCATACAAGTCAGTCCAGACCTTTTTTTTAAATAACTTAAGTCCAAACATTTGCACAGTCTGACACTCAGGCTGGGGGAGTTGTGTGTGCTTTTGTGACACCAAGACCGACCCCACAGCTGCTGGTATTGACCTGAGATGATACTATTTCAGCTTATCACTTCCAGTGCACAACCAGCATATGGGTTTCTGGGGGAAAAAATGCCCCCAGAACACTGAACAATCTCCTGTTGGATATAGTAGAGATACAATTTTGCCTGCTGTTAGGTTTAGTTACCGCTATATATAGCAGAGGTTGCAGCTGAATTTGTACTTGTTTTTCTTTGTTTTCAAATAATTGCCAGGGATTTTAGTGGTTGGATTAAGTGCCTTTTTTATACTTGTAAATCTAAATTTTTGAGTATAGGTGATTTTTTTTTTGTAATATGCTGTAACACTTCTCTTTGGGTGATGATGTAGAAAGGTAAACTATTGTGACTCTTTGCAAAATATATGCACTCTTGCAATGTAGAAAAGACAGTTTGCCATTTAACCTTGATTTTTGTTTTAATTTTACTTTTGGGTAGCTACTTTATATTCACAAATTCAGTGGCTAGATGAGTTGGCAGCATATGTAGTATTAGTTCTTTAGCATCTTAATTTACATGTGCTCAGTTGGTCAAAAAATGATTATAAGCATCAAGTTCCATATCAGATATCTCAGGGGTTCTCATTTTTCTTTCTGAGGCCCCCTCCCCCACAACATCCTATTAAAAACTCCAGGGCCAAGCAGGAATGGGGAGGCTTGGGGCTTCTAACCATAGGGTTGTAGGCTCAGGGCTTTAACCCTGTGTGGCTCCGTGCTCCCACCCTGCTGGGTGCCAAACGATCTAATGCCAGCTCTGCTTCATGGACCCCCTGAAACCAGCTTGCAGACACCTGGTTCAGAACTGCTGAAATATCTGTTACAAAATCATAAACACATTGACCTTGATTCTATATCTTTCTGTATTTTACTACTCTACCCTGATATAACACAGTTCTTGAGAGCCAAAACATCTCACTGCATTATATCGGGTCTGGGGGCTGGAGCCGGGGCTGCAGCCCGCAGCCGGGGCTGCTGCGCAGAGCTGCTCCCTGCAGCCACAGGCACCCAGGCTAGGGCCGCGGCGGAGAGCCAAAGCTGGGGCCACCTCCAAGGCTGCGGTGCGGAGCCACTCCTTCTGGCCTCAGGCAACTGGGCTGGGGCCGCACAGAGCCAGGGCTGCAGCACAGAGCAGGGGCCAGGGCTGCATGTGGAGCTGCTCTCTCTGGCCACAGGCCCCTAGGCTGGGGTCGTGCGGCAAAGATATCTCATTGTATCCGAATTCGTGGTTTATTGCACCGTGTTATATCGGGGTAGAGGTGTATTTTATGTGTTACATTAATTTTACTATTCCATATGGATTCTTATATTGCCCTTATCACAACAGTATCTTAATGCCTTCCAGTAGTGAACAGTAATGACTATCTGTTTTGTGGTTTCTTCTTTGTCTTTTCCTTTCCCCGAGGAAAAAACTGCATGTGCCGTGTAATGGTTGTTTTGGTAGTATGTTTTTAAAATGTACACACTGCTGTGTGTTCGTTAGATTAGGCGAGATTTGTGGTGATCCTTTGTTTCTGTTGGACTTTGTTTTTCAGTCTCAGCCCAGCACCTCATCTCCTGCACCAATAAACTTTACACTTATGGTAGAAAGTTCCATTGTGCCTGAGAAGGGGAATTGTCAGCCTAGTCTTCATCCTGGAGCTTTGTGATCTTTTGGCTATCCTGAGTGCATTGTGTTCATTACAAATAAGCACCTAGACCATGAACTTCACTTGATATTCTAAGGTAGAGTGTGGAAGACAGGTTTGATGTGCTTGCAATAGCCCATGTTGTAGAGGAGATGATGCAGTGTTCTGTAATAGTTGACATTTTCTAAGTACTGGCTGATAAATGGCTTCACACCCAAATATATAGTTTTGTTGTAGTCCAGACAGGAGGTGCTGACAGTGTGTATAACTGAAGCTGGGTAAATGTACCAAGATGAGATGGCGTCTACTAGCCAGCCAGAAATGGTAGAAAGTGTTTCTTGTGGTTATACTTGTATATGAGCTTAGTGGAATCAACTGAGGAATTGATTTGTACTTCTACACTACAGATTTACTTGACCAGTTACAGGTATATACCATAAACCAAAGGAGACGACACCATGAATGCAGATTCTTCAAAGTGCTTTCCTTTGGTCACCAACATAACCTCTGACTTGCTGAGGTTGAGCTTCAACTAGCTGGTTTTGTCCAAATAGAAGGCTATCATGATCATAGTGGTGTAGTCATGTGTGCTGAAAAGCTGCATGTTGTCTAATCAGTTAATTTAGTAGGCTGCATCTACATGTTGAATTAGGCAAGAGCAAGAATTGATTCTTATGGGACTCTGCAAGTGAGGAATCTGGTGGTGGTAATGGGAAATTGCACCACCAATGTTGGATATGTCCCTTCAGTAAGAACGTGTATTTTTAGTTGTTTCCCCCTGGATCCTTGCCAGCTCTCAGGCGGGTGAGTAATCTCTCATGGTTGACAGTGTTGAATGCTACCGGAGGTAAGGAGGATAAGAATCAGTTTGTCCACTGTTCATTCATAGTAGATCATACATCAGAGTGCCTTCTGCCTGATGCCCTGGCCTGAATCTCGATTATGCTTGGTCAGGGATGCTTGCTTCAATTTGATGAGTTAGTAGTTGGCCTTTGGTTAGCTTCTTGCATCAAATGCATGGTTTGACACTGGCTGGTAGCTGGCTAGAAACATTGTATCCAAGGTGAGATTTTTCAATATTTGTCAGACTCTTGCGTGTTTGAAAGAAGAATGGAAGAGACCTTCCCTGAATGAAGTGCTGGCTGTTTTGGTAATGAATGGCACCAGTTGCTGGTAGGTCTTTTGCCATCCAGGAAAGAATAGGAGTGGATTAACAGCTGTTGTGTTGAGATGCCTTTATGGTGTCCAGTATTTATTGCAGTTAATGTATTCAAACCTAGGAATGCAGGCAGGCTGTTGATTGGTGTAAAGAGAATGGATCCGTGCTCTTTGAGAAGCCTTTTCAAATGTAGGTGGTCTTTTCGCTGAAGCAGATTGATTGATTGTTCTAGTTAGTGCTTAGTGTGGGATTTGGCTGTAGGCCTTTAGGAGTAAGAGGCTTACCATCCTGGATAACTCATGAGGGTTGGATTTGGCAGCCTCCGTGGAAGTTGATAGAAAAGTTCTTTTGCATTAAAAAGGACTGGATAGAAGAAAACAAGACATCACCATTCATTTAAAATAAGCAATTAAATTATTGGTCATTTAAAAGATAAAGGGATGTTTGACTTCTTTTTATCTGCTACTTTATTACCTTCAAAATAAGGGAATGATCTTTATAGTGTTTTAGAGCAAGATAGTGTGTTCTTGGACTTGGTGACTTTGACTTGATCACTTACAGCAGGAACTGCAATTACAAAATATATTTCCTAAGAGGTTACTTAGTACTGAAATATCTTAACTAAAAGCAGATTTCAATGATGTATTAAACCATCCCCATTTTCCCCACGTCTGCCAATATTGCAGATTTTCCATCTACCTAGTATTTAGAACTAGAGGTATCAGTCATGGCCTTTGTCATGCAAGTAAGTCTAGCAGTAGAGTTTACTCAAAAATGAGTAAAGTTAAAATAGTTGTGAAGATCCAAGATTCATGGGATTAATTCACTACTTTCAATCCATTCATCCACAGTTGCAAGCGTTTATGCTGCTTTAATAATTTGTAAAACTAAAGAGAAATTCATTCTTTCTAAATGTTTGTGTTCTGCTGATATTTTGGATTATATTAATTTTGGAAGTTACCTCCAATTTTTTGTACATAATAATAGATGGTTGATGTATCTGTTGTTGGGGAGTGAATTTGAGTTTTGATTCCTCTGAGATGTGAGTGTTTTTATGGGGAAAATGTTTTTTGTTTTTTTAATTACTAAAACTCTGGAAAGCTGATTACTTCATTATGAGATAAACTCTGTTTTTTTATATAATTATCCAATTAAGTCCCATGCAGTGTATGGCTGTGTGGATTTGATTTAAATCATGATTTAAATCACTAGCCAGGAAGACTCAATTTAATCATGAATTTCTGCATAAAAGTGCATTCTTTTTGGTTGTTGTATAACTTTATACATAGTCTTCACAACTATGAGATCGATGTAGGTTTCGTTTTTAGAAGGTACACAGTATACATTTTTCAAGTGATTTATTTTGAAAACTTTTCAGATTAGTTTTACAGCTATATCAGAAAATGAATGATTGGTTATTTTTTTTGCCAAAGGTAATTGAAGCAGATAGTTCACCTCCCAATGACTTCATAAATATCTCCAATTCAACAAGTTAATTAATATTTGGAAGATTTTCTTGCCAGGCTGTGTTAGGAGGAGAACATCACCAGTCAGACATTTAAATTGTTTTATTTAACTAAAACAACAACATTATGTATTCTGGATTTTTTTCTTCAACAGCAAACATTATTTTAACAAAGCAAGCCTATGATTTTAAGAATTCAGGTTTGTTTTTATTAAAATTGTTTTGAACTAAAATAGTCAAATGAAACATTGCAAAAAAAATTAAATCAGCCATGTCAACATGAGAAATATAAAATATTGACTTCTGCAACTATCTCAGTTGTCTTCACCTTCATTTTCCTGTTGGTTCATAATCTGGGGAAGAAAATCAAGCTTTCCTGCTTCTTCATGTCCCAATGATTTCTCGCTTTGGATTAATTAATCCAATTAATTAATCCAAAGCAAGAAAATATTCTTTTTATACCGGTAGAAGAAGCTTCTACTGCTAAAAGTGAGATTATCACTTCCGACAGTCTCTGAATCCAAGTACTTAAGTGACTTTCTTTAAAACATCATCAGCAAACATATTTCTTGAATGGTTCTTATTCCCCAGCTGGGTCTCTTTTACGGCCTGCTGCTGTTATAGGTTTTCCTAGTGAGAGAATAGTATGGTAGATCTGAAATCAATGAAGGCTACACTCAGAAAAGACCTCAGACTGCTTTGCTCAAACAATTTCACTTTTGTTTCTACTGCCTGTCATTCGCTTCTCACATTTATCTCCAGACTTCTTGTGCAGATCTCTTGCACCCCCCAACAATCTTTTATTCATTTAACTTTTTGAAACTTTGCACTTTTAGAGAACAGTAAAGGATTGACTCTGTTCACATTTGCAGAGGGACATTAAAGTTGTGGTATGTTATTTCTCACCTCTGTATCAAACTTATTTATTCAACAACATTTTATTTTTGATTTTCACAAGCATGTTATCTCTGGAGACACAAATCCACAGTTTGAGAACTACAATACTAAACATCTCTGATATCTTCTAGAGTGAGCACTGAGTCCCTTTGAATAGATGAAAAGATTAACCTAAAGAATATACACAGGTGTCCCATAAGATTGAGTCCCTAATCCATGAAGTCTTAAAACTCATTTACAAAACTTTTCTTAAACATTACATAACTATATTGTCTCATACTATAAAATTAGAATTTATAATCCTATTCTGTGATGAGGTATCTCTAAGATATATACTGTATCTTAATTAAAACTCTTTAGATAGGTTTTTCCTCAAAAAGCATTTTATTCCCCACCCCCCACGTTTGTTTGTTTGTTTAATTTTGAAATCCTTGATTTAAAGTGTAAAGGTATAATTAGGCAGTCCAAACAAGAATTTCAAGAGCAACTAGCAAAAGACCTAACTAACAGCACTAAAAAATAAAAAAAAAATTATCAGAAGCAGGAAGCCTGCCAAACAATCAGTGGGGCAACTGGATGATCAAGGTGCTAAAGGAGCATACAGAGAAGATAAGGTCATTGCAGAGAAGCTAAATGAATTCTTTACATTCGTCTTCACTGCAGAGGATATCCCATCTACAGTCCCAGTCACATATGGTTGTTTTACTCCTTAGATATTAAAATAAATACCAAAGTTATTCTCACCAAAAAATGGTGATCCCTACACCTGAGCCATTCTTTTTAGTTGACAGATCTGAGTAACTGTCCCAGGCTGAGGTATAAATAGAGTGGTTTGGAACTAATTGATAAATCAAACAGTAGTAAGTCACCAATGGCAGATGGTATTCACTCAAGAGTTCTGAAGGAACTAACTACTATAGTATGTAACCTATCATTTAAATCAGTCACTGTACCAGCTGATTTGAGGATAACTAATGTAATGCAGGTTTTTTGTTTTGTTTTGTTTTGTTTTGTTTTTTAAAAAAAAAGGCTCCAGAGGCAATCCTGGCAATTACAGGCTGGTAAACTTAATATCAGTACCAGACAAATTGATTGAAAATATACTAAACAATGGAATTATCAGACATATGAACATGATATGTTGGGAAAGAGTCAACACTCTTTTATGTAAAGGGAAATAGCTGTATAACGTAACAAGCATGTGGACAAGGGTGATCCAGTTGATATCATATACTTGGACTTTCAGATAGCCTTTGACAAGATCCCATACCAAAGGTTGTTAAGCAAAGCATGCAGTCATGGGGTAAGAGGGAAAGTTATGGATAAGTGGTTAAAGGATAGGAAACAGAGGGTAGGAATAAATGGTCACAGTGCATACAGGTAAACAGTGAGGTTCCCCATGGATCTGTACTGGGACCAGTGCTGTTCAACATGCTCATAAATGATCTGGAAGAGGGTGAGCATTGAGGTGCCAAAGTTTGCAGAGGAGCCAGTTGTTCAAAATAATTAAGTCCAAAGCTGGATTGTTAAGAATTACAAAGAGATCTCAGTGTAATGGGCAACAAAATGGCAGATGAAATTCATTGTTGATGGATGCAAAGTAATGGACATGGGAAAAAATA
The DNA here is from genome assembly GCA_007922305.1 of Dermatemys mawii. NCBI lineage: Eukaryota > Metazoa > Chordata > Testudines > Dermatemydidae > Dermatemys > Dermatemys mawii. The sequence goes on from ML677386.1 coordinate 2,238,326, forward strand.
ATCCCAAGTCTATGTACAAAATGGTGAAGTCTAAGTTAGCGATACCACAGTAGAATAAGATTTTATAGTCGTGGATAATTCTCTGAAAACATCAGCTCAATGTGCAGTGACAGCTTTTTTTAAAGATTTAATTTTTTTTTAAACTGACAATGTGGGGATCCATTAGGAAAAAAAGAGGGCAGAAAAAATCATATTACCATTCTATAAAGTCATGGTATAACCACACGTTGAATAGTGTGTGCAGTTCTGGTCCCCTCATCTCAAAACAGATATATTAAAAAAGGAGAAGGGCAACAAAAATAAGAGTTATGGAACACTTTCCATATGGACAGAGATTAAAAAGTCTGGACTGCTCAACTCAGAAAAAGGACAACTAAGGGGTAATATGATAGAGGTCTGTAAAATCATGAATGGTGTGGAGAAGGTGAATAAGAAACTGTTGTTTACTCCTTTCCATAGCACAAGAACTAGGGATCATCCAGTGAAATTAGTAGGTAGCAGGTTTAAAACAAGCTATAAGGAAGTACTTCTGCACACCGTCAGTCTTTGAAGCTTCTTGTCAAGGGATGTTGTAAAAGCCAAAAGTATAACTAGATTCAGAGAATTATTGGATAAGTTTGTGCAGGATCCATGAATAGCTTAATAGCCAAAATAGTCAGGGATGGAACCCCACGCTCCAAGTGTGCCTAAACTTCTGACTGCCAGACACTGGGCCTTTTTGACAAGGATCGATCACTGGATAATTCCATTGTTCTGTTAGTACCCTCTGAAGTATCTGGTACTCGCCACTGTTGGAGAGCAGGATACTGGCATGGATGGACCATTGGTCTGACTCAGTATGGCTATTCTTAACATCTCACCTTCATTCAATATGCATGGAAGAAAACAATTAAAACTTTTTCCACCATTTACATTATGGCTAACTATATTAAATCCATTTACATTAAAACTAACCATATTAAACCCTTGCAAGAAATTATATATTACTGCAAAAGTGTAATATTTTATAAAACTTTCCTATGTGACATAAATTGAATTTTCAGCTGTTTAGAGGCATTTTACGTTAACATCTTTTCAAAGATCTTAAGAATTTCTTTGCAAATTTTCTTTAGGTGGTTATTAATCGGTGGCAGAAACTATTGAAAACTCATGGGAAACAGTGGAGTCACATTTTCTTGGTTGCTTTATTTCTAAAAGTAGTTGACAAATGTAATTCAAGTACTATAAATGAATTCATAGTGAGTCAGATGCCTTATGACAACCTTCTCTGATACTCTACTCTGAACAGTTTAATTTAGAAGTGGAATGAATTTTCAGAAAATATTCAATTTGCCCATAGGCACAGTTTCAATTGTTCTAAAAAATGTAAGGGAAATTATAGGAACATCCAAGTTCTTGATAATTCCATTAGGAAACAATTACAAGTTACATAATTACATGAAACCAACCCAATAGTTATTGGTGATTAGAAAAATTGGAGGGGTTCTTTTGGCTAGTTAGTGAGTGCAATCAGTTGTCAGGGATGTTATGTGGGTTTCAGTTTTCGTGTAAAGTGTTTGATATCCTGGTGAATGGGAGTGAAGGAACTGGAGAGTAGAACTAGTGAATAAAGGATTTTTCAGTTTACTGACAATTCTGAAAAATAGTCATTTTGAGTCAAACTGAAAACATTTGTTCAAAGTCAGAAATTTGTAAGTTGAAACAAAATATTTTGGTAATGTGGTAGTGCTTTCGTTATAGCCATTAGCCCAGTGGTTAGGGTACTCACCTGAGAGATGGGAGACTCAATCTTTCTTGAAACTGTTTTGCTATATATAAATAGTATATTGGAGCAGGGACTTGAACTTGGGTTTCTCTCTAGGTAAGTGTCCTGACTACCAGGCTATAGTCATTCTCATTCATTTCACTGGCCAAATGACTATTCATTGTTACCTATAGAGTAGTTCACAGTCATTTGGTGGGGTAAAGAAATAGTAATGTACAAATGGTGTCTTTTTCAAAAATGCAGGTTCGGGCAACCAAAAATATTTGCCTGAAAAATGTTGCCTACCTCTACTACTGTAGAGTGAGGGTGGCAGTCTGAAAAATACCATTGTGCTATGTGATACTGATGTATTGCCAGGTGGCTAGTACTTTCCTGAGCCCTTATCTACTCATTAAAATATTCTATTTATAATTCTCTCTATACATGTTTTTAGAAATAGTCCGGTATCAATTTTTTGACCTTCTACCTGAAAACTTTTAGTCAGAAATGTGTAAGTTGAAACAAAACATTTTGGTAATGTGGTAGGTAGTACTTGGTACTTGGTCCCCATTTCCTTTCTCAGGAACATGCACTTAGGGCTGGGCTACGCTGGACGGGAGGGGCGGTTTCAACCTAAAATACGCAACTTCTGCTACGTGAATAGTGTAGCTGAAGTCACAGTATCTTAGGTCGACTTACCTGACTGTCCCCACGGCAGTGAGTCGACCGCGGCCACTCCCCCGACGACTCAGCTTACTCGTCTTGCCGAGATGGAATTCTGGAGTCGATGGGTAGCACTTCGGGGATTGATTTATCACGTCTAGATGAGATGTGATAAATAAATCCACAATACATCGAGGGCTACGCACCGGATGCAGGTAGTATAGCTGTACCCAAAATCTCCCCATTTTCCTCAGCGGGTTATCTCTGGTTTACTTTTATCACCATTGTAATAATACCTGTTAGCTCTCTGGCCTCTTCCACTGCCCATTGTACTACATTGGTCACTACAACGAAAAATACAGAAAGGTGTTTTACTGTAGTAGCAGCTCATCCATCACTGGGAATCCTAAATGGGAATAAGTGTGACTATTTAAATTCAGTTTTGAATTCCAGTGTAATTTTACAGACAGTTCAATTGCATGTTAGACTGGAAATCTTGAAGAATTCAAGAATTTACGCAGTAAAGGTATGAACGTAAGAGGAATGTGGAAAGTTAGGTTGTTGTGGAAATTGAAGCAACAGAAGGGAGTTAGGTAGGAGGTTTATAAAGTTCAGCTGAACTGGACTAACAAGTTACTTATTCATGGTAGAGTTACAAAATTTGTGCTAGTTATTTGCATAGAAGATGGTGGAATACCAACTCTGTGAATGTAGGGTCTATGAGCGTCTTTGTGGGAAGAAGGAAACAAAATTGGCCCTAAACTTTGGTTGCAAGCTATAGCAGTGGCTTCATAAACAATTTTCAGAAATAACCCTGGAGGCCTGGAGAATACAAGATTAATTGGTGTCTTTTTTAGATTTTTTTTTTAATGTGCCTTTTGATTCCTAACAGCAGGTAGAATGGGAAATGAAAATAAATATAAGCCAACATCCATGGCTTGTGTATACCTATTCGCAATGTATATATGCCACTGATGGTTTTCATGCTTTAAGTAGGAAGAATGAAATGTGATTGCAGGTAGATCCTGATTAGGTGCCTAGATCTGGCATGTCAGCTGACAGATGCATATAATCCAACTGCTTTGGCCGCAGTGCTCGTATAATTTCTTGCAATATTTTTTTTTACAATTGGTAAATGATTGCTAACATGTTATTATTTCGCCACCTGCACTTATCTAGTAGTGTAGCCACAGTGCATAACTAGCAAGGTGTATACTTTAACCCTAACCAGGAACACTTGTTCATTCAGCCAGAAGGAAGGAGCTGAAGGAACCAAACTGAGTTGGCCATAGCTGGGATTAGCTGCTTCCACGTGCTGTGGAGCGGACTGGCAGAATGCATGAGAGGTAGACTCTTCTACCCTCCCTTTTAGGTGCACTCTCCACTTGGAAACACTGTTGTTGGCTTTCAGTTAATACTTGCAGAACCGTTTTTGTCAGCCCCATAACCTTGCAAAATGAACCCACATTGATGTATACAAAGGCTTGCAGTTTTTTATCACAGTTTAAAAAAAAAAAAAAAACAAAAGAAAAACCTCCTCACACCCTAATCTTCTATTGAACCAGATCAGTTGTAATAATTTCTGATTCTAGAACTCTGAACAGTTCCTGAAATCCTGCTGTGGTCTTGCGTATCTCTTCTGCTTTGCCTGGTTCACAGAGATAATATTCCCCTCTTCTCCTCCCCACTGCCAATGTCTATAGGGAGATGGAGCTGCCATGCTGTTCATAAGCTCAGTGAGCAGCATGAAATGGTAAGTAGACAGAGGCTTTGGCCAAGGTCTCAAAAGAATGGCCATGTTCTCTTCCTTGCCATGGATTTAGTCTTCTACTGGACCTTAATTCTCAATATATTTCCCCGTGTTCTTGTTACAGCAAGTGATGCCCATCTTAAATAGGTATATGGCACTATAGTGCGAGAACTATTGGTGCCTTTGGGGCTATTGCCCATAGCTGCGGTCTGACCTGACCGTTACATGGTGGAGTTTGACTTTGTGGCGGATGAAATGGTGGTTTGTATTGCCTAAAAAAGTTTCATACTAACATTGTGGTTACCTGTGATCATATTTGGAGCATTTTTGTTTGTGTGTGCGTGCTGTGCACTAGGCAGATTAACCATTGGTTTAATTTAACTATGTGGCAGTCAGATGCGGATAGAAGAAAAGACTACTCTGAACCATTGTTGAATCAGCCAATATAGTTGTGTCTGTGTAAATAAATGAGTCCAGCTGTTGGTACCTGATTGTTGCTGTAATTCACTGGTCTAATTTAGGTTACTTTGGAGCCCCTCCATGGAGAGTTAGTATTGCTGACTTTTCAAGCCACAAACTTATTTGAGATTACAAATAGTATTCATTAGGGTTAGATTTGATTTTTTGGGGCATTAAGTTGGCAAATTATATATAATACCAGATGGTCCTGAGAAGTAAAGGCTAATTGGTGGCAAAATAAAGAGTAATTTGAAGTACACAATGTTTTTTCTTTGGCAGAGAAAGCAATGTTGGAAATTTTTTGGTGAGAATAACTTTGGTATTTATTTTAATATCTGTCTAAGGAGTAAAACAACCATATGTGACTGGGACTGTAGTTGGGTTAGCCTTATGAGGTATCAGCATTTATAGAGTGTCTTTGAAACAATTATTCATCTTTAAAGGTGAGATGTTTAAATTAAACTTTTGAGTTAAACTTATGCCCCCATACATTTTGACTTACATTTAACTCCTTCCCACCCACCCCCCTAGCTTTTTTGTGTGTGTAATCCTCTTCATTCTCTGAACATCCATTAAAAAGGGACATAATCGAAGCTACACTGCAAGCTGTGCAGTCAGTGATAGTGGTATCATTTGAATGACTTGAAATAACTTCACCAAGCTTCGAAGTACTCAAAGGATCTGATAAGAGGATGAGAGTTATAAAGAGGTTAGTTAAAACTTTTTTCTTGCAGCCTGGTTAGAGGGAGCATTCGGTATAGAAAATTTGCTTAACTTAATTTTTAGTTTTTGCTTATAATTCACCTTTAAAAAGTTAACTTGTAAATAAAGGAGTAAAATGTTAACATCTTATTTCTTAATGACAGCTTTCCTAAAAATCTTGATTTCTTTAATTTTTCTACAGTTTCATTTTTATTTTTTTAATGTATTTATTTTGAGCAGAAACCTTTTTTGGTTATTCTTGTGTTTGCATTAACTGCCCGTGCACACTAGTTGTATTTGCTAACTACTTGTTGCCAAATCTGTGTTTTGTCTCCTGTAAATTAATAATGTGTTTAACTTGATTGTCATCGTTGGAGAAAGTTTTCAGTCAGCATACTATATAGAAGTTTTAAGATTAATCATATTTTGATCTGGTATTACTTGTGCCCTTATGAAACTCCTGGACAATGGTAATTTCAGCTGCTTTCATTAGCAACAAGTTAACTTGCTCAACTAGTCTGAGCATACTGAATGTTCAAAGTGAGAGCCTTACCTAGCCTTTAGAAATGCAGAAGGTTGAGGCTCAAGCTATAAAGGAATGAGAGTTGAACATCAGAAAAACAAATCTGGTTCCCTTAATCAAGGATAGTCTTTTGGTTTTGTTTATAATATGAGTGTCACCTTTAGAGAATCCAGTGAATTTTTCCAGACAGATCCACAGAAGATGTTCATCTTGAAGAAGCTGTAATCTTACAAGTTATTACTATTGAAGTAATTAAGAGAGAGTAAGAGAAATGGTTGGTCAAGCAAATTCACAGAATGTCCTATTGATATCTGGGTAATGCCTTTAATATAAGCTATAAAATACTGGAGAACATTAGTGCTCAGGATTGAGAATATTGATCACATTACGCTTAAAATGCAAATGCTTACGTGCTCCTTCTTTAGTAGCAGCAAAATGTGGGTTAGCAGATTTGGGCTCCCAGGCACTATCACATAGTTTTCTAACACATTAATAGTGAGTCAGACACATACTGTGGAAGGGAAAGATCAGGATCATTTTAAAAAGGAAAAATTGTACTTAAATTATAAAGTTTCATAGGAACTGTAATAACTTAGGTTTACAGAAATTCCTGAAGTAACTGCTTAACAACTTAGATCCCAGTTATAGTAAAAAGTGCAGTTAAAGCTTTAAAAAAAATGTAAAGTAAAAAGTTAATCCAGCCAAATGCTTGTTCTGAGTTTCCAGGCTAAAGAGAATCTTTCAGGAATAAAGCAGGTCTCTACCTATGCTGGACTCCCAGGTTAAGCTGAGTTGTTCAAATTTTGATTGCTGCTGCTGCTTGTTGTGTCCTCATACTGCTTCCTGCCACATCCATGCACATATGATTGCCCAGTTTGCCAGGTCACTGGAAGAACATTCACGCTCAAGCAGCTGACATCACGGGAGATGCTCCATATTTTTAAGCTCTTTGGTGCAGTCACAGGTATTGGTGGTCTGTGCTGTAGCTCCACTTGATCATCTTGTGATGGCTTCCCTCTGGGGTGCCACCTGGAACTGGAGTGCCCCTGTGCCTGCTTGCCACCAGCCTGGGCTCCCTTCACAGTGAGGCAAGCCAGCCAAGTCCTCCCTCAGGCTTCAGACTGTACTTTACCAGCACACATACAGGAAGGGACATGCCCACCTGCAGCTTTAGACGCACATGTTGAGATCAGTTCTGCATGGGAAGACTCAGCTAAGGAATTGCTCAGGACTCAAATGCATGCCTCCCCCTGGAGCAGCGGTGTCCCATAGAAATTCGATGCTAGCCACACTTGTGGTTTTGAATTTTTCTTATTGGCCACATTAGAAAAAAGGATGTAAAAACATATAACAAATGACATTTCAACTTATTTTTTATTAATATAAGTAGATATTACAAAATATTAATAAGTAGTAGTAATAATATTGCTAACACAAAATTACTTCAGTGTGACACTTTGCTTTCTTGTACCATAACCCTGAAATTTGGTATATAATTCATACTGACTGTGCATCTTCTCACCTTCCAGGACTGCACTAGCGCCTGTCTCACTAACGCCATTCTCACCTTCCAGTCTGTCGCTATTACACCCAAAGCGCACACATCCACTGTCGTCTATGCTGTTGTCTCTCACACTATATCCTAGCCATGTTAACAAGCTGTATATCAAAACACACAACCTGTCTTCCAGTACCTTCCTTATGGAGCCATGTTCTGTGCAGTCTGAGCACATACATTTTTACTTTTGAAAAGTCTGAAATTCAACATTGAAAGAGCAATGTTTTTATTGACTCCAAATAAATTGATTTTATTTGTGTTATTGGAAAGGTTGTTTTTCCGTCTTAGCAGTCATATGTTTTTGACCTAGACTCCATTTTCTCATAATTGTAATCAATATAGGTCATTGGTTCTCAGTTTTCATTGATTCATGTACTTGCAGAGGCATAGGAGAGTGTTCATGCTGATTACCTTGGCATAGAAACTGTCTTATTGGTGCAAGTACAGTAATACAGCTACACCACTGTAAAATGTCCCTAATCCGGGTTTCAATGGAATCTTAAAGGAAAATGGGACCCATTTTGCTTAACATAGTAAGACCACCTGTGTACGTTTGTAGACTAGAAGTAGCTGTACTAAGATCATACAAAAGTTAAGGTCCGTAAGAGGTAATTATAACTCCTTAAGGACTTCAGAGTATTATGCACGTTAAGCAGTTTTTGCCTAATGTTTAAGGTTAAAAAAATCAAGACATTTGTAGGCAGTTACATTTGTGAGACAATAGCTGTTTAATGACTAACTTGTGTGTACAGGAGAAAAGAATAGTCTTGATTGCTCACAATCTTATGTTTGAAAAAGCATTTTTTAGATCTCTGGTATTTGCATATCTAATTGCTATGTAATCAAAACTAAGTGAACTGTAGCTGCTTGAAACCATAAAATGAAAGGCAATCATCTTTACAGGGGGAAATAGCCCACTCATATGTAAGACTGTTTGAATATTAGAATTATATTCTTCTTGTGTTTAATTATAGGTGTCTCACTGAGCAGTAAATTTATGCTTATGTATTAAAGAGTGAATGGGACCCTGAAACATCAGCTCTGCTTTGTTGTAGCAAAGCACTGGCATTGAGAGAACTTAGCAGTGTTGTGTATTTTGGTGATAAGGGATTGTGCCAGAATAGCTGTTAATTACCTGCTTTGTTTGATATGGAAAGTAGTGGTTCTGCACTTTTCTTCCCACCAGTGACAGTACTCAATTAAAACTTGTATTAAACAGTGATAATGCCCTTATTTATCTGGTGGGGAAGATGTGAGGTGAAGAAAATTAAAAGGATTTTTTTTAGCTGCGTGGAGGCAGTTTGTGAATCTGGTAGGAGTACAAATCTGTTTAGTTACAAGGTGAGTCTTTTACGCTTTTGTAGTCCTTAAACATTTTATTTTAACAGTGCTGGTCATTACCAAAAAATGTTACCTTACTTAGAAGGAAGTTGAAGAGGAGAAAACTACAGTTTGGATCTTATTCACTTACTTTTTGGCATTCTTGGAGGTGATCCATTTAGGCTATGTCCACACTGCAGAGTTTGTCAGCAAAAGTTATGCTGATGACCAAAAAGCAGTATAATATCACTGTTGCATATTCACACTATGCTCCCTCTGTCAGCAGAGTGCGTCCATACGTGGTGCTCTAGCTAGGGTGACCAGATGTCCCGATTTTGTAAGGACAGTCCTGATTTTGGGGTCTTCCTTTAATATAGGCTCCTATTCCCCTCCCTCCCACCATCCCCTGTCCTGATTTTTCACATTTGCTGTCTGGTCACCCTAGCTCTAGCATTGACAGTGTTACCACCTTATAGCATTGTGACTTCTGGGTTGGTAGAATGGATTGCAGTGCATCATGGGTGCAGGCTCAACGTGCCATGCAGCACTGGTTTTGGTCCCCAGCATTCCATGGTCTTCTAGCTTCGGTTTGCAGCATTTTTCAATGGTTCTTGTTCACTGTCTGCCTGCCATCTCTGAGTGGAAAGGATGGAGCCTGCACTGCTCTAGTGTTCTGCTAACTGTCATTGGCGCGTCACGGATGGCAGTGCAGTTAATCATAAAGTTCCTAACACAACAGGTTTCAAACTTGCCTGACCTCCTGAGTGACATGGATAGGAGCGACATACGATTACGTTTGCAATTCATGGAACAGCTGCACGCAGTGGGCTGTTGCCTTTGGGCTTGAGAAGCAAGCATTGAATCAGGGGATTGCACTGTTATGCAGGTCTAGGATGATGAGCACTGGCTACAGAATTTTCTGATGTGGAAAGCCACCTTCCTGGAATTGTGTGTGGAGCTCGCTCCAGCACTGTGATGCAGAGACACCAAAATGAGAGCCGGCCTCTCGGTGGCGAAGTGTGTGGCAGTGTGGAAGCGGGCGACTCCAGACTGCTACAAGTTGGTCGCTAGTCACTTTGGAATGGTGAAGTCAACTGCTGGGGTTGCATTCAGGCAAGTGTGCAGGGACATTAATCTCATCCTGCTTTGAAGCACTGTGATGCTTGGCAATGTGCGTGAAATAGTGGATGGCTTTGCGGAAATGAGTTTCCCTAACTGTGGAGGGACGATAGATGGCACACAGATCCCGATTTTGGCACAAGACCACTTGGCAATGGGATGCATCAATAAAAAGGGTATTGCAGGTCTTGCCAATCACCCCTAGCATTTCACTGATATATGTACTAGTTGGTCTGGGAACGTCCATGATGCACATATTTTCAGGAATGCTGCTCTGTGCAGAAAGCTGCAGATGGGACTTTATTTCCAGACCAGAAGATTGCAGTGGAGAATGTTGAAATGCCCATAGTGATCCTGGGAGACCCAGCGTACTCCTTAATCCCATGGCTCATGAAGCAGTAGACAGGAGACCTGGATAGCAGTAAGGAGTGCTTCAACAATAGGTTGAGTAGATGCAGGATGACCATGGAATGTTTGGCAAATTAAAGTCATGATGGTGATTCCTTTATGGCAGGTTAGCCCTTGCTGAGGAGACTAGTCCCCTGGTCATAACCACCTGTTCGTGAAGCTAAGGGTTTGTTCAGGGGTGGACTACTAAGGCACAGCACCTGGCAACTAATTTTTGAGCACCCTGATATTAGGGCTGTTAGAGGGGCACAACAAGGGGCGGTTTGAATTATAGAAGCTTTGAGGCAACACTTGGAGAATGAGAGTCGTCAATGTATATTTCTATGCTGTAAATTGCATTGCCTCATTAAATCAAATTTTCCTAGGAAGCATTTGCAATTATTTGTGATCTAGGATTTCAGAAAGCAAAGGATTAAACTTCCTGTGTATATCTTGCTATCTCAAGTTGTAGGACATAAAGATCAGTGATCTTTCAAATTTTTTATTAAACAACTAACAACACACAAACACTTGGTGGGACAAGAAGGGAGCAGAGAAGGACAGTCTGTAGGAGCTGGGCATAAGTCCAGCAATCGTTTTGAAAGCTGTCTGAGTGGGGTGGAATGAATGGGAAACAGAACATGCATGCCCTCCTTGCTCCATCTTGGCAGCTTTCTTATCTGGCAGAGGCACTCGGTTGGTGTGTATGGGATTCACCTGAAACACACATCTGCACAAGAAACAATACACAAGCATGATGGTTAGTTCACGCACAGCACTGAATCATTGCAATTTAGCACACATCTTGTAACATACCAAGCACTTTCTCAGTTTCCCTTGGCTAGCACGTGTCTCTGTGAACACGCCAGGCACGGTAAGTTTAGCCTGGAAGGGTCTTGCACCTGAGGTAAACAGTGATGTGCTTATGGAAAGGACACAGTGCTGGCAACTAGTGAAAATATTGTAAATTCTATAACCCTTTTGTACAGACAGTGGTCATTGAAGCAGATCTCTCTCTCACTTGAGGGTAACTAGAGAAGCAGGGCTGCATCTGCTGCATGCTTGCCACTTCCGACCCAATGCCTATATTGCTTGCCTGTGTGCTGCTTTGGGCCCTGCAAGTGATTGTAGGTTGGCATGGGAAAGTTTCATTCAATGCGGGGAGAACAAAGCAGCTCTGCCAAGGAATGTCCAGCAGAGGATTGCAGAGTACCTCCAGGAAAGTTCCCTCATGATCTCTCTAGATGATTGCTGTGAAAAGTCGGTGTGCATGAACACACTGTTCCACTCTACTGCTTATCTGCACATGAGAAGTCTAAAACACAAACACGTTTCTACACCCATCGACCCCCTACACCAGGGGCGGGCAAACTTTTTGGCCCGAGGGCCACATTGGGGTTCAAAATTCTGCGGAGGGCCAGGTAGGGAAGGCCTCGCCCTCTATGCGACCCCCACCCACTTCCCACTTGCCCCTTCAGAACTGCCAACCCATCCAAACCCCCCCCCGTTGTCCCCTGATCACCCCCTCTCTAACTGCCACCCAGGACACCACCCCCAGAGCCCCCTGCTCTTTGTCCCCTGCCCCCCCCCAAAAAAAAACCCTCCACCCTAACCATCACCCCTCCAGAACCCCACCCCATATCTGCTGTTTGTGCCTGGACTGCCCCACCTGAGGCCCCCACACACACCCTAACCACCACCACCCCCAGGCCCCTCCCACAAATCCCCCTTGCTTACCTTCCAGCGCTGGGCTCTGCGGCTTGGCCCCGGGTGTGTCCAGGCCAGGGAGCGCGTGGCCCCACAGCTCCCTGCACCGGGCCAGGCACCTGGCTCGGGAGCACTGGGGCCCCATGGCACGCTGCGCCGGGTCTGGCTCTGGGCCAGGAGCACGGAAGCCCTGCGGCTGGCTCCCTGCACCCGGTCCGGCCCCCAGCGGGGAGCGCTGGGGCCCTGCCGCTGATGCACTCCTGGGCCAGCTCCCCGGCCGGGAGCGCTGGGGCCCCGCGTCTGCTGCGCCTCACTCCTGGGCCGACCCCCGACCGGGAGTGCTGGGGCCCCGCGGCTGCCACGCCTCACTCCTGGGCCGACCCCCAACCGGGGCGCTGGGCCCTGCGGCTGCTGCGCCGCGCTCCTGGGCTGGCCTGTGGCTGGTAGCTTTGGGGCCCTGCAACGCCAGCCCCACACCCAGGAGCGGATCACCGCACGGCCCCTGGCCCAGGAGCGCAGAGGCTGCACAACTCCCCGCGCTGTCCCACCCCTGGCTGGGAGCGCGGGACCTTGGAGCACTCCATGCTCGGCCCCACCGCCAGCCCAGGAACAAGATCGCGGGCCAGATAAAAATGGCCGACGGGCCACATGTGGCCCACAGGCCGTAGTTTGCCCACCTCTGCCCTACACCCATTATGTAACCAAGCACCATTCACTTGTTTTTGTTTTTGTGTGTTTTTTTTTAAAAAAAAATACCAAAACAAAAAACCCCCCAAAACTTACCAGACATCTCCTCTCCTGCTTCTTGCTTGTCAGACTGAGTGTGTTAGGACTGGCTAGATCACTCTGGATTAAACAGTTCTTAAACGATTTGGTGACCCCACAATGGGCTCTACAGCATCCTGTAACTCCTCATCCATGACCTTGTTCTCTGGGTTAGGTCCACTTTCTATCGCCTCAAGCCCCGCTGATGTGTCACTGGGTTCTTGGTGGACCACAGATATTTCCATACGCTTTAGAAGGAAGACTTTGATAATCCAACTTGAGTTTAACAAACCAAAAATTTGAGTGTTGATACATAAATTCGTGTAATGGAAAGCATGGATTATTTATGCTTATTTATGAATAAACTGCTTAAGTCATAGCTGCTGTTGGGCAATTTAAGAGTTGTCCTCTGGGGGTTTACATGTGTTCAGTTGCATACTTAAGATGATTGTATGAATTCTTCAGTCTTAAAGTATTTCAAATGTTTAAAGAATATTGCTTGCCATAGAAAGCGATCATCTCAGCTTCTTCTAAAGTGTGTTAGCTAGTGGATCTCCTGGTTGCTGCAGGCTTATTTGCATCTTAATTAGTGGCTTATGATGAGGTGATGGAACCCAGCAACAATGGTCATTTGCCAGGGAGGGAAGCATGAGCCTTTCTTGAAGTCACATGGCTTTGGAGATCTGATGATGTGGGCAAGGACAAGGGTCTTAGGCATCTTCTGTCACTGCGTCTAAGAGTTTATGGCTATGCTTCCACCTTCCCCTGTAACTTATTTTTGGAGTACTTGGAGTTGGAATAAGGCATGCTCCCAGCATGGCTAGGGCAAGCAAGAGTAAATGTATCATAGGGAAACTAAAGGTTCTTCCCTACTCAGTAGTTTGCATGGAAAAAAAACCTTTAAAGAATCCATCAAGCTTGACCAATCTGTATCTGAACATTCTTGACTGTCTACTTCAGTGACAGTCAAGTAGCTACCACAGTAGCTCCACACGTAATGTTGTAGTTATGTTCCTGAAAAATGCGATTTTATGCAAAACGATGTTCAGTGAATCCAATTTCCCCATAAGAATTAATGTAAAACTGGTAGGGGGAGTTAGGTTCCAGGGAATCTTTTTTTCACCAGACAAAAGACACATACACATATACAGTATACGTTTTAAGCAATTTTAAAGAGTTTAATATTTTCACAGCAATGAATGACTGTGAAGCTTGGCTGAGGTGGTGGACTAAGAGGGTGGAATATTTGCCAGGGAGTGCCTTGATGCTAAAAAGTGAACTAGCACTCAGCTGAGCCCTCAAGGGCTGTTAACATATTGTCACACTCTAGAAAGCAGCATGTACTGAGGCAGGAGGGAGGAAACATGATACAGGGCAGTAGCTGCAAACACTTGCCTGCAAAATCTGAAGATAAGCCCATCCTATCCAGCTGAAGTGACCCTTACCACTCCCTCCTCTTGACTGCGCATGCATGGCTGCACAGGTGCTGACTTTCCAAAGTGCTGGGAGGTGCATGCATAAGTGAAAGAGATGAGATGAAAATCTGATACCATTCTGTAAATGGGCTGATCCAAGTAACTATAGGTTAGTTAGTCTATCAGGCCTGGACAAAATCTTGGAATGGTTGATGTGAGATTCAGTCAATAATGTGTTCTGGGTTGTTAATATGTCAGTATACTTGGGTTATGGAAAACACATTTTATCAGACAAATCTGATACCTTTATCAACTAAACTTGTAATTTTATTAAAAGTAACTGTTGACTTACAATGTACTTAAGTCAGCTCCCTTATAAAAGCCTACTACTCCATGATATGTTAATAAAAAAATTAGTACTATGCAAAGTCGATGTGTGCACACAAGATGGATTAAAAACTGATTAATTTGTGGATCTCAAAGGAGAAGTATTACTGGAATCTGTCAAATGAGGGTGTTTCTAGTAGGTTACCCTAATTATCTATTCTTGGCTCAGCACTTGTGTGTCTGTGTGTGAATATATTCATTATCAATTATATGAAAGAAAATATAAAAGCTTTGCTACAGATATGTCAATATAAAAATTTGTGGAGTGGTAAACAAGAAGATCGTCAGTTGAACAGGATAATATGAGTTGCTTTGTAAACAGGGCTCATTCAAACATGCATTTTAATATAGCCAAATGGAAGGTTCTGAGTTTAGGAACAAGCAATAATATAGGTCACAATTATAGGATGGGGTGCTATATCCTGGAAAACGGGTCTCCCTAAAAGATTTAGAGATCATGACGGATAACCAAATGAATGTAAACTCCCATGTGATGCTGCAGCTAAGAGCTAATATCATCTTTGGATGTTTAAATGGAAATATGTCGGAGTAGAGAAAAAATATTAAAATATATGTAGCTTTGGAGAGACCATTACTGGAATGTGTCTGCTTCTGGTGTTCAGACTTTGTAAAGGGCTTAGAAAAATAGAAAAGCATTCAGAATAGAGTAACAAAACAGTACTGTCTGGTAAACCTGCCTTACAGAGAGAGGCTGAAGAAACTCTGTCTATTTAGTTTTATACAAGAGAAGTTTGAGATGACTTGATCACGGTCTATAAATACCTTTTTGAGGATAAGATTTCTGATTTTAGAGGGTTCTCTAATTTGGCATAAGAATAGCTAGTGGCTGGTAGTTGAAGCTATACATACAAATTCGAAAGAAAGATTAAAATCTTTGAGACCATGATTAATCACTGGAACAACTTAATGAGATGTAGTGAGTTCTCCATCACTTGAAGTGCTCTGATCATATTGGAAGTCTTTCTTAAAAAATAAAAATAAAGTATAATTCAGCCACACTGAATAAAATGCAGGAAGCAGACCAACAGCATAATTCAGGGAATCTCAAACTTTCACCAGAAGACCTCCTCACCCCTGAGAATGTATGAAACCCTTGCCTTCCCTGGTGGTCTTAACTACCCCTGTAGATCTTCCCACCACTCTTGGGTATATGCTACAAGTTTGCTACATGTGTTCCTATCTAGTCTTGTAAGGTTCCTTAGAGATAAGGATCACCCAAAAGTGAAGCCTAGGAAGTTGCCTCCCAGTGGAGCTGGAAATTATGCTGCTTTGGCAAATTGCTCTCATTTCTGGCATGAACAATAGTTGGGGAATAGACCAGGCAAGAGGGCTGTTAAGTCAGAATGCACTGGGGGAGCAGAGCTGGGGAGCAGTGTCAGGGATGCAGTTTCACAGAATATAAATTTTCCACAGAGATCCAATATTATTTTCATCAAGTTGAAAAATACCAGTTAAGGTGAGCAACCCAAATTTTCTGCCTTTTTTTATATCTACACCCCTGCCCAAAATTGCCCTGAATTTGTTTTTTACATTGTTTGAAAGCTTGGTGTGAAATTGTAGGTTTCACTTTTGAAATCTGAAAAAAAAACCTCTGGGGAAATTTTAAAGAGATGCCATCTTAAATTTCTTTCAACTCTTAACAGACAAAACACTTTTTTAGTTTCTAGGTGAATTTTACATTCTGAAGTTTGGCCTCCTCCTTGAAATAGTCCATCTTTGAAACTAACTTCTGTAAATTGTCATTGGAGTTTTTGTTAAGGGTTTGGGTTAAATAGTTGTTAAAACATTTTGTTTGACATCTCAAAATTGCTCATACTTCAGTATCTAATCTCTTGTGATATTGTCCCAATATTGTTCTTCTATCCTCTCTAGTCTATAGAGAGTTCCGAGGGGGTTGGGGACAACTTCATAATGTAAAAATAAGCAAAAGACAAGACTGCATATTTATCATATGGTGGGGAAGGTATATTTATACTTTCTTTAAGCATAATAGAGGCAAAATACAATTCCAACCATTATTTTCCATTGCAGGTTATCTTGTTGGGATTACTGCATTTTTTAAATATTAAATTCAGGAGATTTGTTAGGTCAGCTTTTATATCTCCTTTATTTTTTCAGGTGATAATGCTTTCAGTTTGTCCTTTTGTCATAAGTTAGTTTCACATTTTGGTGTTTCATCTACACTACATAGTTACAAAAAGTTGTACATGTATGCATCAGGAATCTTTTCCCTAAGATGGTGTTAGTGACACTGTGGTTAATTACTCTAATATATTTCTCATACCCTCATCACCATTTCAGAGATGCACTCCAAAAATCTGGATGTAAAATAGGCAGTCTGGAAGGGAAGCAAACACTTAGTTAAACCAGCAAATAGGTTTACATTAGCAAATAAGTAAGAGTCCTGTGGCACCTTAAAGACTAACTAAAGTATTAGAGCATAAGCTTTCGTGGGCTAATACCTACTTCCTCGGATGCATGCAGTGGAAGTATCCAGGAGCAGAGTAGAGTAATGCTAGCAACAGTATCCAAGCTTTCATCACTTCCCATCCAGCAGATTTATAGATCTACTGTATAGATTTCTATTTATATTTATGAAACAATGTGTATTACTGTATACCCATTTTGTGTCCTGACATTAATCCAGATTTGGTTTATCAGTGACATGTTTTAAAAACGAGATAATTGTAATGGTCCAATGACTAACTCGTTTATTCCCCTACAGTCTCCTCTCAAGTTGTACAGTGTATGTTTACTTGATTGAGACAATTTTTAAACAATCCTACTTTTTAAACAATTTTATTTAAATGTTCTTGTTCAATGTCTAGGGTATCTTTTTCTTCCGGAAGGCAAGTCTTTAGTATTTGAGTGCTTTGTTCTTCCAGGGACATAACTGCATGATTCATTTCTTGTTGTCGCATCTGTTGTAACTCTTGTATTTGAAGAATGCCCAATTCGTCTCTGTACATAGTGACTAAAGTAGATTTATCTTCCTTCCCCACCGAAGTTAAGGAATATTTTTTACTAAGCCCTTTTTAAAATTTGATCAAAACAGTGTAGATGCATGAGGCTGCATTCGTCTGCTAAGACAATGTAGTGGATCAGATTTTGCTCCTGATCGTTCCAGATTTGATCATATGCACGAGTAGGAACACAAGACTCGGATCTATTTTAACTCCTGTCTTAAAAAAAAAAAAAAAATAGATAAGTAGTATTCCTACAGTATGTACACCTTGCAGAGAATTTAGCTTACTCTGAAAGCTTTCCCTGAATATTGTGCATTCCTGAATGTTCCAGTAGTTAAGCACAAATGTTACCAGTATCAGATACTTAAATGGAGTAGCGCAATAGCTATAGTTACTTTCTCATGCAAAAAATTTATAATACTGTGACTTGTTAGATGTTAAGAAACATTGTTCATTTAATGGGAATGTTTTACGAAATTCAGCCTGAGTTTCAAGTATTCAATATGGGCAGTTTGGCATAGAGATTCTGTTAGGGTATTTTTCACTTTAAACCTTGTACCAGCTCCATATGTAAGAAATGATGAGAGCAGCAAAATGGCAGGAAGCTTTTTATACTGTTCATTTACTTATCAGCATCATTGTTATATAGTTTGAATACATCTCTAGGGAATTTTTTTGACGGACAGTTTTCTCACAGAGCTGATATATAATACAGTTAATGTTGTATTCTATGATTTAGGTCCTCTTTAGGTTTAACCATTTTAAGTGTATTCCTTACTAATAATGTCTCTTCTTAAGGGACCAGATGGTTTATAGAGAGAGAACTTTCAGTATATGTTCTAGTAGTTGTGTGTGCTGTTGTAGCAAATCTCTTCTGAAGTCCCTGACTTTCAAAGATGTTTCTCATTTAAAAAAGTGTTTTTTTAAATAAATTACTTGTTAATAGAAGGAAAGTTGTTCTGTTAGCCTGAATTCCAGTTCATTGTCCTATCTTTGTTCAGTTCTGAGCTATGGCACAGAATTCCTATGTCAGTGCTTTATGGTCAGTCTTTCTGCTTCGGCTTCCTATATGTAAAATGAGAAAACTTCTCTAGTACAATGGGGTGGGATGGCTAAATTTAATATATGTGAAGCATACAAGTATTATAGTGTTGGGTTCATATAAAAAAAGTACATAGGCCGTTAAAGAAAACAAGTAACTTGCCGATCTTCAGGTTTGCCAACTATCAAGGTATTTACAACCGCTTACTTACTTTATACAGTTGTGTAACAACCAACTTTTTGTCTTAAAAACTCTGCTAATTTTGAAATCAGTCTCAAAGATTTAAAAGTAGATATTTCTACTACACCTGCCTTTGAGCCCCACTGCCAACTTTGGGGTTCAGAATCACTTTTTCATATTTTTAATGTTTTTCTCCTCTTCAGTGTGTGAAATACTTGAACAAACAGAGTAAACTGACTATACAGTAAGTGGTGTCAGAAACACAAAGTAAAGACACTGGAACAATGAGATTTTTTTCCCTGCTGTAATCTATTTCAGTTATAGGAATCTGAAGTGTTACTAGTAATGATGATAGGTAAAATATTTTGAGACAGAGGTATTTTGTTTTTTAAACTAAGTGTCGTTTCTAAAGGTAACTTGCACAGAATTTTCTTAAAAATTGTACTTGTTCCCTCTTTTATACTGGTTTTGTGCAGTATTTTTGAAAAGTTAAAATTAAGCAAACTCTTGGTCTAGTTCTGGGCCTCATGCTTCTGGATGAAATTGTAATATGAATGTTTCTGTATTTGGTAGTACAGCTCTAACTAAAATGACCCTTGGATGTCATCACTTTCAGATTAAAATGCAAAGCTCTTTTATTTGGCTTAGCTTTGCCATAATAAATTTTTCACTTGGCACTCAACCACTCTCTCAAACAAAGTAATAATAATAATAACTCCCTCCTATAAACCCTGTAAACTAATCAAGTACATTTTCCTACAGGTTGGGAAGGACAAAAGGGTTTTTTCCCCCCTATTTTTGAATACTTGAGAGATTCTCAGATGCCATTATATGAGCACCTGGATAAACCAGATAGAGCAAGCCTTTCTGTTCCAGAACTATGCCAGGATCAATGTACCATTTCCCCAAAGAGAGGGGAAAACAAGCTGTGTAATTTTCACAAGTGTTTTTCAACCCTAGCTTTTTGAGGCAAAAAGGCTTTATATTAGCTTGAAAAGTGTAACATTCTACAATTTAACTAGAAATTAAACTGTTCTGAATAAACATCCAGTTAAAGTTTGGTTTTATTTCCTGCTATTGTAGAAGTTAGTTGCAATGAAGTAGAGATGGAATAAAATAAAATCAGATGTTTTGTTTCCTTAAAATTCCTTTTCATTCTCCCTGTTCATTGTACTTTTCTTCTTTTTCTTTTTCCTTGATTTCCTTAGTTGTAATTACATTTCATGCCCTCACTCTCTTTTTATTAATATAAGTGTAATTTATATACTTCAGGTGTATGGAAGCGGTACAAGGGACTTTCCTACAAACATTTTTCTAAGGGATTCCTGTATTAAATTTCTCTGTCACATTGTAATAAACTTGTTTTCAGGATAACTAAAATTTGTAATGTGCAGTTAAGATAGCCACTAAATTTTTTTGCTGCTAGAAATCAGATCTTCTAAGGCACATTTTGAAGAATACTGTTGCTTCAGCATTATACTTCTTATGCAGGAGTATATTATTGGTGTTTTTAATGGATTATTGATGCACCAGAAATAACTCCATAGGTGAGATTGCAGCTGTCCTGTTACAACCCCTATTTTTACCACCATTCTATAACTTTGGATTGAATTTTCATTTTAGTCTGAAAATTAGCAACTTGATCTTAGAGACCAGAAATGAATTTTTTTTGCTATATTTCAGGGAAACCGATCAAGAAGGTTTTTTTTCAGTTACCGTCAGTACATATATGCCAACTTCTCTTTTTTTCAAAGAAAGGTTAGTCAACAGTGAGAGTATGCAGTTTGGGTGCCGTTAGTCAACAATGTTGTGTTTCTTCCTTTGTCTCCCTTTGTTTTGATTGAAGGTGATTTGCAAAGGATTTTTAAGATTGGGCTTGTACTCTTTCTTGTTGCTTTATGTATAAAGAGGGCCTGAAATTGATTTTTAAATATTTATTTTCTGCTTGCTTTTTACCTTAGAAATATCAGAAATGTTCTCACTGGTTTCCCCTGGTTTTTCTAGAGAACTTACAGCATGTTTCAGAAGATACATAATGTTAGCTCTCTCAACTCAGTTGAAGTCATGGGGATATTGGAACTTTAACTCAACATCCTTTCTCCAAATTGTTAATTAGACATTGAAGTGAAATATTTAAAGAAAACAAAATTTTAACAATGTAACAGTCTCTTTCCCTCTCAGTTGCTAAGTTTTCCCTCTTGGCTCTTGTGATGTTGTCTTGTAATTAGTTCTCCGTTCATCATGGTGTCTTCCTGACTAGACAGGACCTGAATCTTGAGTGTAAATAAGCAGAAAAAATCACCTTAACCAAACCTTCACGCCTCTCTTAAACATCCTAAGGAAGCAAAGTAGGGCACAAGCCCAATGTTTTTTTTCCTTTGCAGGTCTCCTTTAAGAGCAGAGGCAACCTTGATCCAGCAGTTTTGGAGGTAGAGGCAAGTAATTTTTTACTTTTTTGTCAAAATTTCAATAATTTTTTTTGGGGGGATACATATAACTTAAAGAAGACCTAGTTTAAAAACCTCAAACGTGTACATGTCGCATGAAGAATATATCTTTTTATTTATTTAAGCTTTTCTTGCTTGCTGTTTGCGTCTATGTGAGCAATTAAACTAGTGAAACATGTTGTAGATAATCTTTTTTTTAACCCCATTGGATGTTATTGCCCATGTAAGTATTTTAAAAAACTTTTATAGATCTTTTCTTTGTGGTACCATCTTCAAAATATAAATCAATAAACACAAAATTTATCAGGTTGATTTCCTCTTAAAATCGGTTATGTAGGCTCCATACTTCCAGCTGCTGGAGCTTCCATCTCAAGTTTTTGCTTTTTAGATTATTTGATTTGTTAGTTGAAAATACCCACTTCTGTAAGTAGAATTGTCTTTCTCCTTCAGACTCCAACTTTCCTCTCAAGACTGTGGCGGCAATTCCTACATTGCTAAGTAGCAAAACTAGTTCCTCCTGACCCCACGCAATGGTTAATCCCCCAGGAGGAGACATTTATGTGGCTGGGGTTGGATGTCTCCTACAGGCATTCTTGGGTCCTGAAAAAGAGGTAGCTCTTATATCCTCTTTTTGCCACCCACAGAAGAGTCAGGGGAAGCAGCTCTCTGTCTCAGTACCTCAGTCTAAATGCTGAGCTTTTGGCTGCTGCCAGGGAGTAATTTTGGGTAACATGGAGTAATTGCTAATGTACTACTTCAGTTAGATTGATGTGGTTTACATGGGTCAGTTTGTGCATATCTCTTTAGAAGTGATTCCTGCTGTCTGATTCCATGTATAATAAATAATCCTTTTGAGATTTCATATCAATTGTAATAAAGGCTTTGTGTGTCCACCAGGAATGAACTCGTGTGTACTGTTTTTAATTTTCTTGTTCAAAGATGCACTTATATAAATGAGACTTCATTTTCCAATCACTAGAATTTCTTCACCTCTTTGTCCAGCAGATATCAGTGTCCATCTAGGTTTAAGGTTAAGTATTTACATCTTAGTTTTCAGTTTTCTTGAATTATTAGCATGCTAGAGACATGGTGTAGAAAATAGTGAAGACTGCGAACTTTTATATTTTGGTTCTGGTTCCTATTTCAGTGAGTACATCCATTTTTGACAAATACAGTAGAATTCGTAGGTCGTAACAGTACAATGTAAAGATTAAAATAAAATGGCAACATTTAAAGTAATAATTAATCTTTGCAAAATACTGTGCCACATAGAGAATACTAAGAGAAATGACACACTAATTTTTTTAGCACTCATCGTGGTGTTTTGTGAAGGGAAGAATAAGTTTATGCTCGATAATAGGTAACTTTTTTGTCTCTATATTATATAAAAGTTGTGCTATTTAGGCACATCCCAGTATTAAGGAGCAGTGCAGTCATGTCTTCTTCGGTAAACTCTGCCTCAAAATTCCACCTGCATGCCAGGAAAGTAGAGTCTATGTTTCTGTGGTTCTTTGTGGTATTCAGCCTAACCACCCCCATCAGAGCAGGATGGAAGCTCTCCTTATGCTTCACTGGGTGCAGGGACTTGAGTTGTGCTTGGACCTAATGCAGGCTGCACAATGAAGGGACAAAGGTTTCCAGTTAGCCCACTGCCCCCTACTTACCTCTGTAGGGGCCAAGCACAATCTGGTCCACAGAAAGTAGTTTTATATTTTGTTGTACAAGTTGAATTTAATCTGATTTTTTTTCCATTTTATTATAAGAATTGAGCATGTATAGAGTATAAATGAGGGCATATTCCCAATACCTTTTCTCCCCACCTCAATGCCTTTGCTCAAGTTATGCTTTGTCCACGAATATTTAAGTGTAGTAATATCACTGTGAAATTTTGACTGACTTACTCTAAAGCCAGAATGGATTCCTGAGTCACTTTCAGTAGATATTTTTACAAAACCTAGTAGTTTTACAAGATTATGAAAGAGTAGACCAGTGCAAATGTTCTTGTAAATCTCCCCAAGTTTCTGTCAATAAAGGAGTACAAGAATATATTTAGTTATTTAGAAATGTATTTTTTGTCCTTCTAGGAATCCCCACTGATTTGCTCTCCTCTTCCATGTAGTTTTTCCATCCCTGCTTTGTCTGAATGAATGTTCCTTCTAGCAAATAGAATTCATTCATGATGCCCTCCAGTATTGGTTAGTGCTGCTCCTTCTATTATCAGAGAGGGTTGACTTGAAGATACAACAGAAAGAGAGTACCTCATCTAGGACCCAAGTTATTTCTCATGTGGCAGCATATTGTTGTGCAAACAGATTGAAAAGCTCAGCCTCTTTAGACTCATTTAATTTGCCTGTTTTGGACTTGGTTTTCCAGATGCAGAGAGCATGTACTGGATTTGTGATGAAATACATTTTACTCATTGGTGTTATGGTGAATGTAATTTAATACCAGATTGACTATTTAGGAGTAAAGGGTTAATTTTTTAAATTAACACTCAACAAAATGTAATTTTGAGAATTTTATATCTGTCGCCTTTACCCCCTGCACATCAGTTTATATTAACTAGTCTAAATGATAAGTGTGCCATTTTGTCTTGCTAGCTTTGGAAGAATAATTATGATGTCTCATGAGCAACAGCTATAGAGCTGCTAACTGCATTTGATCTTGCAGGAAGCATGTTTAAATAGAATTTTCCTTGATAGTACAATGTTAATGTACATTTGACTTAAAAGCAGTTCTTAAGTTGAATTTCCCTCTGTTGATTATTAACTTAAATTCAAATAATATGAGAGTTGTATGAAGCTTGCTAAGATCCCATTATTGACAGTACCCAAAACTGCAGTAATTGGGTACTTTGGGACCTAGACAAAATACTAGTCCTTTCTAACCCTAATACACAGTGACTTGAAAATAAACAAAATGTTCAAAGGGAATTTCACATTATCTATTTTTATAAGTAGTGTTGTTTAGGTGGTATCTGGCAATTGTACAGAATAGCCATTGACATTTAAATATTGAATTTTAAACCCTTTTTTGTGGGAAAAACGGTAATCTTACGTATCTTTTAAAAATATGATACTGGCTAAGAGATATGCAGTCATAGCTTGGTTGTAAATTGAGTGGCAAATAGAAAATCTATGATGAAGTTAATACAGTATTTCAAGCATTGGAGAGTCAGACTGACTGCACGATCTAAAAAATGTAAAATTATTTTAAAACCCTACAGTACTCCATTTCAGTGTTAGTTTGACTACTAATTGAGGATCCTGTGCTGCTCCCATTAAAGTTAATGACAAAACATCCATTAACATAAATAGCGCAGGATTGGGCCCTAATTTCTAGCTAGCAAGGAATGATAGAAATATATTTTGAAACAAAAAAAAAGGCGTTAAAATGGAGTAAGGAGTTGACAGCACATATCATTAGCTTAAAGGTATAAAAATCACAGGGATGTTATCTGAAAATCTGGGAATTCAGGGTTAAGTTTTATTCTTAAAAAATTCAAACATATCAAGATAAGAAATGCACGATTTAGGCACCTAGACCACCTTACGTTGGTCCCGTAGTAATGATTAGAGTGCAATAATCATAATCATGATTAATGCAGTTTAGTGTTTTTGGTCCCAGATTACATTAGAGATCCATTTCATTTTTTTTCCTATGCATCTTCCCCTTATAACATCATTCCAGAGTTGTTTGGAAGTCTTAACTTAAGTGTACTCTCAAACTTAACTCCGTTTTAACATAGTTTATCTTCTGAGTATTTTCTTTGATTTTTTTTTTTAATTCTTATTTTAAATTTCACTTGCAAACACTGAATAAGGAGCCCAAAGAGTTGCAATACAATGCAATAGTTATAATAATTTATAGATACATTGAGTTTTTGAAGGAGAGATTCACTAGTACCCGAAAACAGTGAAAGTTGCCACTGAGCACTAGCCAATTGAACCTGAGTTTACAGGTTTTTTGTGTTACCAGAGTAGAGCAAAACAGCTGAAGAGTATTAGTGACTCTGGCCCTTAATTTGCTGTTTACTGAGACCATTGCTCTGTGGAATGGGACAGGAAGAACCCAGCTCTTGCATTCCATTGTGTCTGTGCTTTAAGGGCTCCTGCTGGAGTCAGTGGCACTGCTGTCTAGGAGCCGTTTAAACACAGATGCCTAAACTAGTGCACAGTCACACTATCTTTAAAGAGCGGTAACAGTTGGGCCAGTGAATCTACTTATGCCAGCTCTTGACAGTATTCCCTGAGTAGGATAGCTCCCTCGTAATAATGAGCCATTACAGCTCATAGAATTGCTGTATGCAAATTAACTATAGAGGAACTGGTGGTTGGGTCAGTTACCACTGTCATAGTAGGCCCACTTAAATGTTATCTAGGTGTTGACCTGAGTGTGTGTATTATGATTATGTAGGAATAACCATGAGAGAGATCATCTATTAGTAATGTAGCTTAGTTACAACTTAATATCTTCAAACATAGCCTGTGCAAGACTATAGTTATAACAAGATTTCAGTTTAATTTCATGGAAAGTTTGAAGGGTCTGTGTTCCATTTATAAGTTCATTCAGGGAAAGGAAAAGACACATGCCAAATTTCTAAAAGGACCCAGTTTTTAATTTACCGACTAACATTTACTTGTAAATTTTTAAATTAAGTGTATACTTGGAGTAAATGCCATACATTACAGGAAGATG
This sequence comes from Dermatemys mawii, assembly GCA_007922305.1. NCBI lineage: Eukaryota > Metazoa > Chordata > Testudines > Dermatemydidae > Dermatemys > Dermatemys mawii. Next base: position 2,264,179 of record ML677386.1, read on the forward strand.
CACTGTATTTTTCATACAGAACAGATGTTGAATCCTTGCTTTAGACTTTGTCTACACTACAGAGTTTTGGCAAAAAGGCAGCTTTTGGCAGCAAAGTAGCAGAGGTGCAATGGCTCTTCCACTTTTGATGACAACTGCCCTGTTATTCATAACAAAATAAGCAACGCGGACAAGACATAATAAAGCTTTTTGCAGCAAACTTAGTGACAAAGCGTCAGTGTAGGCACTGCCACTCATTATATCGCCATAACTGGGCTCCGGCAGTATCTCACAATGCCCACTGTGACTGCTCTGCTCACTGTTTTGCACTTGGTTGCCCTGCATTTCTGCTACACAGGTATGCACCCCTCCCATTTCAAAGCGCCAGGAAATTCTGAGAGCTGCGCGTGCCACTCAGCTCTGGCAGCAGAGAGCAAATCATTAAGGTGAAATACTGCTCTCTCCTGCACTACACACAGACAGGCAAGGGTGTGTGGGGGCGCGCACGAGAGAGAGAGCTGTGCTGCACTGAACCAGGGAGGGAGGTGAGGGCTGATGTCGGCAATATCTCCCTCCCTCTGCCTCAAGACTGGTTGCTTCTGGCTGCTGTCTGAACACAGAGACAGCATGCCGACACTCTCTCTCCCGCAATGCACCCACCATGTCTCTCGTACACACTCCAACCACTCCCTCTCAAACTCTCCCAGCACACACAATCTCTTCCCCCCCTACCCCCACACCACCTCCCTTCCACCCTATATACACACTTCAATTGAAAAGCGACTAGCAATCTAGTAGGATGCCCAAGGAATGATGGGATTGAGAAACCTGCATAATGAGATGCTATACTTGCCCCTTGAGTAGGGCCTTCATGTTCTGAGATATTTAAATCTGAAATATTTAAATCTGAAGGCAGTACAGAAATAATGGTGGTAATATCACACTCACTCACTCCCAAAATAATCTTTGATACCCCTGCAATTCCTGTTTCGTTCTGGACCCCACATTTGAGAGAGCTGGTCACTCCTATGGAATCTATGTATAGCATAGGGTAAAGTACACAAAAGACAAATTTAACGAGAGAAGACCAGATTTGACAGTCCATGATGTGTTTTTCATGGCTGCGTATAGGGGTCTATCCATGAGCCATTGCAAACCCTTCCCAAAGCATCCTGTGTACAGCTGCAGTGTGGGGTAGCTACCCACAGTACACTGCTCTCTGCGTCAATGCAAGAGCTGCTAGCGTGGATGCATTCTGCCGACACGAGAGCGTAATGTGGACATGCAACAGCAATTTAATTAAATCGCTTTAAACAGCATACATTTTGTTAACAAAATGCTGTTGTGTGGACATAGCCCCTTAATGTGAAAATAGAACTCAGCTTTAAGTATGAATCACAGCCAATGCCTCATTCTACATAAGTGTAGAAAGTCTGCTGATATTTTCCGGTGCCATTTTGTTGTTCTGGCATCCATGCTATTTTTTACGAATGTTCTTTTACTTGCTTTTTAATTGTGGCACTTTTGTAAACTTGGAAAGAACTTAAAGAATTACTTTTTTTTCCTTGAACTGAAAGTGTGTGTCATTTTAGTAGGCAGTGTTTTTTTTAAAAAAACCTGAAGAGTTTACATGTTTGTGTAACCACTGAAATAAAGCCAAGTATGTTCGGCAGAATTGTTAGTTATTGCCTTAGCATTTTGTGGAAAAAAGACAAAAGGATGAAGGGTTAAATATGAAGGACGGAATACTATATGTCAGATGTATCAAGCCCTGACGGTCTTCACTAAAATTAAGAAAACTAAGAACTGTCCTTTCCATGGCATTTGGTGAACTGGACAACCTTTGTTCTGCTTTGAGCATCCCTCTATGCATCCCTTTCCTTTCTGATTGCAGTTCACCATCCAAGAAAACAAAATAACAGACACAGGAAATTAGTCACCAGACATCTACTACTTACCTATTGCTTAAAACCATTACCTAGGCACCGGCCCAAAAGAGTCAGCACAAAGCTAAATGAAGAGTACCCAGTTCTTGGGTGTTATCAGCTCATGGATGAAGGACAGCTAGTTGACAGTGAGCAAGATGGAGGTTATTTTGCTTGGCAGAGGAAAGCACTTTGAGAGTTTGTGGCCATGGTCCAGTCTCCTTTGATTGAAGATTTATATTCACAGTTGTTCAATTCAGCCCATAGCTAGAGAGTTCTGGATTTCACATTACACGCAGCAGTGTCCTCAAGTAATGCTTTCTACCTTTTCCAAATGGGAAGGAGACTGTTCTACCTTGATGGATGATGACCTGGCCTTGGTAATATATGCATCCCTCACCTCCTAGCTGGAAGTCTGTAGCATACCTGGACATGCAGTCATAAGCCGTTGGGATACTACTCCCTGTTAACAGCAGTACATCTCAACACAAGTTACTGTGAGCACATCATGCCTGTCTTCCATTTTTTACACTGGCTTCTCATTGAATATAGAGTCAAATTCAAGGTCTAAGCCAGGCCTGCACAACTCGGAAAGAAGCGAGGGCCATATTACTGCAAAAAAACCCAGCTGCGGGCTGAAAAGCCCTGCCTTCGCTCTGCCCCCATCTGCTCCCCTCCACCCCACCACTTGGCTTGCCCCACCCCTACTCAACCCCCGCAGGCCAGGCCGCACAGTGAGCCCGTGCGGGCCTCATGTGGCCCCCGGGCTGCATGTTGTGCAGGCCTGGTCTAAGCTTTACCGTCAAGGTGTTTAATGGCCAGAGCCCAGAATACCTAAAAAATCACCTAAAGCTCTGGGATGAGGAATATACTCGGTAACTCCGCTCAGTAGACACAGTGGATCTTCCTTTCACAAGAGTGCAGAGCTTTTCTGTGGAGGAGATGGAGCTTTCACAAGGCCATTCTGAGCCTGCGGAATGAACTCTTGCAGGAACTAAGGATCATCACAGTCCTCACCATCTTCTACCCCCAAGTGCTAGGGACACTTCTTTGACCTTGCTTTCTGTACTATCAAGATATAGCATTATGTATGCATTAAAAACAAGAACAAAACACTACATTATAGTCACTCTTCCCCTCGTTGCTTAATGTACTACTGGAAGATTCTCAGATACTAAAGTAATGAGGGTTTTATTGCGTACTTCTAGTACCATTGCTAACAGTACTCTGAAGTTCATGAGGGAAAAGGATTTGTAAATACAGTTGATGTCTTTAGCAATGAGCTGTTAGAAAGTATGTAATTCCCAAAGACTAAAGTTAAAATTCAGCTGTACTACACAGTGGTAAAGCAGACTAAGAATTTATGGGAATCATTTTATTTGAAACCTTAGGAAAGTCTTGAGCGTTCGTAATTATGTGAAAGATGACCTACACAAAGCATTAAAACAATTACGTTAAATTGGAAGGTGTCACACAATCATATTTCCTTGTAACAGATATATTGACCTATATATTCAATTGTAGATCCTAACTGTTCAACTTTTATAGACTTAAAATAATTTTTAAAATGCCCCATTCTACATTTAGGGGATTTTAAAAACTTAATTACTAATCTTTATTGGGTTACATTAGATATCTAATGAATTAAGAGAATCAGTGTCAGATGTGTTTTCAGACTAGTATTGCCCATACTGTATATACTGGAGTAGCCACTTGATTTCATTTATGAAGCTTTGCTAGGTAAATCTCATGAAGTTCTGCAAGATTTAAGCTTTTATTTAAAAATAAAACTTTTTTGTAGCTCTTGCAGCCTCAGAGTTAACTTTCTACATGTGAACTGTGTGTGAACGTATGGGCTGTTGTCTTCCAGAGTCTGAAAACAGACAGTTCCAGTTTGTCTGCAGCTGCTCTGAACTTTTCCAAGTAGCAGAATAGAAAATGACCAGAATAGTATCAGCTTTGATGTTGCTTCTCTGATACCTTGTGGGAAACAGTATAGCTGACAATCTGCTCAGTTTGGGAAAGCTATTGAGTAGGAGCCATGGGGATAGTCAAGAGGAGAGGTATAGATTACCTGAGATGGTCTAAAGATTGAATTTCTTCCCAGAGTCCACTACAAGCAGTTTGGATATTTTTTAAACACTTTTTCTGTCTAAATAGTACCTTTTTGTCTCTGACATCCAGGACATGTGACATCTCCCCTGGCTGATTATAGAGATTTAGGGAAAAAGCAGGCAGAGAAATGGAGTGAAACAATTTTGAACAAATACATTGGGAGAGGCTGAAAGCCACCTTGACTTCATGAAAATATACAGTGGATTAGCCTTCAATGTTTGCAACTCTAATACCGACCTGACCAGTGAGACGGCCATCAGAAAGACCTCTATCTCTGTACCAACTCTCACTGAAGATCTAAAAGCTCCTTCATAAAGTTGATGAACACCAAAGTAAAGTTTCAAGGATCATTAGATTTCCCCAAAAGAAGTGCAGAAGTTTATAAACCACTTAAAAGGTTGTTTCACCAGATAGTGCTCAGGCATTGACTTCTGTTTAACAGGGATACAATAGTAGAAATAGATGCTGAATAAATCTTTGCAATTGCTATGGATAGGTTTGATAAATTCAGACTGGAGAATAACCAGAACAGTTAGAATCAGATAGGAAATCAGGTTGAAGTCTCTGCCTTCAGCAGACTTTTTTTAAACTGGTTCCATTTGACCACATAACACTAGTATAAGGCTTCCTGGATTCAAGCTGGACTTCCTTGACCAACTCCAACACATACAAGCCATTTAGTCTTGGGAGGCCCTGCAGCCATACTGACAGCTGAAGAAACTTGGGATGGATGAACTAACCTGTCCTTCTGCTGGAACAGATACCCTGATTCAAGAAAACAGTGAAGGGATAATCTTTTGACAGAGTTAGTAGTTCTGAGATCCAAGTCTGGCATACTCAGGCTGTCATTACCAAGGTCATTTTATGTCCTGTTGATTCCGTCAGAAACCTTGGAGATGAAAAGGCATGGACAAGTGACATAACGGTGTCCCCTTTCCTTCAGTGGGTGGAGGAAAAAAGTATCTCTGGACTGTAGGATCTTGTTTGCTCTCATGCAGAATCTCAGCTATTTGTAGACAACAAATCTCCCTGCCTAACCTCACCTGGCAAATATCAGACTAACCACTAACGACCTGAGTGACAACTTGTGTTGATCTACACATGAGAGACTGAAATCAATTGCTAAGGTATTCTTTACTTTTTCTAGGTGTATAGCTGTTGGGTCACATGGTTCCAGGTGAATCATTCACACAGATTGGTTGCTTCCTGTTACAACAGCAGTGAATGAGCTCTCCACATCTGGTTAGATAGATGGCAACCATGCTGTCTGGGAGTATCGTCGGGCTCTCCCCTATGCAGAAGAAAAGCTCGTGATTGCCAGCCTAATTTACATGAAGTCTCAATTCCTAAGGATTCCAAAGGCCATAAATGGTCAAAGCTCTTAAATGTGCTCCATACCTCAGATTGGAAGCATCCATGTCTATTACCAGCTGAGAACAGGCTGAAACAGCAATCCTTTTAAGACATTATCTGGTAAAGTTCATCGTAAGACTTCTTGCCCTGCTGAGAATACACTGTCATGCCTGGACTTTAAACATGTTCACTAGACTTAACCATCCTTTCAAGGACTTCGTCTCGAGCTTTGCAGAGGGAGCGAACAGTGCAAGAAATCTTTAGGCCTCTCACTCAAATATAAAACTTCAGAGGGCCTGTTTAATCTGACAAAATCCACTGCCTGGATGAGATCCTTGGGCCAAGCAAACTAGAACACCCCATCTGAAGTTCTAAACTTGAGTCAGAAGTAGGGTTGAATTTTTTTTCTTTTTTCATGCTTGTTTGGACAGAGGTATGAAAATGGAACATTCTGTCTATTGCAAGGTATTAACTACCCTCCTGTGAGATGTAATTTGTATGAGTCAGTCATCTAGATATGAATAACTCTACAGACCCTGATGGTGTAGGTATGAACCGCAGCAGTCAGTCACATGATGGACATCCTTAGTACTTGTAGCTAGCCCAAAGAGTACTATCTTGCAGTAAGTTTTGCCCACCATAAACCTGAGGTTTTCTTTTCTTCTGCCTTACCAAGATGTGGAATTAGGCTGCACAGAGATAAAGGGCACTGGAACAGTCTTCAGAGTTGAAACTAGGAGTTATATTTACAGAGAATTAGAGTTTCTGTGGATATTTGAATAATAGTTGTCATGCTCTTCTAGAATAGAGTTCAGTCCACTATTTCTTTGGGAATAAGAAAACACCAGAATTAAAATCCCTTTCCTTGCTAAAATTATCTTTTCTTGGAGTGTGAAGTTGTATAGGCTCTATAGTCAGACGAAGAGTTTGAGGGGTCTCTGCATATTCCAATTCTTTGGATGTGCTGGCAGTGCAGCCTGAAACAGTAGAATCCTCTAATAGCAATATGCATTAGAGCATTGTCACATCCTTTGTTTCTCCTCTGATGACTTCAAACATTGGGAGAGCAAGACTAGAAAGGGGTATGAGGGATGCACCAACCACTTCTAACCCTGCCATTGCCTACTGAGGTCCAAAATTGGGAGCTCATTTGGAAGTACTGTTCTGCTCTTTGGGAGACAAATTTATTTAGAAGAAAAACTTAGATAAATGGAGAGTTGGATGTGCCAAAAAGCCACAATTCTGCAATAAAGAAAGAGGACAATTTTGGCCAGTTAGAAGTATTTGGGAAAGACAGACATACAAATGGAACAAAAGGGGTAGTAATCACAACTTCTGATGTATATAGATTGCTAAATATAGAAAATCGATAAAGGACGCTAAATAGATCAGGGAAAATCAATGACTAGGTGAGATAAGGACGATAAAGGGGAGTTCAAGTATATTAGCAAAAAAAGTATTAAGAATTGTATAGGCTTATTACTAGGTATAGATGATAAAAATTGTCGTTGATGCAGAAAAGGCAGAACACACATTTCTGTTGTGGATTTGGAAAGAAGTAGGATGATGTAATTTTATCCCATGAGGATTATGAACTTCTTTCCAGTCCATTAGTAACTGTGAGGAGGATGTTGAACATCAACTAGGGGTTAACATTTTTAAATCGGCAGTCATGGCAACTTGGCCCCAATAGTTCTAAAAGAGTTCAGTGAGATCTCTGTCCTGCTGCTGTTCACTTCTAATAAATCTTGGAATATCAAGAGAAATTCCAGAAGACTGGAAGTGTGTTAATGTTGTGTCAGTGCTCAAAAAGGACAAGTAAGATGGTGGTAATACGCCCAGGCAATCCAGAACAAAATAATGGAACAGTCTGTGCCAATAGTTTACTCTAACATTTACTTTCATGTGAATGAGTATCAGTAATTGTGAAAGTCTATTTTAGAATTAGAGTAAAGGATAAGAACCAGGAGAAGCTGTTTGGATCACATGTGGTTTTCCAAATGTTTTCAGTCTCTTTCCACATGAGATTCAGTCACTTTGGTTTTTTGTCATGAATTCTCATTCCCACATTGGATTATGGTCACAGCAGGAAAGAATAGTGGAGAAATTGCACTGGTGTTAGCTGTGGGTCATATATTGCTGAGGCTACATTTAAAGCATATCTGAATAAAATGTGAGGGTTTTTTTTCTGTTGTCACTGAGAATAATTGTTCCTTAAGGCTGACCATATTTTTGCACATGGTACTGTTGTGTAGAATAGTTGGAACAATGTGATTTGTTTAAAAATAAGTGGGGGCGTAGTGGATTGAGGAATTGATCAAGTGGTATTGACCTGGAGTCCACAAGAATCTTTGAGCATTCGTTCATTTTTTCCCCAAAGTAATTTAAGAAGTTGACCGTACAGTGACCAAATTACTAAAAATATGAAGTTAGGCATGACAGCCAGCAATGAGTAGGAAAAGTGGAAATGCAGCAGGAACTACAGCAACTAGAGAAATGGATGAAATCAGTATAGTTGTGGTAAACAAAGGTAAAATGCAACGGGTTCTCTTGGATATATATAATGCATTGGTGTACCATAGAAATACCTTGAAAATGTGTATGGGTAGTGATGGTATTCAAAAAATTGTGTGTGACCATACAAAATCAGTCAGCAGCAAAAGAAGTATGTTTAAAGATTACACCAAAGACCAAATAGATAATCCATTCTGTCTACGTGCATAGTTGGGGTATATATTTAGTATCAGTTGCAGAGCTGGGTAAAATGTTGGGGTGAAACTTTTTTTTTTTGGTGAATAGTGCAGATTGAGCAACATGAACACATTTCAGTTTTGCCAAATTATTCATGTCGGTGGGGGGGGGGAATTGAAGAAGTCAAAATGTTTTGTTTTGTGATTTTGGTTCAAAACAACTTCATTCTGAAACTGACTTCAAATAAAAATCTTGAAAACAAAACACTTTCTTAACTTGGTTAACAGAAAAATTCAAAAAAAATTTAATGTAGAGTCGACCTGAAACAATTTTTGGGAGTGCTACAGCTCTGCTCAGATTTGTTCTCTCCATTAACATATTTTAAAATATTTATTAAATTTTTATTTTTATGAATGCTTATAAAAGTATAGTCCTTACAATCTTTTAATAATGTGCTAAAAACAGATTAAAGTAATTTTTAGAAAAATTGATTAAATCCGTATAACTGAGGTAAGTAAAGATAAATGCCTAGAATTGCAAAAGCTTCAAAAAGTGTTTGCGGAATATTCAGGGAACTAAAATTTGTGCATTCTAGGTAAAATACCAATGAGCAAACATGATATTTAGAACTGTTAGAAAGAAGGCAGGAAACTATGCACATTTTTGTATATGGTAAATAGGTAATGGCCTAAAAATAAAGCTAATGTTAAGATAATTGAAATCCTATTGTAAGAGTTATACTGTAGTAACCTGTAAAAGCTATTGTGAAGCAGATAGAACACTTATCCTAGGCATTTATATAGCCATCTGAGTAACACTTGTGAGGTGATGTATTTACTCTCAACTCTCCTGTGAGGTAGGGTAGTGCTGGTATCCCCATTTTACAGATTTGAAATTCAGCCACAGAGGGGATATGTGACTTGACCAAGGTCGCAAAGGAAGTCTCTGGCAGAGCAGGAAATTGAATCCAGATCTCCTAAATCCAAGGCTAATGCCCTAATCCCTGGACCATCTTCTCTTTCTTGAACAAGATTACAATGGTAAATGAATCTTATTTTCTAACGAAATAGAACACATTAGGAACCAAGGAGTAGGTGCTTCACTAACATTTGTGAAATTGAGGTACAACAAACATATTATACTTTTCTTTTGTAATAAGTGCAAGTTTTATGTCCAGTAATGTATAATAATGCTCAAAACACTGTAGAATCTGTGTTGCTCATACCATTAATTTCGAAAAATATCTTTTTAGAAATGCTGCTCTGTTTATAATCAGGTGATTTTTTTTATTTGAATTTAGTGCCCTATTGCTAGTTTGTTAAAATTGCATTTTAAGACTTCCTATTAGCAGAGTAATTTATTTTATAGTGATACGATATTGCATTGCTGATAGCCAAAAGATATTAAATTTATTCAGTTTTCCTAATGATATTGAACAGGAAAATTTGCTTAGTATTGATCGACAGAATTAATAATTAACTTAGATTCAGTGGGGTACATACAGAAGGGATGCTAAACCCGGTATAGATTTTCTTTAATGTGAGCTCCGTATAATTAACTGTTAGATTAATTGGTAACTGCTAATGGATTTCAGTCATTAGTTTAAATATAGTTAAAGGTCCATGTATTCCTAAATTTCAGAATATAGTGAGGAATCTGCCCATTGCTGCAGAATTATTTTCTTGATCCACACTTTCATTAAAAAAAAAAAAATCTCCTCATTAATGGTTGCAAAAAACCTTGGAAAACATGAACTGAGTTTGAACCAATGCTATTTCTGCAGATTACCTGAAACAAAGTCTGGTCCATCCTTGTGTGTGCTGTCAGTATACTGTTTCCATTAGTGGACTGTGATTCTTTTAGTGAAATAATTGTACTGATACAAACACTAGCGTGGATGCAGATATAGTGATATAAATATACCTGATGCTGGTATACCATCTTCCCCTTACTGTCTGAGAATAGACTATACCAAGATAAACATCCAGATAACTATGTCCACACCAGCAGCATTATATTGTTTTAGCTGTGTGTGTGTATAGGGAATAGTGTGTGTGTACGTACATGCCCCCTTCCCCCAAAAAACTTCTTTGTAGACAAGCCCAGAACTCTGTGAACATCCCCATTTATCTCAATGGCTTAAGTCTGAAACTTGAGTTTAAATGTCAACATTTCATTGCAGATAATTTTAGTAGAAATATTCAACTAATGTGCTTATCCCATGATTGTCACCTATTCCCTAGCTGCCAAATCCCTATTTGCACCCAGCCAGAGCCTCAATTTTTGCCAGTCAATATCTGTGATACAGATATGAATACAAAAGTCTTTGGCTTATCGAAGCATTGAATTGTGGGGGCCTTGTGACATAATTAAGAGTGACATCAAAATAACCTAGTGTATTGACAGTTCTCTTCCATGCTTAATTAAAAACCCATGATACTCTATTGGATTATATTTGACAAAATACAAATAATAAAAAACATCTTGAAATGAAAGGCATAATCTCGAAATAAATGTTTAAATTATTGAGTATTTAGGTTGGTCTAGGAAATTAGAAACAAGTGGTTATGGGAACATTTCAGATATTTCATATTTTTTAAACAAGATTGTTGTGTTAACATTTTTTTAGGTCATAGATTTTTTTTTTCCTGTGGGAAAATCCCATTTAAATTAGACTGATTTTCTTTTAAAGCTATCTGTAATTGTCTTATGCACTGAGTTCCACTGCATGTCAAACATGGAACTAGTGACTAGTGGTGGAAGTGTCCCTGGGTGAGATCCTCACCATGCTCCAGACCCTTCATGCCATGTAGAAGGCTGGAGCAGCTTAAAGGGACATCTGATGCAGGTGTTGTGACAGATAGCCAGAATGCTGCCTTCCAAAGACCCCCTCATAACTCTGCATACAAGGGTGGGGCTAGAAGCAGAGGGCTCTGCTGGTGCTGCAGCTGTATCTCACGTGATATGGCTATTCCAGACAGCGTTGCAGCACATGGGGAGGACTAGGGAGGCTGCAATAACTTAGATCCACAGGGCTGTTACGTTAATGGACATTCCAACTCCCAGCAGAGCCCAGAATTAGCTTAAAACCGCTATAACCTTGCCTCGTCCTGGGGTGTGAGTTTTGTGTTTGGCCTGTATGAGGTGCAGTACGGTATCTACCCTCATGTCCATAAACAATGACCATTGTGCCATCTACATCTCCAAACCAAAAAATATCAGGCTTTGATTTTGTCTGTTCCCTGTTTTACCTAGTGAATTTGAAGTTGAAAATATACCACTAGTTTATAACCCACAATTGTCTTGAAAGGGGTACTTGGTGTACAATATATCCCAAACTACTTAAGATAGATACCATTTTAAATAATGATATATGGTTAAAGGCCTGACACAAAATATTAACTTCATTAGTTCATATTCAAGAAGGAGAAAATTTGCTTGCCTAGTAACTCAAAATATTAATATTATGCTTCTATAGAACTGAGCGAATACACGAAGATAAGAAATGTTATATGTACAATAAGCTACAACATTTTTTTCCTAACCAGGAATAGCACAGCCAGTCGTGTCCCTGCTTCAATGTTTGTGGTGTTTTCCAGCAGCTTTCTCTATGTAAACTCTTACTATTAGGAGCTCAGTAGGAGTGAAAGCCTTTGTTAATTTGCCTGACTATAAATGCACAATTAAAGCAGTGTATCAGCAAGGGACTAGGACGATCAGTGTGTTCTAATGCTTCATGTTATGGAATTACTTCCGTTGTTCACATAGATACTGTAATTAGTAAATTATTTTAAACCTGTTTTCTTCAGAGAGCTGAGTCAAAGCTTTTATCTTGAAAAAAATTTTAAACTCATTTTTTGCTCTTTAGCTTATGCTTATTTCAGTTATATGCAGCCTACTTTTAAAATATTAATGTCAGTGTATCAGTATGTGAATAAAATATAAAATGCTTGTCAGTTTCCTTATAATCCTATCCAGTTTTTTTGATAGCTATTCAAATTTGTGGCAATAGTGTTAATAGAAACCTGTTACAATATTCTCTTATATTGTGTTTAAGCAGCTACTAATTCTTTAACAGATTTGTGAGTTTGGTCCAGTTATTTCAGGCAGATTACCAGTGTAGTAAATTAATCATTTCTAATGGAATTTGCTAGAAATCATGTCATCTGAAGCATTGTTGTAGAGAATGCTACAAATTTTGTGATGTTGGTTCCTTAGACGATGACGATTATCTGGCAACATGAATTGTGCTCCTTAGGGACTATATCTTTGGTACTTTAATGTTTGTTTTAGAAATCAGTTTTGCTTGCAAAGTATAACTGATTTTATTATTGTTTTACTCTAGTGCACCATTGCAGTACTAGTTCCATAAATGTATTCCCCTGTGAACACAGTTCTTTACTGCTTACAGTACCTGTGTCCAATGCTTTATTTTCTAAAAGTTGCTGATGGGGGTTCTCTGCTGTGGCAACTCAAAACTGATTTCAGACACTATTTTGTGTAGAAAACGTTAATTTTTCTCGAATTTTTCAGCTTTCATTTGTAATTTTTTAGAGTATATTCCCTGACCTTCTGGGCCAGAGAAGTATACAGAATTTTGAATAAAGTAATGTTTCCGTTGTGTGACTTAAACCAACAGGTATTTGGTGAGTTCTGCCCCTTTTCCTTCAGGCAAGTGAAACTGATTACAGCGAAAACATTTTGGACTTTGCCCCAACTCCTCTCTTTCAAACATGCTCACCGTGCGTTCCTTTTCCACTGCTGGCCTGGGAAATCAAGGGAGAGAGAGAAAAAGAAGACACGCACACACAAGAAAGTGTCCAGGTTAGCAATGGCTTATCATGCCTATCCCCCATCTCCAGCAACAGGATCCAAAACGATGGGGATAGTCTGTTTTCTCCATACAGATAAGATTTGTAAAACCTGCTGTTTCTGTTGTTTTTTGGGCTCAGCTGCCTCAGTGTTTGCTCTATCATATATGTGTACTCCTGCCATTTGCAATTTCTTGTGTTTTGAATTTAGCATGCTGTACATTAAAGAGCACCTCATATCACACATGCATTTCACTATATTGTGTTAAATTCAAAAGATGGCAATAGAGGGCAGTTCATCTGAATCTCCACACCTGCCCTATGCTTTTACAACACTGGACTCCTTTTCTTCTCTTCACCCCTCCAATACTTAAATCTTAACTTTCAACATCAGAATTCAGTGAAAGCAGTAGCTGCATAAAATGTCATCAGTAGGTATTTCTTGAACAAAATAGGTACCCAGTATATTCATAGATTTTTCTATTTTTGCTTTGCAACATCACCCTGAAGACTTAATGTGCTATAATGTAGGCGTATACGCCTGTTAAAGCTTTACAAAGCGTTGACTGAAAATTCACATTCATTGGACCATTGAGATTCTCATTATAATTGAAGAAATAGAAGGGGCACAAGAATAAAATAAGAGATTGTTCAAATGGCAAAAATTTGGTAAGTGGAAATAGTTCTGAATATTAGAAGATTGTATCGGGGGTTCTTAGAATATGTGTCAGTGTGGATCCCATTATAGATGTGTATACACACAAAACCAGAGTGTTTTGACTAGCAGTATCCATCAGGGTTACACATGCACCCTGTGGCTCTCTGTGATCCTATAAAAAAGACACAAAAAGGCCATGATCTGGTAGCCTATGGCAGAGCCAAAGAACCTGGCGAGTATCCAAACCATTAGTTCTTAGTTCAATCTAAACTTCTTACTATAAGGTGGATGCACAACTGATTGAAAGTCCATAGTCAGAGTAATCAGTGGTTTGCTGTCAATTGAGAGGATACATCTAGGAGTCCTGCAATGCAAGTCTTGGGTGCAGTACTAGACAATATTTTCATTAATAAATAATGAAGTAAAGGGTATGCATATAAAATTTCCAGATGATGATAAGATGGGAGGAGTTATAAGCACTTTGGAGGACAGGATTAGAATTCAAAACAACCTAGACAAATTGGAGAAATGTCAACAAGAAGATGAAATTCAGTAAAGATGAGTGAAAAGTACTTCACTTAGGAAGGAAAAATCACACGCACAACTACAAGAGTGGGTAATAACTAGCTATGTTCTAGTACTGCTGAAAAGGATTTGGAGATATAATGGATGCTAAATTGAATACAAGTCACCAATGCAGCTTGGGAGGAGGTAATTATCCCTCTATACTTTGTACCCCCTAGTCCCTTAAATGGAGTATTGTGTCCAATTTTGGGCACCACATTTTAAGAAAGATGTGGACAGATTGGCTAGAGTCTAGAAGAGAGAAACGAAAATGATAAAAGGTTTAGAAAAGTTGACCCATGAGGAAAGTGTGTTTTTTTTTTTAAAAAAAAAGAAACCTGGACATGTTTAGTCTTGAGGAAAGACTACTTGGGATGGAGGGCACCTGATACGTCTTCAAATATGTTGAGTTATTATAAAGAGGATGTGATCAGTTGATCTCTGTCCACTGAAGGCAGGACAAGAAATGATGGTCTTAATCTTCAGCAAGTGAGATTTGTTTAGAAACTTTCCAACTGTAAGGGTAATTAAGCTCAAGAATAGTCTTCCAAGAGAGGCTATAGTTTTCTAAAAGTTTGGACAAACAGCTGCTGGGGTGGTCTAGGTTTCTTAGTCCTGCTTCAGCATAGAGGGCTGGACTTGTAGGGCTGATAGAGACCTCAAGAAGTCGTCATTTCTATGATTCTGTTGTTCGTAATCTTCGGATCCAGCTTTTGATTTCCTTTTTCCATTGCTGTCACCTACTAGCTATCTGGACCAAACTTTAGTGGCCAGGACCCCCCTCTCCTACAATAGCTTCTCAAATTCATGGGCTCAGCATCTGAGGGTGTTAAGTCCTGTAATTCTGTAATGAAGTAATCCCCTGTTCCCAGTGGTTAGACACAGTAAGTGGCACATCTGCCTGTGAGGAATCAAACGTCTGGTATGCTTATCCTTATCTGTGTGGACTCATGAGATGCCAGGCTGAAACTCTGTCTTCTGAAACAGGCCATGAATGTCTCATCAGACCCGAAGGAAACAAGCTCCAGAAACTTTTGCTGGTGGGCAAGCCACCATGTATGAGTATGCCATGGAGCAGACAGTGCCTAAAACCAGTGTGGAGAAGATTGTGCCAAAGAAAGATCTGGCACATAAGTCAGTGTCCTAGTCAAAGCTAACACCAACATTTCTGTTGAAGCCAATCAATGAAAGGGGCTACTCTGAGCATGAAGGCAGAAGCTTAAGAACCTTAGTGTCCTTCCATAAGAACAGACACAACAAAAATTCCAGAGAGAAGCCCTCCAAACCGTACATGGCATTGAGGGCTAGAGAGCAGGAGTAGAGGATAAAGCAGCAGTTTCTGCTAGCACTGATGGTGCTCCAGTTGGCATTGATCTGAAAGTAGAATCAAAGTAGGTCTGTTATTGATGCTGAGACATCTGCCAGCACTTATGCAGACTTTGATACCAAGAGCATCTTTCATGATAGTGCCCCATATGTAGGAAATCAGTATCTCCTTACTGTCATCAGGAGCACACATCCTTGTCACTGAGCAGAGACCCTTCCCTTCTGAGGTCTGTGATTACTGGCTGACAGACTTTTTTCCTATAGGCTCCAGTTGCTACCCATCCGTCAAGGCCGTCATTAGTCCTGCTGGCAATCAGCAAGCCGCCCATATGTATACAATACACCACCATGGCCTTTTCAGGGACCCGGGGGCCTGCCTTCATAGGACCTGGTCTCCACTGTTGAGTAAGAAGTCCCCTTTGCCAGCAGCATCCCCTGACCAGATTACTGATAGCATAATATCAACAGGAGCTGGACCCAGGGATTTGAGCACTATGAATGCCCAGTCTCACCACGGAAGGACCGCTCCTCCTCATCACCAGAGGAAGCAGTACTGTCTGCATCACTACTGGCACCAGATGAGCATTCCAGGAGCTCTTTGTGTAGATCGAGTCTTTGGGCTCAGATAAGTCCCACAAGCTGTCTTACATTCTGTCCATTTCTGATTCAGTTAGGGTCACCCTCCCCATTAATGTGGAACAACTAAAGCCGGGTGCAAGCCTTGTAGCAGACGCCAGACACTTGACCGCCACTGGTGCAATCGATCAAGAGGAGGTACCAGGTCCATTTCTGAGTTTGAATACTCCTGCACTCACCCCTTAATTGTATGAGAGAAGTTGACATTGATCAAAAGTATCTTTAAGGACAAACACCACAAATGACTTGACCTGTTTGGAAGGAAGTTGTACATCTCAAATTTGTTGCAATTCCAGCTCAGGCCCAGCTGGCCAGATATGACTTTCTTATAAGGGACAAGGTGACACCTTTGCTTGCTCCCTTATGACAGCAGAGAACTACTGAAGGACATAATGAAGGAAGACCAGTTGGTGAGCAAGGCGACCTAGCAGGCAGTGATATAAGTCTCAGACATCACAGCAAGCTGCCATGTTGAGCATGTGTAGAGCATTGTGACTCTAGATATCGCAAGAGATGTAGACCATTAGCAACTGAAGTAGCCAGAAGTGCTGTATTTTTATCTGCTTGTCTAAGATTCTGTGTAAGGTTTTAACTAAAAGATAGTGAAACACTTGAGTTCAATCTTGAATTATTTTTAAAGAAGTCACATTTTAAACAGATGCCCCGTTGGCTTCTAATTGTACCTCTTAGTTTGATCTCTGATATTAAATGAAAAATGTACTCCCATTATTACCTGTTTTTCTTTTACTTTTTTTGTTCTCCCATCTTTTCATCAATTTGGTTTTGCAATGAGAGTTACCTACTTGATCAGTTTTAACTGAAGAAAGATGTTGGGATAATGAAATGTATTAAATACTTATAAGCCTAAACATTTTGCCACTTGTGTAAGTGTTTATGGCAGGTAATGCTGCTTGACAGAATATTTTTAAGAAATCCAGAAAAAACGCATAGCACAGGCATGCATATTCATAAAATAGACCATATTTTAATTTAGAAAAAAAACTGACTTGTGGACCATCTCCCCTTCCATTTTGATCACACAGATCATTTCCCTTCTCATTGTCAGTTATACAACATCCTTCTGGCAAATATACACATTGCTTATGTGTAAAATAGTATTGGGAAAGTATGACTTTATAGTACAGGTTAGCACCTGGCAGTGAGAAGAGACGTCTTCATTTCACCAGTAGATTTCCTAGAAACCACAGTTTATGAACCCATTTTAAGAAACTAGATGAAGTGAATGTTTTCCACAAGGTCTTTGTAACACATTACTTTTAAGCATACGAGCTTGGTTATAGGCACCTGAGTACTTGAAAGCCTTTGATTTTTATTCTTGTTTTTAACTTTACATAGCTTATTTTCCTATTTTATTGTATAGACATCTAAAGCATTTAAGATACAAAGGAGCTTTAGAAAGAATGAATTTTTTATTACTTGATCTGCAGACTTCAGTGACAGTATATATATGGGAGGGAGGGGGACAGAGGAATTTAAGCAAGTCCATTATTCTGTCTAGTAACACTGAGGATAGTGAATATGCGTACATAAAACTGAGTAAGAGGACTTACAACATTTGGGCTAAATTTAGGATGCTGAAACTTCTGCCAAATTAAAAGAATGGAGTAAAATTTCACCTGCCAGTTTATAAAACTTTTAATGTGGTTTAATTTAACAGACAAAATAATTTGGTTGTAATTAAGCTTTTCTAATACTATTGTTCCACAAGGTTGTGTCACAAATCATTTTATTCAGTAGTAATTTTCTGTATCGTCTACTTCTTGCCACTTCTCATATATAATTTAGCAAAACCAGTTAGGAATTTCAGACTAAAATACTATTTTTTTAATTTTTTTAGATTTGCCTGAATTTTTTTCAGAGCCACCTTTTTATTCAGATTATTCTCTGGTCAGAATAAAAAGACTCTTTCTGTTTAGGCTGGCTGCTCTGTAAACAAATGTATTCGGCTCAACAGTATTGTGCAAATTCCTCTTATAAAAGTAACACTGAAAAGTATCGATTCAAAACATCCAAGTGACTCTGGCCCCGCCAGCCTGGCTAAATTGCTCAACAGGACTACGTAAGAGGCAAGCTTTTATTATCTGAAATTCACTTAAGGCAGCTGGAACTTGTAATTTTTTTATTCTGTCTCCTCTGCAACCCACTCCCAACCATTCTTTTGTTACCTTGCCTTCCCTCTGTTCCCTATTCCTAAATTAAGTTAAAATAATAATAGTAATAATAAAAACCTATATTGGTAACTTTAAGCCATCTTCCAATTCAAATCCCTCAATGAAACTTACATTTTCAAGCTGCTTATTCTCCACTTACCTTTTATGGTAGCCCTGGGAGAGGAGACAATGTCTGAGATTTACTACTTGAGAAGGACTGGTATATTTTATGTACAGGAACTTCCTCCCCCATGCTCCTGCACCCTGCTTACCCCTTCTCCATATAGAGCAGGATGGGAACACTGGCTGAGAGAGACAGAGCGCGCTTGGAGAGAGAGCAGCTGCTGTCTCAACTTCCTGATCCACTTAAAAAGACAATGTACTTAAGAGTGGGGTCAGCATACTTAAAAGGGACAATGTGCATCTCTCTCTCTCACACAGTATGTGTCTCCGTCTGCCATCCTGCCTTTTAGAATGTGAAGCTACATTAACAATGTGTTAATCCTTGAGGGCTCAGCCAAAAGCTAGTTTATCATTTATCAGTAAGGTATTCCCTGGGAAATATCCCACTCTCTAACTCAGCGGTCCTCAAAGTTTTTTGGCCGTGGCCCCTTTCCACGGTGTAGCATCCGCTCGCGGCCCTCTGGTTATGTCCGCCAAAATGCCGCCAAACAGAAAGCTTCCGCTTTCTGGGACGTCATTTTGGCGGTACAAAAATAGACCGCTGCCGAGTTCGGCAGTCTCCCGGGTAAGATTGGCAGTGGCGCTGGTGTCTTGCGAACCCCCGGGGGTGTGCGCATCCCACTTTGAAGACCACTGCTCTAACTTCACCACCTCAATCATCGTCCCTGTGTTCAGTATTAAATTGTTTGTTTAAAATGTATACACTGTATTTGTATTTGTATTTATTTATTTATTTATTTTGTCTGGTGAAAAGAATCCCTGGAACCTAAATCCTCCCCCTCCCCTATTTACATTAATTCTTATGGAGAAATTGGATTTGCTTAACATCGTTTCGCTTAAAGTCGCGTTTTTCAAGAACATAACTACAACGTTAAGCGAGGAGTTCCTGTAAAGCAGTGTTTCCCAAAGTGGGGTTACATGTACCCCTGGTGGGACACGAAAGGGTTTCAAGGGGTACGTGGCAGAATTTTTTATTTTACTTTATCATGGGTTGTTTTTTAGCACAGAAAACAATTAACTAAAATTTAATAATATAAGAATGATGTACACTTGTACAATAGAAATACACACAGGTTTACATTGTAACTAATAAGATAACACGTTTAGTAACATCTAATAGCACAGCAGAGTCGAAGCAAACCATGCATGTGCGTTACCGCCGCTCGGGCAATACACTTGCCTTTGTGACATGCACAGAAGTCATACTGACAGATAAAAGATAAAAGTGAATAACTGCTCGTAGTAATCTAAAGATTGTAGCAAGTACATCCTTGGTGTGTATTAATATGTAAGGGGACTGTTATCCCCTTACTAACATTCAGTGGGGGTGTTTTGGTTGCTAGCAACCAGTACCAAAAGTGGAAGAGTCCATGGGAAATCAAGACCCTGAGACTGGCAGTCCCCTCGGGCAGTGGGGAGAGGCCAGCACTCCAGGTCAGCCTGATTGTCAGGGCGGGTAGCCTAATCAAGGAGTCAGGAGGACAGGGTGGGTTCCGTTCTCTGTGTGAGCTGGAATTGCTGGGATCAGACTGAGTGGGGCCAAGCTAAGGAGAGAACAGGGGCCCGTGCTGAACTGGGGATCAGAGCTGTGCCAGACGCAGAGAGGGCCAGAAAAGCAGCTCAGAGAAACAGATCCTGTGCTAGGAGCAGAGCTGCAGCCCCAAAGCCAGAGCACAGCCCTAGAGAGAAACAGACCCTGTGCTGGGAACAGAGTTGCAGCAATCAAGCCAGAGCAGCCAGGAAAGCAGCCCATGGAGCAGGTCAGTGCTGGGAGCAGAAAAACAGAAGCAGCTTGCAGAGCAGACCTGTGCTGGGAGCAGAGCTGTAACGGCCGGAGCCAGAGGGGCCAGGGCAGCATCCCCAGGGCTGGAGGCAGAGCAGCAGCAGCCATGCTGAGGCAGTGTGGAGCTGAGCTGAGACAGAGCGGTGGAACTGGGGCTGGATCAGTCCAGAGCCTGAGAGTGTGTGACCATCATCAGAGCAAGTGTCCAAGCTGCAGCATCCCTGCAGCACAGCCAGGTCCTGAGAAGGGGCCTGGGACCTACAAGGAACAGACTGTGAATTGCCCTGACATTGCAGAGACACTGTTTGTGATGTTCCCTGCCACAGAGCAGGGTGGTGCGTTTCCTTTAACCATTCCTATTTTTTTCTTATTCATTTTAAATTAATTGTTGATGAAATAATTGTGCATTTACTTTAAATTGTATGCAATGATCAGTGGGTCAGGGAACCATCCAGTACAGAGAGTACCCCGGATTGGGGACATCCTTACCCCTGATCTAGGTGACCGCAGCAAGATTGGGGATCAAGTCCCCCCAAGAATCCTGGGCCCAGCCTTGTTGGGGTTATGAGGACTCTGCAAGACAGGAAGGTGCAAGGGGAGTCTTCGAGGGCAGGGAGGCCTCTGGGTAAAGGAAGTGGGAGCGAGGACTCAGATCCTTGCACTAGCTAGCCCATTTCACTGGGGTAGTGCAGAAGCCAGGAAAGTTCCCCACAATAGCAGGACTATTCCCCAGTTACAAATATACAAAATTTCTCTTTTTGTTTTTGTTAAACCCATTTACAGTGGATCACTGGCTAAAAACAGGAAGTTTGACACGTACAAAAGAGAATTATGAAGGGAATATGAATGTTAGTGATAATTAAGACAAATTAGGAGTGTGTTATAAAAATTTGGCTCCTCCCCCCAAAAATTATCTTCGCCGGAGAAGGGGTACGCTGTTAAGACAGATGTCTGAAAAAAGGTACGCAAATGTTGTAAATTTGGGAAACACTTCTGTAAAGGTTTGATTGAATCAGGAGTAGATTTGTCTCCCAAATCAGTTTTTTTCCCCAAATTTGGGAGGGGGCTAAGAGGCTAAGGGGATTGCAGCTCTAAACTTCTTTTTTCTGTTGTTCCCCCCCCCCCCCCCCCGCCCCCATGATGCTAGCTGCTAAATCCACATATATTATATAGGACTGGAAGTGACTTCCTGTCTCAGATTCCAGTCTCTTGCTGGCAATCCTGACATATAATCTCATTAATAAATTTATCAAACGCCAATTTAAAACTAGTTAGGTGTCTTTCCTCCACGACTTCTACTGGGATGCTGTTCCAGAACCCTCACTCCTCTGATGGTTAGAAATCTTCTAATGTCCAGCCTAAATGAATTTAGGACCAGTTTATACCCATTCTTGTGCCAACATTGTCCCTTTCCCTATTATTTTCTCCAAACCTTTCTTTAGTAATTATCCTACAGAGAAGGAGAATGTATTGCATAGCTCCCTTCTTCTCCAAAACTTTGTTTTAAAAGGAATCATAACAGTAAACCACTCCAAAGTGATCATTAGTAGGCTATTGCTACACTTCTCCTGTGATTGAAGGAAAAGGGCAGAAAAGGAAATCTGTGCCACTTGTTCAGTAATGTACATCCTTTTTTGTCTTATTAATATATTGTTGCATCATTGTGATTCTTCAAGGTTATGACAGAGAAATTAGACTATGGTTATGGACAGTGTATTCCATATTCCACTCAGTAGATAACATGGGGCTGAGTACAAAAGATATTCAATCTAGAATACCATCTAAGATTATTGTTACCTTTTAAATCCTACTGATATAGAAGAATTATAATTTTGTATCTACAAAGTAGTTAATGTTTTCAGTATGTTTTGTGGTTCTCGTTAAATTCAAAGTAGTTGATAAATACCAAGTAACAAAGACAGACCCCTCAGCTGCACATAAGAGAATTATTTTTTTATCTAGTTGTGTTATCTATTTTAAATTTATAGATTAACTATGTAAATCTATCGAGTGTTGTACTTTCCACTGCTGACAGGTTGGAACTTCCATAAAGAGATTATATTGTTGCCCCTCAGCTGAGCAGTACCCTGTTTAGAAGCATTATATCAGATCAGTTTCCATTCTTAGAGAAATTGGTGACAGAATTGGATATCTTTCTGTATTTTATTTATACAGAGGTGGTTCGAATTGCATGCAGACAATCCCCTCTGTAGAAATATCAGTTCATTTAGCATGTTCCTCCTACTCCAGGACACCTTTCCTTGTCATTTTCCTTCTTGGACTACAGCTGCCCTTTTGATAGTCCTCTAAGGGCTCCAGACATTGTCTCTGACCCTGTTCCTCACCAATCATCCACACAGTTGCAGTGAAACATTTCTCTTCCTTGCGATTTATGAACATCTAGTGCAAAAGTAAAAGTGAGCAGTAGATTATCATACTGTTCTCTGCTGATTTAACAATGTTAATCTGATTTGTCATAATAGGATTTAAAAAATATGGTTCAGGTCGGTTCCTACTAAGGTTCTGTTTCCATCTTTTTAAAAGAAAATTTAACTTACTCTTACTTAGGATATTTTTTTAAAAATTGAATCTGAATTGTGCAAATAGTAATTTACTCTGAGGATGAAAGCCAAGGTACCAGAGCATAGACTAAGATATGGTGAGTGAGCCGAATTTGCCTCAGAGGTCGTTTAATGAATTCTTTTATAGCAGATTAAATTATGGCAGAGCACATAATGAATCTTCTGAGCTTTTGGTGTCACTGTATCCCAAAAATCTCAATAGCTGACACAGTACATGAGAGGAGAAATATGTTATTTGATGCACTTTATATTCATGTATGTCTTTCCATTTCTCCAGTATAACAAACCATAGAAATGTAAGTCTTAATTGACAGCTGAACACCTCTCACTTTTGCAGTGGAGCTTCTAAAAGGCAAACATGGCTGTTGAATCTTTGACCAAATATCATAGAGTCATAAAATTTAGTACTGGAAGGGACCTCAGTAGATCAACTACTTCAGTCCCCCGCACTGAGGTAGGACTAAGGCTGTAAGCTGCCCACCACTGGTCTAGAAAATCCTATCAGGGTAATCTGATTGCGGGCACCAAGACATTTTGTTGATGTTGACCATCCACAGGCACGCCTTCTCCCCCTCACCCCCACAGTCCCAGTGGCCACGGTTCACCGTTCCCAGCCAATGGGAGCTACAGGAAGCAGGCGTGCCTAGCCTGTTCTTGGGCTTTCTGTTGCTTCTTGTGTATGTATAAAACGTTTTGTTGTCCTTAGCTAGCTTAATTTCATTTCTGACCTTTCTAATTTTGTCCCGACATGGTTGTAGTGCTTTTAATGTAAATTCTTCATACTATGACCTAGTTTCCACTTTTTGTATTACTCTTTTTTGCGTTTCAGTCATCTAACATCTCCTGGTTAAACCGGTGGGTCTTGTATCATACTTCCTGTCTTTCCTACACATTGCGATAGTTTACTCTTGTGTGCTTAATAGTGTTTCTTTAAAAACTTCCAGTCCTCCTGAATTCTTTATTCCTTTAGACTTGCTTTCCACTGGATTTTACTTACCGGTTCTGAGTTTGCTTAAGTCTGCTTTGAAGATTTTTGCCTTTACTCTGCTGATTTCCCTTCTACTGTTCTTTAAAATCATGAGCTCTGTCATTTCATGATCATTTTCACCCAAGTTGCCTTCCATCTTCAGATTCTCAACTAATTCTTCCCTGTCTGTCAGAATCAAATCTCCCATAGTCGCGCTTTCTTCCTTCTGTAATAAAATGTTGTCTCCAATGCATTCCACGTACTTGTGGGATAATCTGTGCCCTGATGTATTATTTTCCCACCAGATGTCTGGATAGTTCAAGTCCCCCATCGCTTCCAAGTCCTGTGTTTTGAATGCTTTTTTTTTTTTTTTTTAAGCCTCATCCAACTCTTCTTCCTGATTAGGTGGTCTGAGGTGGACACCTTCCATTATATCACTTTGGGATTTTTACCCCTTTCATCCTTATCCAGATATGCTCAACAGGTCTGCCTCCCTCTTCTATTTCAACTTCAGTGCAAGTAAATACGTCTTTGACATACAAAACATGACCTCCCTCTCTTCCTTGCCTATCCTTCATGAACAAGCTGTACCATTCTATACCAGTATTCCAGTTGTGAATTATCCCACCAACTCTCTGTGATGGTGTCGTGACTGTGATTATTTACTAGTATTTTTAGTTTTTCCTATTTATTCCCCATATTATTGTATTAGTATACAGACATCTAAGATGATCATTTGATCTTTTTCCCTTCTGTATTCCCTTTTCTCTCACCTTTGTCAGTGCTATATCCCCCAAATACTTTTCCCTTACCTTATCTTTTGCTCTAATTTTCTATGCATGTCTGTTCCATAGAAACTTGTTAAATGGATTAAATATGAAATATTGCACGCTTTTTGTTAATGATGGAATACTCAGGTATGTATCACTTTAAATGACCTAGTAGCGTATTTGTTGATTAAAACTTGTATAAATAATAATAATAAAAAAAAAAACCCTGAGAGGAGTTGGAAGGATTTAAAATAATTTGAGATTAAAATGTCATTTCTGAAATAAACAAACTGCCTTCCATTTCTTGTAGTAATAATTACTAGTTTGTGTGTTTTTGTTTTTGAAAGATAATGTTAAAAACTTGTCCCACAAGAATATTTCAGAAGAACATTGTTATGCCCAATATGCTTTTAGATCAGTTTCATTCCAGAATTAGGAACTGCTTCTGTATATACATGGTGGTACAAGTGTGTTGTTTTTTTTTTGTTTTGTTTTTTGAATGTGTATCATTAAAGGGACTTAATTCTTTTAGAGCTTTTAGGGATTGTTTTTAATGTTTTAATATATTACACAGTTACCTCATTGTCCTATTGCTCAGGTAGAGCAAACTTTTTCTGTTCGCTCTCCATTTAAGATAAAGATATTAAGACTAACTCTTGTCATCCTAAGCAATTAAATCAGTCCACAGATAAACCTGTATTTTATGTTCCATTGCCTTCCTTTTGGAAGAAAAATGCATATCTGTAAATACTTGAGATCAAGAGAAGATTGCCTTACTTTGCTTTTTTTGAGAGCAATTAATATAGGGTGGCTACTGCAGCGTCCCTTTGAATTTACTTGAAATTGCTGGGTTCTTCGGTGATGGTCCCCGTGTGTATTCCATATCAGCGGTGAATGCCCATCTACTGCCACTTTCCTGGATCCAAACGCATTGCCAGCACAGAACAAGCCCAAGTCAGAGGGTCATAGGTGCTTACATGGGCACCACAGCAAGTCTCTGTTGCGGATTGCAGTGAAGTACAGCATTTTCTCCCCAAACCGTGCCAGGTCGGGCAAGACATCATGTGCAGATCTCACCACACCACCTCCTAAGCTTCCCCATGCAGAGGGTAAAGCCGAAAGGAGGAAGAAAGCTTTGGTACCATGGGCCATTGCACCAACGGTACCAAGGGGCAGCCCACCGCAGCACGCACCTCTGGCGTGACTAGAGTCATCAGACTGCACATGCCTCCCCACTTCAGCAGTCAGCAAGATGTACCCTGACACCTGGGCTAGTCAAATCACTGCTCCAAACTTGCATGTAGACCTGTCAGATCCACCCTCATCACTGCTCTTGGCACCACAGCCCCCTACCCTGGTGGACGCACCACTTCTCCTGAGCCAGAGACCACTCCTGATGGTTGCAGGACTGCCTGCACTGATGATTCCACTACTACCAGAGGGCTCTGAACTCCACGGCTACTCAGCAGAGGAACCATTGTTCTCTTCAGGAGCATCCCTGACTCCTGCACGACAGCTGCACTAGGCAGGGTGTGCTCTGGCACCATCGCCTTGATACGCATACCTTTGGGGCCTGCAGTTCCACCAGAACCCGACTCCCATGGGCACACTGGCCACCACAGGACCCATACTACTATCCATATCCGCTCTCACAGGCCTAACACCCTTCCATCCAAGCCCGTGCTGGAACCATCCAGCTCAGATCCGGAAACAGATACTGAGCGGGAGCTGGTACTGCCAGTTATATCATCATCTCCTGACAATGTACTGATTCCCCCTAGCCCTCTTGCCTCCTGATGATTGACAATACCAGGATTGCTGCAGAAGGTAGTTCTGGACTTGGTAATACCTTTGGAGAAAGTTCTGAATGAATACCACCAGCTGCTAGACATCCTCTAGCCCAGGGTAACACTTCACATTGCCCTGCCCATTAAAAGTAACATCCGTCAGCTTACATGGATGCTTTGGCGCACACCAGCTTCATTCACTTCCAGGTCTAAGAGAGTGGAATGCAGGTATTTTGTCTCATACAAGAGGGCTGAACTTCCTTTTCCCCTCTTCCTCCCTTTCACCCCACTCCCCACCCCTGCTTCACTGGTGATGAATGTAGAGACTGAACATATCTCCAGACCCCCAGATAGAGCAGCAAAGCACCGTGGCCTCCTGAGCTGCAAGATTTACTCTGCAGCTCTGCAGTTTTGCATATCGAACTACTAGACTCTGCTAGCAAGGTGTGACTTTGCTATCCTGGCACAGGTAAAGTTTCTGGAGGTTCTGTCACAAGAACAAGCAACAGTTTTTCCAGACCCTAGTGGAGGAAGGCCACCTGATGGCCAAGGTTAGCCTCCAAGCTGCAGTGGATAGTCATGCGAAAGAGACTCCTATCTGCAATCCTCTGGCTGCCCCGGGAAGTCCAGACCACCATCCCACACCTCCCCTTCAATGAGGACAAATTGTTCTCTTCAAAGAGAGTCCTTTCCCTCTCTGGAAGACTTGAGAGCAAGGCTCCAGTCTCTCAGGATTTACACTCTGGTGCCCCACTGAAAACCACAGAGGTCACACTCCTGTGCATCCTACCAGTCTAATTATACTCCGTATCAGGAGACTTCTTGATGCTACCCTAGATCACAACATCCACAACCATTAGCTACAGCCACTTCCTCCATCATAACATATCAACTAAAGACCCAGTTTTGACATGCATTTGAAGAGCTGCGAGCCCCCCACCATGTCACCGCCCCAGCCTCCTCTACCAACTTTGGGGGCCTTCTTGCCCTATTCACCCACAACTGGGGCAAGATCACCATGGACTGTTGGGTCCTGGAGATCATACTGCATGGTAACTCTATCTTCATACTGCATGGTACAGATCATACTGCATGGTAACTCTATCTTCAACTGACGCCATCCTGATGAAAGGTGCAGTCAAACCAGTGCCTGACCTCTTTGTTAGCAATGGGTTCTACGTCCCATACTTTCTCATTCCAAAAAAAAAAAAGGGAGGTCTCCTTCATTTACTCAGTTGGCAACTACTCAGCTCCTTCATCAGGAAGACCAAGTGCCATATGGTGACACTCGCATTAATTATTTCCTCACTTTCCCAGGGAGCATTGTTCGCAACCCTTGATATGAAAAAGACACACTTTCGCATTGATATCCATCCGGCCCACTGTAGGTTGCTTCACTTCCAAGTGGGCAACAACTACTGCCAGTTCAGAGTTCTTCCCTTTGGCATCACAACAGCTCCAAGGTCTTTTCCAAAGTCTTCTCAATCGTCATGGCTCAACTGTGATGGCAGGGGTATCAGTATGGCTGATATACTTATGCACAGCAAGGAAGATTCCATGTGGGCATGCATCATGGTGAAATGGAAGTGTTTCACATACTGGGTGTAACATAGCTGTCTCCTCCTTAAGGAGGACATGAGGCAACGTATGATGCACATGCAGGTCAATGGACACTGCCACTGAAAATTTCCAGCGCGTGTCATGCATGTGCATCTGCATTTGAAATACAAATAAGGGCCACACATCTTCAAGGACCTTCAGTTGCAGGTACTTAAATAATCTCTTATTTAACCAACAGTGTGCTACATCTGTTTAGACACTGCTCTCTGGGGCCATTTAAGGATTAAAGGGGGGGTGGTTTCCCCCTTATCCTGCTCTTTCTCTATTCTACATGCTCAAGGAAGGGGTTACTTGTTCTAAAAGTTTTTATTCATTATGGTGCTTGCTGTTTAAAAAGAAAAAAAAGTCGTCTTTATTTTGCTGTTACCTTAAACAAAAGATGAGCTCTGAAGAGGAGTTATTTTAGTAGTCAGCTGGAAATTTTGCAGTTTCATATTCATGTTCTGCCATTCATATTAACTTTTTTAATTGTTTGAAAATTGTAAGTAAATTTTAGTACTCTCTTAGGTTAAGGTTGTTTATTTTTTAAAAAACACTTATATTCAGTTTTCAGGTCTCAGTCTCTCCACTTGCCACCCAATCTGTCTCCCCACTTTGGAAATTGTTGTCATCTGTTGTTAGGCACCATATGTTGTGGTGATTATTTGTTTGTTTTTTGTTTCTTTTTTAAATCCTAAAGACAAAAAAAAGTTGATAAAGATTTCATGAAAATACAGTAGCCAAGGAAGTTCAGTAATTTCCATGCACCCTTGATTGATTGATGATTTTATTTATTTATTTAAGGAGGAGCAAAACAGAGGCAAGCCCAACTGGGAACACCTGAATGAAGATTTACATGTACTAATCACTGTGGAAGATGCTCAAAACAGAGCAGAAATCAAATTGAAGAGGGCTGTTGAAGAAGTGAAAAAATTGCTTGTACCTGCAGTAAGTAATTACATTCAGATCTCTCCAAATTTTGAGCTGCAACTTCTAAAATGCAGATTCCAAGTAACATTTCAGTGGTAAGAATAAGACTGCAGTACAGAAAACCACATTTTAAAAATATAATTTTCACACCTATCTATCCAGTTCTCTCAAAATTTAATTGGAGTAGGTGGCGTGGGGAAGGTGGAATTAGCCTTTGCAGTAAACAGAGTTTGTTTTTTAGAGAGGTTTTGATCTTTTTGTGTGTGACATGATAAATGGAAATCTGATCCCATTAAGGGAATGATAATTAAAGTGTGCTGGAAGAAAATGTGATATGCTTTCATGTGTTTCTCTTCTATGAGAAGATTTGGTTTACTACTTTTAAGGGAAAATAATAACTTTTCACTAAGCAATCAATCCTTCTCACCTCTGTGCTCCTAAAAGAAAACCTGCACAACACCTTCAAAAGGCAAGCCTAGGAACTTAAATTCATAACTCTCCTAAACATTAAAAAACATGGACTCAGTGAAGACACTGATTTTTATGGCACATTCTAATACCTTTTAAGGAACAGGAGGGAAACTGAATTTTAGAATTAACAGGCTTTGTATGTGTGAATACTGTTTTTCACTTAGATTTTATACCTTTAATGTTGAAGTCTCTATATGTATAATATGTTCACAGTTGTTTTATTATTAGAATTCAGTGGTCTTTAGAAGGAACACCAAATAGATACTTACCCTGGAAATGAAAAATGAATTAACTATTATTAAAGACCGATTGTGGATCATAGTATTAGATACAAGATGCCCAAAGTAAACCATGAAGGAATTAAGAGATGAATTTGCTCCTTATTTTTAGCCAAGCATGATTTGTGGTCAATGAATGAGTTATTTTCTCATACTATAAGC
The DNA here is from genome assembly GCA_007922305.1 of Dermatemys mawii. Lineage (NCBI taxonomy): Eukaryota > Metazoa > Chordata > Testudines > Dermatemydidae > Dermatemys > Dermatemys mawii. The sequence continues at coordinate 2,293,920 of ML677386.1, forward strand.
GGTTGAAGCAAGTGAGTAATTTTCTTCCATGGTGCTGGCTGACACTTTTAGTTTTGTCTTAATATTTCCATTATATAACACTGTTTTCTGTTGTTTGTAGCTGTATTAAATGCTAGCTCTAAATTATTACCTAAATGAGAACAGTTTTCATAAAAATGTCTTCAATGCTTAATTGGCTATTTTAAGTTGTAACAAGTCATCTTTTACATAACTTCCTGTAGTCCTCCACTTCCAAGTGATTGTTCGCATAATATCTTTCCTGTTTAGTCAAGTACCTGAAAAAGCTATCCCTTCTTTTTCCAAAATGATATAATATTTTAACACTAAATACAAATATGACATTCATCTGTGTAATTAAGGCTTGAGTTGGGAGGGTCCCAGAGCTCAAAGATTGTCTACACTGCAATTAAACAGCTCTGAGACTGACTTAGTTTGCATGGGCCAGCCACAGGTTTTTAATTGCATTGTAAATATACGTAAGTGTTCATCTAGACATGCCCCCTAAGCCTTTATGATGATGATAGTATGTGATACTGCTGAGCTCCATTCCCCAATGAGTATGGGAGCTTAAGCCATCAAATTGTGCAGAAATTGACCGTTTTTAATTAATATTCTAGCACTGAAGGTTGTAAAGTTAGTATAATGTCAAATGTGAACCAAAACTCAATTGATGTCTTATTGTTTCCCTGCATCTGCACACTATGAGCCAGACCTAGTGCTTCTACTTATGGTCCCAGCTCTGTCAGGTATCAATGGAAGGAAATTAACAAGATTCCAATTAATTTCTCTGCTGCTTTTCAAAGCCCTTTGGGCAGCCATCATGAAACTGTCCAGAACTGTGTGAACTTCATACTGCAGCTTGGAAAAACTGAGACAGATCAGAGGCAGAAACTGAGCTTCCGTTGAATGACTCCAAACACCGAGAAAGTATGAGTGTGATGTGGGAGAGAGCAGGGTGAGTGTAAAATAGCTTAGTGAGATTTAGTATATTAGAGACTTGTCTGCAGGAAGTAGCTATTGAACTCTGGAGGTGTTTGAGTTGTGAGATGGCTGGAGAGGAGTGGAACTTCACATTTATCAGTTTGCAAGCTACAAGATTCTCTCTTCTCTACCACCTCATCTCCCACCCCACCCCCAAAAAGTGGAGGCTATTTCCACCCCCTAAGTCAGCATCTTGGGACAACACAAAAGTAAAAATTCTAGCAGTCTTGCTTTTTCCAACAATTAGGGGTGATATTTTCATTGCCCTGGGACCTTGCTAGTGTGATCCCCAATAATTTTCTCTTGACTCTACCTTTAGGTGGTTGGGTTAGTCCAAGAGTTCTTGCCTGTTGAACAAATTTCTTAATGCACCTTAGTGAGATTTATTTCTTTTAACATTTCTGTCACCTATGCAGCGTAGTGTGTGTGTCTGCATAGTAGTTACTGGTTAATTTTCAACATACTTTTCTTACTACATTTTTGTTAGTGTCTGTTTCACCTACCTGTTGAAGAGTATATGAACTATTATGCAATATACTGATCTTTGACTGGTACAATATCTGGATGCCGTGGTTATGTTAAAGATTAAATAGAAGCTTTACATCTGGAATTCCTTGCTTCCTCTATTGTTTTTTTGTGTTAATTTGAAATATTTATATTGCAGTTTGCCGCTTTGTTGTATGTGTCTTAGATGTCACTAGGACAATTTCTGTTCTTTTCTTGATATCTTAACTTTTTCATCTTCAGCTCTTGGTTTTCTGTGATTAACTATTTATGAAAGAGAACCAATTTCTTGTGTAGCTCAGCTTCCTATGTCTAGTGATTCTCTGTATTTCTTTAATATACCATATGGCCTATAGACTCTATCGGCCAAGAGTTACTGGAAATTTTCCTGTACTTTGGCTAAAGCTAAAAACACAGTTGTGGAGACATACATAAAAGAATTGAAAGACAAAAATTAAAATATCTCTGGATATTTAGAAGTTTGATAAGAAATACGATATAGAGATCCATTACAAAGAAAATGAACTTAAATATGAGCAGAGGTAAAGCAGAATTGTTTGGGCTTTTTAATTTTATTGTACCCCTACAGTCTCTCCAAGAGGGAGACTTCTTATGCTCCAACAGTCTCAAGAACGTGTACCTTAATATCCCCGCTTGCCTATCTTAGTGGAACTCGGACAGGAGTATGCGCATCTCTGGAGGTACACAGAGATCTTCCAGGTGGTACATCAACTTATCTGTATAGTTGCCTGGTTTTATAACAAATAACATAGAAAATCAGTAAAAAAAAAATTATACGGATAATGACTTGTTTACACTACTCTATAAGCTATGCCCTGGAATGCAAGTACAATATTTATATTCCAATTGATTTATTTTATAATTATATGGTGTGCTGTGACACTTTCGAATTTTTGTCTGATTTTGTAAGCAAGTGGTTTTTAAGTGAGGTAAAACTTGGAGTACAGAAGACAAATTTCTGAAAAGGGCAATAATCTGGGAAGGTTGAGAATCACTGGCCTAGCTCATTGACAGTTCCTCCATTTTGTTCTTAAGGATTCCCATTTTCAGTTCATCCATCTGCCCTTTGATGAAGAACCAGGGCTGAACAGAGACCAATGTCCCAGTGCTTGGCAGCATATCTTTGTAGTTTATCTTCAGAGAGCATATGCATACAGTTCAGGAGCAGACTGATTAGCAATCAATTCCTCTCCTTGAGTGGAGTCTGAACCCCCATGTATTTCAATTAATCTTTAAATTTGGCATCCCTGGATGTGTGTGTTTGCTACAACCAGTCTGGCAAGTTTCTTGGATTCTCCTCTCAGTCCATGGGCATGTGAGTCATTTATCTGGAGCACAAAATTGGTGCTGTTGCCCTCATATTTTTCCTCCAAAGAGTGCTTTGGAAAGTCAGGAAGTACAATGCAGGGGTGAGCTTGCTTGCTCTTTGATGGCATCATTGATTTTCAGACCTCATGAATCCAGGAATGATGCAATAATGGTCTTTCCCTGAGATTCCCAAGCCTTTCTCAGGGATTGATATTTCACTTCAGCCCAGCCTTCTCAAGCAAATAGCATGAAGACTGTACACACAATCACTTTCTAGATGAGACACTCTAAGGTGGCATGGTGAAAATTACTGGTAATTCTCTTTGTTCTTCTGTCATCCTACACCCCACCTTCATCCCCTTTGAGGAAAGGTGCCACTGTCTGTGTATCTGTTTACTGTACAACTTTGGAAGTATTTAACTGAAAGAGAGATGGGCTTGACTGGTGGTTGCTCCGAGCTAAGTTTCAAACACGATACATAAATATGACAATTACACAATGTTATCCACTAATGGACAACTTTAACAATACTAAGCAGATGTCATACTTGTGAATAATGGGGGAGCTTTAATGCCAAAGGTCAAGATGATGACACTGGAGTGGAGGAAGCAGTGGGGAAGCACAGCCTTGGTTCCCAAAATCAGAATAGTGAAAGACTGAGAGAACTGTGCCTGACATTAGGGTCCATAATGTGGAACACTGTTAAAAAGTAACTGGGAGTTCTTCAGACTGGGTCACTGGGAACAGATTGATTCTGTGTGTGTATACGAAGGAAATGTAGATAAATTCTACAGAACATCAGAGCACACAGATAAACGGATATCAGAAATTACCACAATTTATCTGCGGCAAGGCTGAAGATCAAATTTGGAAAAACAGCTCTCCCTCCTCCCTCCCCCAAGCACAAAGAAAATAGCAAAAGTTAAACAGGCTACACATTATAACAGCAATTTGAAATTGAAATTAACAGATTTCAGGTGTTGCAACTATACATATATACTTATATAATCACTTCTTTGGTTCAGTTTCAGCCAGCTGTTCTTAATGCATGAGCTGATCTCGTTCAAACAGAAGCTCATCTTGGTGATAGTGGTGTGGTCGCATTTGGTGAAAAGAAGGTACAGATGTGTATCGTCTGTATATTGCTAGCATTTGAGTCCATGTAATCTGACCAGTTTGCCTAATAGTTGCATGTAGATATTGAAAAGAGCTGGGGAGAGATCCTTGTGGAACTTCAAAATAGAAGGATCTAGTGGAAGAGGTGTAATTTCCCATTACTATTCATTGAGTGCATCTCTCCAAGAACTCACAATTTTAGAGCATTACCCTGGATCCCTGGACTTTGATCCAGCACAGGAAGTTACATCATGGTCCTTTCTGCATGGCAGAGTCGTGGAAGCCTCAATAATTGTAGCTGGTTTCCGGACAAATGAACTTGAAGTCTGACTAAATAAGGGTGTGTGGAACTGTGTGAAAGAAAGGAAATGAGCAAAAGCAATCATCAACTCCCCAAACACCCCCAGAAAAAGCATGGGGGGGTGAAATGGGAGGGAGTGTAAAACAAGAGAAAGTAGTAAAAAGCAGCACACAAAAAGAGATGAGAAAATACATGGATGTCCTCGCCAAAGAAGCTGAGGAGGCTGCTGAAAGAGGTGATAGTAAAGCATGAAAGAGGTGATATAAAGCACTTTATCAATACAACAAGGTTCTAGCTGGTAAGTTTATACTAACTAGATGGCCTATTAAGGATAAACACAGAAAAACCTGAACAATGGAAAAAGAACAAACAAAGCACTTGGTAGAGCAGCAGACCAACATCACAACGAACTATTGATTTTGACGAAGAAATTGAACACTTGGAACTAGACGTAACATTTCACTTCACAAAGTGAAAAAGACCATAGAAAGTTAAAACTTGAAGATCAAGTCACTGGGGAAATGTTAGAAGATAGTGGTGATGAGGCTATTGATGAAAATCAGCAAACTTTTCTTAGTCCCATATTTTTTGAAAAGTCTCCAGAACAATGGAAAAAATGGCATTTTAGTCAAAATACCACAAAAAAGTGACCTAAGCAATTACAGCAACTGGTGAATTGTTACATTACTTTCAGTGATACTGCAGAGGACTGCCTGTCATCTTAAGCAGAATAAAGGAAGTCATTGAGGCAACACTAAAGGAAAAACAAACTGGATTTCATCCCATAAGATTCAGATATTGTCCAGATTTTCACCATAAAAATAGTCATCGAAGAGCATCAAATGCCAAAAACCACTCATCAAGAACTTCAAGATATTTCAGAGGGAATTGTGATGGAGACTGTCAAATGCTTTTCTTAAAATGTATAAAGTGATAATGGTATGCCAACAAAAAAATTATCATCAAGGCTTTATATCAAGTTAAAGTAAACATGGACTTGAGCAAATGTTTTAATAAAAACACTGGTTTCAAACCAGGCTACATTCTCCTTCCTCTTCAGGTTGGCATTCCCACTGGCATCATTATGAGAAGAAATGTAGATAGATGCAACACAAGCGTCCTGTAGTTTAACAGTACATTAGAATATTCAGATTTTAAGGATGATGTAGCTCTTCTAAGTAACAACTCAACGAATATGCAAGCAAAGACCAAAAAATTTTGTGGAATCGCAAGAAAGGTTGTGAAAAAGCTGAGATTCCCCATCTCCCCAAGAACTCTCAATTTATGAAGGAAATAATGTCAAAAATTAGCAAGGGACCAACAGTATTCCCCAAATTAAACAAGTCTTGGTTATCACAAATCTGTAACTTATGATGATATTTCCACCTTTAACATAGAATCCTAGAAATGTAGGGCTGCATGGAACCATGTAAAGTCATCAAGTCCAGCCCCTGGGACAGGTGTTTGTCTAAGTTCTTAAGAACTTCCAATGATGGGGATTCTGCAACCTCCCTTGAAAGCCTATTACCCTACCTTTATAAGTAAATAATTTTTTCCTAATATCTAACTAAGTCTCACTTGCTACAGATCAAGTCCCACTGCTTGTTGTTTTACTTTCAATGGACATGAAGAATAATTGATTACAGTTCTCTGCATAACAAGCCTTAACATGTTTGAAGAGTGTTCTGTTTTCTTAGACTAGATATCCCCAGGTTTTTTTAACCTTTCCACGTAGGTCAGGTTTTCTATACCTTTTATCTTTTTTGTTGCTCTAAACTTTTTCCCATTTTTCCAAAGTGAAGCACCCAGAATTGGAGACAGCAGTCCAGCTGAAGCATCACCAGTGCCAAACAGAGCAGGATAATTACCTTCTGTGTCTTATGTATGATGTTCCTATTAATAAACTCCAGAATGTTGTTAGTCTTTTTAGTATCACATTGATCACTCATATTCATTTGTGATCTGTTAGTACTGCTGAGAAGGATCTAGGTTATATCACCTAGCCATCAGCAGCTTTTTCAGACCATAGAAGCAGGGATACAGTGGCATGAGCAGGGGTTCTCATACTGGGAGTCGGGACCCCTGAGGGGGTCACAAGGACTTTACATGGGGGGTCATGAATGGTCAGCCTCCTCCCAAATCCCACTTTGCCTCCAGCATTTATAATGATAAATATGTAAAGAATCATTTTTAATTTAAAGGGGCGGGGAAATCACACACGGAGGCTTGCTATGTGAAACGGGTCACCACTACAAAAGTTTGAAAACCTCTGGCATAGAGGCATGTCCCTGGATGGTGGAAGCCTGCCTTGTGGAAACCCAAAAGAATTGCCCTGAATATTATGGAATAAAGGTGCCATGAGCCAACAGTATCTAGGAGAAGGAAAAACTAATGTCAAACCAGGGCTGAAATACCTCACTTAGCTCTCTTCAGGCAAGTCTGCCTATGAGAAGGAAAACTCTTCAGTTCCAGGCAGGCCAACCTCCTCAGCCCTGGAAAGCAAACAGAATGGGTAGAACGCTGATGTCTGGTTCTTGTCTGCCAGGGCTATGACACTCCCATGAGCTAGATGGAGTGGATTGGTTTAGCAAGCCAACACAACTGAAACTTGCTTGTTAGACACAGTACAGTAAGCCAAGCTGACTATATAGATTATGACCCAGGATCAGACCTAACAAATGGAAATGGTCATGGATTTCGGTTAACTGCTATTGAAAGCTGGAATGTTAGAACTCTGTTTGCTATAAGCTAGGCTGAGCTAGTAGTGGAGGGTTTCCCTTGCAGCCATATAGGAGACAGGTTGGCTGGGTACAGGACTACTGACAGTTGCAAAGTACACTTCTCTTTAGTCATGACATCAGGAAAAGGTTAGTTATTAAATAGAATGAATTTATAACAAATGCTGAGTTTGTCAACATGCAACAACCCCATCTCCAAAGTTATCTGTAAAAGATGATAGAGTCATTTGGGATGTGTTAAGAATGTAGCATAGAGCCACTGGAGAAATTACACAAGAGATAAACGAAAGAACAGCATATAGAGAGGGATAATTTATGGGTCTTAACATAGAAGACATGCAAAGAATAGCTCAGGATAGACAGAGATCATGGAGTTGTCTTTGTATCCTAAGCAATATCTTAAAATATTTCATTATTTTAATTATCATAGCGCAAAGGAGTGCTAGATCAAGAGCCTGTTGTGCAAGGTGGTATACAATTACAGAACAGAGAGAGTTCCATTCCCAAGGAGCTTAGTCTTAAGTATAACACAAACAACAAATGGGAATATATGTGGAAATAATAAGAGGCCACATTTTGGTCAGCATGATGGACACTGGTCTCTGCACACCAGCAGCTTAGCTATTGTCAGGTTTTTTGCTGGTGTCATGGCAAAGAGTTTTGAAGAGGTTTTTGAAGGTGGATAATAAGGAAGCTTCACAGATGTTTATGGGAATGCTTTGCATGTACGGAGGAAACATGGGAGAAAACACAAAGTTGCTTGTTTGAAAACTTAACGAATGGGCAACTTAAAGAATGGACAATGGAGGCAAATGAGGTGATAGATGGCTAGGGGAAGATTGACTCTGAGGACCTGAAAAGTGAATACAAGCGTCTTACACTGGAGGCTCTAGAGAAGAAAGGGGAAGGCAGTGGAGGGATTTAAAGCAACAGGCCAGGAAAATTATCTTGACAGCAGCATTCTGAATGGCTGTTAGTGGGACAAAATTGCATTTTGTCAACGCTTAGAGAGAATGATATTACAGTATCAAGATGCAAGATGACAATGAGCTTGTCTGAGAGTAAAGTGGCAGTGATAGGTAAAGTCAATGTATTGCTTCGTAGTTTAACTTTAAAAGTTAACACTTCCCTTAGTTTGAAAGTCCTTCATTAAAATCTGATCATATGACTAATTTAAAACTTAAGTGAAATGGATGAAAACAATTGATTTGCAAATTTCAAGTTTGTTTTCATGAATTGCTTTCTTTTCTTACAAAAACATATTGTGAATTATATACAGGTTGCTGTATGTCTCCTAGTATCAGTAAAGGTGGAGACAGCAACCTATAATAGTAAATTTGTTCAGAGAATCTCTAATTTTGATACCAGGGAGTGGTAAGTGGAATGCTATGAAGATTTTACTTTTGGATTTAACTCTGAATGATAGCTATTCCCTTTGCCAACAACAGCAGAAGACACCATAGAATGTTTAATCTGGTTTAATGCAATATGTAACAGAGTGCTTTTACAGTTTTCATTCTTGGAACATTCATTATCATTGTCATACTTGTGTCTCAGCCCTTTTCTGGGATAAAGAATAATTAGGATTCTAGTCCCCTCACTCTCCACCCTCCCACATATACAACACCTATGTGGGAGATAAAACATGCATCACATTGCTCTAAAGGTGTGCAGAAATACTCTAAAATGTATATACCTTATTTACAGTCTGAATTTATCCTTCTTCAATTTCTGGACATTGGATCATGTTATATCTTTATCTCTTAGCTAGATTGAAGAACCCTTTATCCAATATTTATTCCTTGTGTAGGTACTTAAAGTACGATCAGGTCTTCCCATAACCTTCTCTCTGTTAAGCTAAATAGATTCAACTCCTTGAATCTATCACTATAATGCATGTTTTATAATCCTTTAATCATTCTCATGGCTCTTTGCTGAACCCTCTCCAATTTATCAATATCCTTTTTGAATTGTGGACACCAAAACTGGACACAGTATTCCAGCAGCAGTTGCACTAGTGTCCAATATGGAGGCAGTGTAACCTATCTACTTATACTCAAGATTCCTATCTTTATGCATCCAAGGATAATATTAGGCCTTTTGCCACAGTATTGCACTGGGAGTTCATGTTCTGCTAATTATGCACTCCCATTCCCATTTTTTCACAGTCAGTTTCCCAGGATAAAGTCCCACATCCTAGATGTATACATTTGCGAAGTGATCCAGACTGCTCTGAATTAGTCGCCTGTCCTTTTCATTGTTTACCACTCCACATGTTATGTCATCTGCAAACTTTCCATGATTATTTTGTTTTTATTCTAGGTCATTGATAAAAAGTTAAAGCACAGGCTAAAAACTGATCCCTATGGGACCCTGCCTGAAACATCCACTCAATGATTTTCCCATTTACAGTTACCTTTTGAGATCTCTGACAGGCAGTTTTTAATCCATTTAATGCGTGCCATGTTAGTTTTGTATTCTAGTTTTGTAATCAAAAGTTGTATTGCTAAAGCTGAAAAATGGAAACAGTTGAATATTCGGTGATAGGAAAAAAATGATGGTTGTGCCATTCTTGTGGAGAATCCCTGGTTAAGTTGTCACAGATCTCTTAGAATGAGTGACATGTGAATGACAGAAAGAAAGTGTAGTGGTGTCCTTGTCCAGTGCCATAGTTCCCTAGGTGCTAGGGTAATACAAATAATACTAAAAGATGCATATTAGGCACAGGCAGCCTAAGTTTTGTGTAGGTGACTGCTGACTCTTAATGGTCTGTCCTATGCACAAATAAGCATTCTCTTCTAGTACTGTGAAGCATCCTCACTATGTTCAGATCCAGGAAAGATGGGGACAAAATAATTAATTTTTAATTATTAATAATTAATTTGAATAACTAGGTTAAATGAGCCTGTAGGTAGGAGTTTAACATTTGAATAGTCCTTTGGAAGACATTTGCATACGTCTGAGTCTGTTTTTTAAAGTACGAGAAGAAATTATAAGTCACTAAAAGGTATCCAGAAGGTACTATTGATATGCTGCTAGACTATTTCATTTTTGAGCTTGAATAAGCAGTGTGTGTTGACATTTTTTTTAGGAAAAAAAAAAAAATCTGTCTCCCAAGTCAGCTCTGTATGAGGTGGCTGGTAAGAATCCTGGGAATGAAAAGCAACTTGCCATCAAAATGAGCTTCATTGATAAAATTGATTTTTGACACTGTATTTATTGCAATCAATCTAGATCATTTACAACTTAATTAAATTAAATGCTGTTTAATTCTATCAGGATTTTTTGAAGTGATCTGTGGGACTGGCTGTTTGCCCCTTAGCACTACAGAATTCATAATATTGTATTTCTGAAAGCGAATTCTTAGGGATTTAAAGCAGGAGTTGATAAGTTTTGGTGTGTGGGCTCATATACAATTATACAAGATCATATCTGCACATTCCCACTTTCAAGTAGATGGAGATCAATGAAAAGGCAAATGAAAATAAATTGAAGAGTCTGTCCACTACAGGCTTCAGGTGGATGCTTAATACAGATTTTCAAGTATATCATTTATGTATAAAGTCTTGTTTGTATTAAATTTAACCATGCCAAAATGTATAGACTGACTACAGAAAAATTTCAAATTTCCAATCTGCAAACCTTCATCCCTTGTTTTTCTCATTCTGAAAAACCGTCTCCCAACTGCCCAACCCACCAATAATCCCCAGAAGAATAATCTAATCATATGCCCCAAACTGCAGCATTTGCACAAGGAAACAGAATTGCAGAAGACTAATATAAAGCCAGTATTTTGGCTTTGTTGAAATTCTTCCTGTCAGCTGTGAACAGTAACAAATATACTAAACATGACTTAGTGATCTGTAAAAAGTAAAATTCAGGTACTAAACGGGTAGGTGGTATTGAATATGATAGAAATTCACTCAGAAAATAACAAAATTGTATCAAGTTTTGGATAATGTAAGATAATATATCTGAGGAGAAATAATAAAAAATATATATTCAATAATAGGGAAAAACTGGTAAATAGTAATGCTGAACCCTTGGGGTATGTGACAAATTAGACATGAGCAGTGTAGCAGCAAAACTAGGCAGTGCAATTTTGGGCTGTGGAACCATGACTGCAAGATCTGTTGCACCACTGATGATTCCCAAAGGGAGGTGGTAAAGTTTCGTTCCTTGAAAGACTTAAAAGTAAACCGAACAGAGCAGGAACAACCCTGCCTGAACAGAGCAGAGAAAAGATTAGAAAATCTAACACCCCCTTTATGGGTATTACCCAGCTATGGCTTTGACAGACTACTATTGGTGGGGTTGGAAAAAAGCCACTCCTTTAAGGGAACCTATTTTGATAGTTCCTTTTGTTGTAGTCCTCCATTCTCCTGTCCTACATGTAACTCTTTCCCTTCTGAGAAGAGATACCGTCTTTATTCTTCTTTCATTTCTCTAAGTTCTCTCTCACTCTGAAAGTTTCTTTACAGAAGTGAATAGAATGGGCCCTTTAAAGGTAGGTCTTGATTGACAGATGCCTTACCTCCTTGCTTCCTGGTAGGTAGAGCCATAATGCTCCTTACCTGCCTCTATTGTAGGGTGGGATAAGAGAGAGCTATCACAAAAACAATAACCAGTGAGTGTATTTTCCTTTTTCTCATAGATTGCTCATTTTAGATAATGGTATGTTGTATTCAGCTCTTTAGCTGTTCTATAGATCATATGTCCAGTTTATTTAATTGTTTTCTCCTCTCAAATAAATTTTTCTTTTTATTAATAAAAATATGCCTTCACTTGTTATGCTGAAAGCTGTAAAGGGCTGAAATGAAAGCTTTTAAGTGCTACCTTCTCTTATCCAGACTTATGTTTTGATAAGATTAATCTTCATACAAACAGATATTGGATAAATCCTACTCTTCTACTTTAAGTACATCTAAAATATTAAAAACAAACAGAAATGGAATTTAATACACTTTGGAAATCCATAGGATCTTACTTTGAGATTTTTGAAGGAAAGCCTATGGGATGTATGTCCCAATCCAGTTGAAATCCTTTGGATCTTGGGCAACTGACTCCTCGTAGCTTCCTTTAAAAGTCCCACATTATAGCTTGATGAGAGAATACAATGGCATGGTACCTCTTCTTGGATAGATTTTATATGAAGAACAAATGTTTGGTTTATTCTTGTATTACAACTAAACATTTATATCAATAATAAAAAGATAGATGTTAATTAGAAAATGTCACAGCAGTAAAGTAAATTTTGAGTACTGGTTCTTTCTGGCTGCTGTCTCTGGAAAGGTTTTCCTGGTGAATCAGATTTTGCATGGGTTAATGGCATTGGAGTGTTAAGACTAAATAGTCTAAAATGTGCAATACTACAACCAATATTGTTGATATTGCTAATTTTTGTTTATAAAGCCAAATAAATACTTTTTCGTTGTACACATCACTGTGGTTGCTGGGTGAGCTTTGTGGCTTAAAATTGGGTCTAACTTTTCCAAATAGTAATAGTTAATACTAGTACATCATGCTTCCCTGCACTGCACAGTTTTAAAGAGAAAATAGAGAGAAAATACTAACATTTGGCAAAGTGCCCAGGCTTTTTTAGTTCCTGTTCAGTGAAAAGTTTAGGAAAGAAGTGACTGTCTATAAATTTGGTGAGATTTTAACTTAAATATATCTTCTAGAGATAACTAATTGCAGAACTTATGCCTAGAATGCCCTGCTTCCTGTATCAGTGAACTTCACCCTTAGGATATATAGTACTAGTGCTCAAGATGAGGATAGGTAGTGTATCAGAGCTGCAGAAACCAATCTTTTAAATGACTTGCATTATGTAGGGCTTTGTGGATAGTAATTCAGGGATGGGCAAACTTTTTGGTCTGAGGGCCACATTGGGGTTAAAAATTGTGTGGAGGGCCAGGTAGGGAAGGCTGTACCTCCCCAAACAGCCTGACCCCACCCCTTATCAAACCCCCACCCACTTCCCGCCCCTGACTGCCCCCCTCAGAATCCCTGACCCATCCAACCCACCCCCGCAACCCACCCTGATTGCCCCTTTCGGAGACCCCCCCACTCTAACTGCTGCCCCAGAACCTCACCCCCTATCTGAGCCCCCCTGTTCTTAGTTCCCTGACTGCCCCCCTCCTGAGATCCCCCCACACTAACCACCACCACCCCGGGACCCCACCCCCCACCTAAGCACCCTTGCTTTGTTCCCTGACTACCCCCTCCCAAGATTCTTCTACCCTAACTACCACCTCCTGGGACCCCCACCTAAGCACCCTTCCTTTGTTCCCTGACTGCCCCCTCCCAAGATGCCCCCTACCCTAACTACCGCCTGTGGGACCCCACCACCTAACACCCCCACCCCACCCCACCCCGTTTACCTTACTCAGCCGGGCGCTCCTCGACTCAGCCCTGGACCAGGGAGCACAGGGCCCAGTGGCTTCCCGCGCTCGACCCAGCCCCCAGCCAGGGAGTGCAGGCCAAATGAAAATGACCGGCGGGCCACAGTTTGCCCACCACTGTAGTAATCAGTGCCTTAGATTTCACCTGAAAGGGATTGGCAAACCAGTGCGAGAGGCAGAGCACCAGGTCAAACCTCGTTGAAGGCCCACATCTCTCAGAAGAGTATTAGACAATTTAATTAAATGGGAGGAGGCTAGAGAATCTCTCTCAAAACACTTTTATATGGTAGAAGAGCCAAACTGGTAGTATCCTGAATAAGGCTACGTTTTAGACATGGGTTATTAATAAGTCATGGATAGGTCACAGGCCATAAACAAAAATTCACAGCCAGTAACCTGTCCATGACTTTGTACTATATACCCCTGACTAAATCTTGGATGCTCTGGGGTTGGGAGTGGCCCGGGGTCTCCAAGGGTGCTCTTGGAGTGGCAGCAGCCTGGGGGCGCAGTGAGTGCTCGGGGTTTGTGGGGACAGCCTGGGATCCCCATTGCTAATGGGAGTGGGGCAGTGGCAGGTTCCCTACCTGGCTCTGTGCAGCTCCCCAGAAGCGTCAGCGTGTCCCTTGGCTCCTAGGTGGAGGCATGGCCAGAGGGGCTCTGCGCTGCCCCGGCCCCGAGAACAGACTCTGCAGTTCCCACTGACCAGGAACCATGGCCAATGGGAGCTGCAGGTGAAGGCAGCGTGCAGAGCCATCTCGTGACACCCCTGCATAGAGTGGAGCCGAGGGAAATGTTGCTGCTTCCGGGGAGCTGCCCCCCACAAGGTAAGTGTCACCCAGAGCCCGTGCTCTCTCCCATGCCCCCAACCCCCTTCCCCATCCTAGAGCCGCTTCCTGCACCCAAACTCCTGCCGCTGCCCCAGCAGTGGCCCATGCATCTGGCCCAGGGGCTGTCCAAGCTGCTCAGGCAGCCCCCGGGCTAGCCCCTGCAGAAGTCATGGAATCCAGGATTTTCATGGCAGACTCGTAGCCTTAATCCTGAATAACTGTGTACTAAACAAATATGCCAGTCTAGGGTGTTGCAGTAGTTTTGTAATAGGAAGACCAGATATGATTGAGTCACATCAAAGATGATTAAGAATCAGAGAGGTAGCCGTGTTAGTCTGGATCTGCAGAAGCGACAAAGTGTGCTGTGGCACCTTAAAGACCAATAAAAGTATTGAAGCATAAGCTTTTGTGGGCTAATACCCACTTCGTCGGATGCAGACAAAGTGGGTATTAGCCCACAAAAGCTTATGCTTCAATAATCATCAAAGATAACTTGTCAATCTCACTGTGAAATTTCACAACCTCACAATATTTTATTTGAAGTTCCCAGCACTGGAAGAGTTACGTATTTGAGTTCAGGATTGTCCTGCTAAATGAGACAAAAATGAATCCGTTCTTCCCGAGACAGTAGCAATCATGCAGCAAGATTAAGTTTAGTAATCATACCAAGGGATGATGTTTAGTGCAGTGATGGCTTGTGACAGTCAGCATAATCTCATCACCATGTGCATTGGACTGTAGAATTTCATTTGCTTTTCACTTGTAGGGGTCTGTTTTTAATCTGTTGAAACTATGTATTTGGAATGTTTGTTCCTAATTCAAAATCTAAATTTGTCTAAAATTCCCAAATCTAGCATTGCTACAAATGTAAGTATTGCCATGAATTTATCTGATCCAAAATGTTTCACAAAGAAGCAGTGTCAAATAAACAGATTCAATTGTAGAACTTCTACATTAGAAAATGAATAGCTATTTAAATAGATTAGTCTGACATGTTTTATTTAATCTTTCTGGAATGTGTATTTGACACCTATAGCCACAGTTTGTCATCCTCTTAGGCTCAAAGGGCTCCCCATGTATGAACTCTAAATTGAGTGTGTTTTTCTAACTTGGCTCAAGAAATAATCATTGAACATTTTAAATATATTTTAAGGTTTGGTATATTTACACATGTACATGCAATATTTTGGTGTGGGAGGACACTTAACAGATCTCTGGATATTGGTTCCACTCTTACAGTAGAGTTCTTATGAAATATTAAATGAAATCTGACCCAAACAGACAAGAAAAGATGTTTTAAATAACCATTATATTGAATATGTGATGGCCTTCCTGAGCATTCTGAAATGCTGTAGGTGTATAGAAAAGAGGGGAGGAGGAGGGAGAGTGCAATTTGTTTAACTCAAGTCAACCCTGTTTTTCCTTATGTTTTTGTTCCCTTTGTTTTGTTCTGAGTTTTTCCTTCTGAAAGCTGTTTCATATTTAGTTTCTGAAATCTTAACTTTTGTCTGCTAGATAGGAAGCTGATATGTCACTTCAATTTGGTTGCACGCCATATACTGTATAATGCTGGAAATATAGTCTTAATGTTGCCTTTAATTGTTCTGAAGGTAGTGCAATTGTCTGAAAATGGCGTGTGGCTTTCTGGCCAAAGATTCAAACAATTATCTTTCATTTAGGGTTAAATTAATCCTATTAATGTAGTAGGATTATGTCTATACTGTGCGGGGCCATTTTCTGGAGGAAGATTGTAAGTGGCACAGTTTTGATAGATCCAGTAGAGAAAAAAAAAATCACGTTTGTCTTCCATAACTGAAAAGACAAAAATCCAGTATAATGGGGTTTATGTTGTTGCCAACCTCAAGAGATCAAAGGTCATGAGTCCGGCCCCCCAAGATGATGAGATTTGGCCCCAAAAATCATTAAATTAAAAAAAAAAATCAAATCATGTCTTTAGTTTCTCTTGACTTTCTACATACATACAGACACAGTCTCTGTGTGTATTGATTTCAGGTTAAAAAGTCAACTTTATGCCTCTTTCTGCTGAAATGGAGACTGCGCTTACCTTTTCTCACCCTCAAGGTGGGGCAGTGCCATCCATTTCTTGTTACTGTCTTGACTCTCCCTTCTTGAGTTTAGATCCTTTGGGAAATAGTATGAGAATCACTGACCTAGTTAATGTATCAGAGTACACACTTGTTTATAGAAGTTACTACTTTTCAGTATTGATGAGTTCCAGATTGTCATAAGTGTGAAGTAGCCTAGAATTAGTGTTTACCTGTAAGGGGTTAAGCTAAAGGTAACTGAACAGAGAGAGACCCAGAGAGAAACTGAAACTTAAAATCCTTTGTCTCCTGAGGAATTTCTCATTGATCAGTTGTCCACCTCTCAGGTTACCTTTAGCTTAACCCCTTACAGGTAAACAGTAATTCTAGGCTACTTCACACTTATGACACAGATATAGAGTTTAAAGAACTGTAAACTTATATCAGTTATTCATATAAGCAATAATGGCATAGTGAAAACAATATGGGCTTGGTTTAGCTTTTTGCAAGAAGCTGCACTTCCCTGGTTCTCTTCCCTCTCATTGACCACTTCTCTCGATGCTCCACCCTTTACTCCCTCACCATCAGCCCCACATCCTCCTGCACCCTATTTTCTTAAATCTGCCTCTTGCATCCCCTCACTCTGCCCCTTCATCATCTCTTTGCTGCTCTTCACAGTCCCTGGATCCTGTCTAGCTTCCTGAACTACAGAGTAACAGCCACTTTGCTTGTGTCCGTGACTTCAGTCTAATTGAAAACAGTTAGAAAGTGGCAACCAGCTTTATCAAGGGTGGCCTCAGTTCCACTTGCAGAAAAACTGTAGGGAACTGGCAGCCATTTTTCTGGCTTCAGCCCCATTGACAGTAATAGGAGATGGTTGCCATTTTATATAAGGGAAAATTTGTGAGTGGCCAGCCTTTCATTATGTTTTCATGAGAAGTTTTTAAAAAATCCACACCCCAGAATCACTAGTGTTGTAACATGAGAGAATTGCCATTTTTTAAAAATAAGTATATTGTTTTCAAATTATTAAAGAACTTCATAGTGGATTTGGGCATCATAATTAAGAGATCACTGGGGTTTGTATTAAATACACACATTTAATGGTTTACCCAAACTGGGTTAGGCTGAAACTTGTCTTCCTGAATTCAGTTTAGATGTAAATCAATTTAATTTAGATATAAAAAGATTTAGTAGTAATGTATATACAGGTAACATTGTCTTTGGTTTCTTGCATAGCCATAATTTAAATCCTGTGGGTTTGCATTCAATTTTAGACCTGTTGATACTACTGAGTCACTTAGATAAAATATTTTATTTAGAAATATTATTTTTTAGTTTTCATACCCAGTTTTTAGCACAAGAGACGACGACATGAAAACAGCATCTTTGTAACAGTTCATCTGCTCCTGTATCTTATTTATCAGCTAAAATCAATTATCTGTAACAGTATGTTCTATAGTAACTAATTCTGATATCAGACTATTACTGCTTTGGTGGAGAGTTAACAGCAAAGCTTGTTTAAAAAAAATTGCAAATAATTAATAGAGTTTGTATGTGAACTTTATTATGAATACATTTTCTTTTGGAATTGCTTTTCAAATGTGTTTTTCTTCATCATATGTTGCAGTACCTGAATTTCAGACTTCTTGATCAGCAGAAATCCTTAAAACAACCAGTGCTAGTGCTGCCGACTCTTGTAATCTTTATCATGAAACTTACAATATTTTGATTTGCTTAAAGACACAGCTCCTGAGAAAAGTGATGTGATATAAAAATACCAACTGTCATTTAAAAAAATAATTCTAGCTCCCATTAAAAAGATTCTAGGCCTCATTGTTGCAGAGAAAAACTTGAAAATATAAATGTACCCTAAAGTCTTAGAAACTAAAAGGTAAATAAAAACTCTAAATGTAGTGGTTTAAAAATAAGATCTTAAAAAAAAAAAAAAACTGATAAGTTTTACTGCTTGACTCATGATTTCTGATTGTTTGGGGGTACTACAGTCCATAGATAAAATCTCTATTCTTGGCACATATGATCTTAAGTTTTGTAATCATGAACACTATTATGCTTTCCCATCAGCTGATGAAGACCTCTTCAAAAAAAATCCTTTATTCCTCACCTCAGTCTGCATCCCTACATTCAGAATGGAACTTTTGCATTGACTACACTGGGATTTTATTTTGTTTTGTTACATCTATGCACCTATGTAGCTGCATGAATGTGACCCACTAGTGTGCCCAGAGAGAGAGGGAAAGAGAGGAAAGAACAGTCCTGAGTGTATTTGTTCTCATGGGTACTCTGATAAAGGTTATGAAGAATGTAGCTGAATAAAGAAGGGACTTGACTTAGGCTGGTTTAGCACCATTTTTATGCAGCCACCCTGTGTTTAGCAATTTGAGCTTTTATTTTTTTTAATAAATCAGTAGCCGTTATGGTTGTCATGAGAACTTGTGAGCATGCGTAAACTGACGACGTAATCTTTGTCTAAGTTTACAAGAAAGTATTCTGAGATGTGATTTTCCTTATCTCTGTGAGGTGTTAACTCGGGTGCCTGATGATTGAAATGTTAGTGTTAACTAATTCACTTGAGATAAAAGCATGTATGAAAGAGGGATGGTCATATATCTGCAGAACTTTAATGAAAAGTTGGCTCCACACACAATGCTCAGGTCCATATTATAGATAAGAATATGCACATTATGTAAATAAATCACACTATACCTGACTACACAATTTCAGTTTCTCTAGCAAAGAAGCTGATGAGCTGCAAGGTCCCAAACTCGACCATAAGTTGGCAAATACATTAAAATGCCCCCACACAATTAATCTGGTAAAATGGGTTTATGGTTAATAAAGTTATCAGTTACACAAAGAAAAGTAATCTAAAATTTTTTTTAAAACTTCAACGATTAGAACACCAAGAAATTATAAATTTAAGATTAAAACAATATATCCATCCGTTTGTTCTTTTGTACTTAGGGATTGTAAGCTATTTGGGGCAAGAACTGTCCTTTTTTGTTTCGTGTTTGTGCAGTGACTAGAACAGTGGGGGTCCTGGTCTATGATTAGGGCTTTAGACATTACAGTAATATAAATAATGGCGCAAGGCAGTAGACAGGCAGGCACCTAGTTTACAATGACAGGATTGTATCAACCTTAACTGGAAAAGCTTGGCTATTTCTGTAATAGTCAGTATGAGAAGCAAGTAGTAATAGAATCTTGTATGCGTAGCAGAACGAAGAGCAAGATTTGGAAACATTAGGTGTCTAATGATCTATGCTGTTATGCCAATAAAGCAAATTTGGAAATGTCTGCAGTAATCATTTATATTTAAAAGATATGTGGTAGATTTAATTCAAAAATGAAAATTGTTTCACGTATACCTAATTACTAAAAAGGTTTCATTTTGTAGCATTTAAATTAAAACGGATTTGTATTTGAACTTTTCCTTGAGGTATGTAGTCAGGAATGGATTGTTTGAGCTGGAGAATCAGAAGGTGAAACTGATTAGATTGTTTTCATAGTCTACCTTGGTTACACTTACAGGATTATAGCGGTATTGGTTATAGCTGTCCTCATACACAGCTATAGGGATAGCACTATAGCGTGGCCACACTGACACCTGCCAGCGATATAGCATGGCCACATTTGCGGCACTTCAGGCGGCACTGGGAGCAGCACATTAGGGTAGGTATCCCAGCATTCAGTTCGGTGCAACATGCTTTTCAAACGAGAAGGGTGAGGGGGGACATGTTGTGTGTATGGGGAGGGAGAGAGCGAGTGTTTTTTTCCGACCTTCTGAGAGCCTGTCAGCCCGTGTCAGTTCACAGAGAAGATTAGCAGGCTTTGTTTTCACACAAGCTCCCTCCTTAAACATTTGCATTGCTTATCTGCCGAGTTAAGAGAGAAACTCTAAAAAGGTACTTCCGCATTCCTCCAGCTAAGTTCAAAAGAAAGGGAAGAGAAGTCAATTGCCTTAAATGGCTCCAGGCATCTGAAGAGATCACTTGTAGCGCAGTGGGTGTCCACATTCTCGCTGTAGCGCTACAGCGGGAGCGCTACAGCCCTTATTCCCCGTGCGGAGGTGGATTACCAGAAGCGCTATAACTCGGAGGTTATAGCGCTCTACGTGCCTCGCCAGTGTGGACGGGTAGTGAGTTACAGCGCTCCTGACAGCTTTATAGCGCTATAAAGTGCCAGTGTAACCAGGACCAAGTAGTACACAAAATAAACAGCATAAATGATTAAACATTTGATTTTAATGTTCAGTTGTTTAATGTTAAGGTTTCAACATTTTCATTTTTAATAAAGGAAAGGTGGTGCTATTGATAAAACAGGTCATTTAAATCTTCAGTGTTAAAGGCATAATTATGAACATTTATTTTAGCGTAAATTCTCAGCTTGCTTGGGCTTCTTCTGAAGTATGTGGATTTGACCTCTGTCTGAGACAAGATACTGTACTAAATGGACTATGGTCTGATCAGTTAAGGTAATTCTCAAGACGTATTGTGTTTTCCTTGACATTGTAGCTGGTTTATTAAGAATCAACATAAGAAAAATATAGATGTTTTCTTGAAAACTTGATGTGCCTAGCGATGGTGTCAATAAGACGACATAAGGATGAAATGAATTTCAGTTTTCACAGCTGCTTCATGAGATTTTTTGCTTGCTAATAATTGCATCTATGCCTGATCTATCACAGAATAGCATTGCAATAATAGTTTTTTAAAACGTGTTGTACCTGTACATCTTCCAAATGTTGTTGCTTTTACCATGATGATTCTAAGGAGAATGTTTTCAGAAAATGATTATGTAAATTAAGTTTTAGCTACATTGGTGTTGCAGATTTTTTATTTGGTCTGCAGTCATTCAGATTATTTCCCTTTAGAAAAGGTCAGTACAGCCAATTGTATCCATATGATATGAATTTGTTTGAAGAAACTGATTAACTTGAAATCATTTCTTGTGACTGACATATCTTATAGATTTAAAGCAAATGTGCTGTTCTGTACAGTTAACTAATAGTCACTTCATAGAGTTAAGCAAGGAAGAGTAAGCAGATCTTCCCTGATTGTGTGTGCATGCGCACACACTTTCACAAAATTCTCTACCCCCTGAAACTTGCTCAGGAGCCCCCAGATCCCTGGCTGAGAACCACTGAGTTAGATCATATCCCTTGCCACAATCAAGAAGAGGGTTTTGGCAGTCTGTTCTGGATGAGGGCCTTAGGACTCTGAAACCTACTCTCTTCCACTCTCCCAATCTGAAACAGCCCAAATTTGATGTCCATTCAGGCATGTTGCAAAACCCCTATATATGATAGGATTTTGGGGGAAGGATGAGGGTATACTCCCGACTGTGACTGGTGAGAGTGAACTGTTATCTTCTTCATTTGATTATTTAAGGCTCCTGGCCATAGTTATTTTCTATTAATGTTGCTAGGAAGTTGTTATGAGTTACTGTTACAACGCTGCTTTTGTACAGATATGTTCTATATAATAGACATTTAAAATAATACCAGATCTTATTCACATATGTATGTTTATATATACATGTGGAGGCACAAAGCAAAACCGACAGCAGGAAAACCCTCCTCTAATATCTCCTTAAAGCTCCTGTAATATCCTTTACACTTGTAAAAATACATTTTTCTTTAAGGTATCTACATGTAAATAATAAAAGTTAATAGTTTGTGATTTTTTCCCCATACAAACATATGTTCACTACATAAGTACTGATTCAATATAGCAACAAATCTATAGAAAAAAACATATATAGAAATTGATCCCTTGAGGACATAAAGAATGACTAGTGGCCGACTCCTTGGCAGTAGGGGAGACATTTTATTTGTGTGACTTTACTTATATAAAACAGACAGTGCATTCTGAAATGTGAATTAGAGCAGCATAGGTAATTTAGTCATTTCTAAGACTCTGCTCTTGTATGAGCTTTTGGGAGGGTCACAGTGCGGTTATGGATGACTGTAAAGGTGGTTTACATTACTAGTAAATGAGTAATTTTCTTTCATCATCAAAACACTAAAGTAAAACCATGAACTGAAGCTTCAGAGTAGTGGCTCATTAGTATGTGTAGGTAACAACAAAAGTGTCCCCTTGCTTAGCAGAGAAGCTAGCCTTTGTGTCTATTTGATGAAGATGTTAATACAGAGAAATAACTGCTGTCTACAGATAGAGGAATGCAGGAAATAATTGTTGCTTTATAGAAAAATAGATCTCAAAAAAGAGCAGAAGTTGCTGTAGTATAAAACAAAGTGTGTAGTTATCTAATGGCGCCAAATACTATTCATGTAGGTTGATTAGTTAGAAGCATGCACAAAAATGACAAATGGGGTTGCCCTTTAGCAGAGGAATGTAGGATCTGCTGATATAGGTAATTTAATAACTTAACAATAAATTTGTTGCAAATACAACTTTTCACTCATACTCTGCCAAATACAGGCACCTACTGTGCAACACAGAGCATGAATTGAAATTCCAAAATGAAAATTCAATTTCTTTTTTCATTAAAATACAAGTAGTAACAAATCTGTAGACATAAATGATTCATTAAAATGAAAGAGCGCAAATGATTTCTCCATAATTAATTGAAAATTGATAAAGTTTATCTAACTTTCCAAGGAGGATTTTAATACCACTAATCTGGCTATACTAAAACTTGTGAGAGACATCTTTTGTGAACACAGGAAACTTACTCTTTTTTTCTATTCTTATTCTTTTTGTGCGTTCCTTTCTAAATTCCAGGCACTTTTAGGCTTAACAGCTTCTACCTTATGTACTAAAGACATTACATGTCATACCAAAAAAATCTTTTATACATTCATTCTGTAGGCTGCTGCAGTTCAATCCAAATACTGTATCTTCTGGTTTGAGGGAAGTGTGCATACAGTACATAAAGAGAGAGGCATTTACAGTTTCATACTACAGATATCCATATAATGCTTTGAAAAATAATATTCCAAGACAAAAAATTACATTAAGATGCAATTGAGAATACATATCAGAAAAACAGTTAAGGTGCCCCAGCAACCTTAACACAGCCTTATATTGATGCATAAGATTAGGATTAAGATATATCCTGTTAAATTGCTGATAAATACTTCCAGTGTTAGTGTCAGTCTCATTAACACAGGCCTATAAACCGGTAAGCTGGTTCTAAATTAGTTACCTTATATATTTGGTTTTCTTGTAAGTCTGATATGCACAGTTACAGCACCCAGACAACCTTCATTCTGCCCGGTCGTAATGCTATGGGTGGGGAAATATGGGGAAAAAAAACTAGTGTACTTTTAAAAATCAGTTCATTCTATTTCGGGACCACAAATATTGAAATGCATCCATTATTTGTTCTTTGCATGATGCCACTTTGAATTAAGGTAAACAGTTATCTAGGTGTCCCCTGGATTTTAAAATTGTTGTCTAAAGTTAACAAAATTTCATTGAAGAGTTGGTGCTAAAGATCATGAATATTGAATACTTGCTTTTTACATTACATTAATGGATCACAAAAAGAATGACTGGAATTCAACCAGTAATGTATAGCTAGACTAGAGGTAAGCAAATTTTTTGGTCTGAGGGCAACATCAGCTTTGCAAAACTGTATGGAGGGCCAAGTAAGGAAGGCCAGGGTGCCCAAGCAACCTGGCCCCTGCCCCCATCCGCCCCCTCCCACTTTCTACCCCCTGACTGCCCCCATCAGAACACCTTGCCCGGCACCCCTAACTGCCCCCTGGGATCCCACCCCTTATCCAACCACCCCTTTCCCCTGACTGCCCTGACCCCTATCCACAGCCTAGCTCCCTGACAGGGATTCCCATGCCTATCCAACACCCCCTGTCCCCTGACTTGCCCCCCCACCCCAGAGCCTCGGCCCCATCCAACCATCCTTTGCTCCTTGTCCCCTGACTGCCCCCCCAGGGGTCCCTGCCACTTTTTCATTCCCCCTCCCCTCCGACTCCCTTATGTCATTCAGAGCAGTGGGAGCTCGCAGGAGCAGTGGGCCAGAGTGCTCATGGCAGGAGGGAAGTGGGGGAGGGGCCGGGGCTAGGCTTCCTGGCTGGGGAGCTCAGGGTCCGGGCAGGATGGTCCCACCAGCCAGATGTGGCCCGCGATCCATAGTTTGCCCACCTCTGAGCTAGGCCCAAGTTAGCATCATGTGATTTAATACTATGGTGTCTGCTCTGGCATTTTGGAAGGAAAAAATCATGCATGGGGTTCAAGTGTTACGACATGAAATATATGATTTGATATTAAACAGCTTCTAGTTTTTAAAAAAGTCAGCTATGTTTTAGGTATCTTTATTCTTAACTTTCCCTAAGAAATGGTTAAAAGGCATCTTGTCATAGCACATCATCATGCAGAAACAAGATCTGATCACTGATAAAGGAAGTAGGCACTGATAGTAAACAGTTATTCGTTGGTGAGGTGATTAGACATTTGTCCAGTAAAAGATATTACCTCACCAGCCCTGTCTCTAGAATATCCTGGGACTGACATGGCTACAACTACACTGCATATTTATTATAGAACATTTCTGCTGTAAAAAAAGCTGAAATAAGATGATAGGCTTTCTTCTATCTGAAGATAGGACAAGAAGCAATGGGCTTAAACTGCAGCAAGGGAGGTTTAGGTTGGACATTTGGAAAAACTTCCTAACTGTCAGGATGGTTAAGTACTGGAATAAATTGCGTAGGGAGGTTGTGGAATCTCCATTATTGGAGATTTTTAAGAGCAGGTTAAACACCTGTCAGGGATGATCTAGATAATACTTCGGCTGTGTCTACCCTAGAAACTTCAAAGCACTGCTGCGGGAGGGCTCCCACGATAGTGCTTTGAAGTAAGTGTGTGTGTGATCATCTCCCAGTGCTCTTTGTAATCCACCTCCATGAGAGAAGGCGCTCTGAGTGCTGGGAGTGCGGCTCCTAGCTCTCAGAGCCTGTCCGCACTGGCGCTTTGAAAATTTGCTGTACTTGGGAGTGATTTTTCACACCCCTGAGCCAGAAAGTTAAAGTGCTATAGAATTTAAATGTAGACATGCCCTTAGTCCTGACATGAGTGCAGGGGACTGCACTAGAGGACCTCTCGAGGTCCCTTCCAGTCCTACGATTCTATGAGTCTGATTTCCTTTTCTGCCAGCCAACAGGGTTAAATATTTTTTATACATCAGCATTCACACGTCAGGGATCTTTTTATCATCAGTGAAATGATTATATATAATGCTAGTTGTTAGTTTTTAGTTTGTCTACTGAAAATTTCTTCCCATTTTCTGGATTAATTTCAAAATTCTTCCTATCCAAACCACTGTACCCTCTTCCCTCATCAGTCTCAATTTCTCCTACAACATCTCAGTTTCCTGAACCCTGTTTAGGCTTCTCTTTCCATAACACGTTGTCATCTTCACTCACTTAAAACGTCAAAGCTTTCTTTCACTGCATTTCCTTGAAACAGCCTTCAAATTAATATATTCTGTGCTCCCTTAATTTGTTCAAGACCCTTAAATGCAAGGTGTTCCACATTATCTGTGTAGCATTCTGATTTAATGACCATATGCTATTCTGTTGGTAGAGTACTGAACTCTTGTATTCACGTTGTCCTTGGATAGCAAGCTCTTTGGAGCACAGACATGTTTGCATTTAATTATCATACAGCACCATATATGCTGGGATTGTTTTAATATTTGTATTATGGAAATGCCTGTTGCAGTTCCTTAGTTAAGGCTGAGGTTTGAGATTTGCGCTTACAGCATGAATTCAAACTGTCATAAAGAATAATGTATATCCTCTAAAATTACAGCACTTCTTGAGCACAGAATGAAAATTCTGAGAATTTACAAGTTAGGCTGTTAATTAAAATTAATTTTTAATGGGTCCTTTTAGAAGTTCAGCTCCCTGTTCAGTTCATTGAATCATCTGAATAACAAAGTAACACAGACTTTTCAAATTACCCTTATAGTTAAAATTCATTGAAATCTTGTGCATTGGCTACATTTGAAGAAAATTGTTTGTTTTTTTGTGTGTGCCATTATTTATAACTGAAAGCTGCTTCTTCAGCAAAGGCTGACTAATGTTGTTCTACAGAAAATTCAACAAGGAACTGCCCTCTTTCAAAAATCGCTATTGCATACTATTGTTTCTGATGGAAGAGGTCAAGTTGTCCTCAGAGAAAATGATGGCTCATGACAGCAGAAAGGGCCACCATTTTAGCTAAGGATACTTTGGCTTCATTCCCATTGGTCACAGGTATCCCTGAAGGTGATCTATGGCTTCAGTCTCATTGAGAGCAACAGGAGATAACAACTGTTTTGAAATAAGAGGAATTCATCATTAAATTCTATTTAGAAAAATTCTGCTGAGGAAACTAGGATGTCTGCCCATGCAGGAATGTGTCACTCAAAAGATGGTGGAAGAAATTGGTGTTTATGCTGCATTAGAGTGTGGGTAAATCTTCCTTAAAACTTCCTGTTTAAAAAATTAATTATCTTCAAATCATTACAAATTAACAACATTCTCCCTGAGTTTCTTGTGTAATATTCAAGTGTGATTAAACACTGCAATAAATTAAAGTTAAGATTGAGTACGTAACAATAATTTAAGGGTAAAAAAGCCTTATCACAGCTAAATCTCTGCAGTCTTATTTTGATCATAGCACCAGGGCTTTGGAGCAGTGCTCCGGCTCCGCTCCAGCTCCAGTCAAAAAACCTGCAGTTACACTGCTCTGCACTCCAGCTCTGGGCTCCACTCCAAAGCCCTACATAGCACATTTAAAATTTCATTTTATTTAAAAAATAACTTTGATTATGTGTTGTGAAAAATGATTGAATTATATTAGTTGCTTTCATCTTATTAAAATATCTTTAATATGTATGTGTTCATTTTAGCTTTCACTTGGTTTCTCCACTGCATAAATATGTGTTTTCATCTACTTTTTCTTTAGTGATGTTTGAAAAATTGAAGCTTCCTTTCATGACGGTTCAACATTTTGTTTTAATTCTCCCACTAGGAAAACAGAAAAAATTTGTTGAAACCAGCCTTATTTTGTGGCAAGTTTCACTTTTGATTGCACTACATTTTCTGAGAGAAATTTTTGGTCATGAATGGAAAGTGGAAAGGGGACAGAGATAGGTCTGTAAGTGGAAGCCATGATTATTTTCTCTTGAAGGGCTTTTGAAACAGCTTACTGCGGAGATGGGAGGTATGATCAGCTCAGGAACTGCTGGAATCAAGTGTAGCTTACCAAGTCCTAAGCAGCATTTTGCATGTCCATGTTGCAAGAAGTCTCAAAGGCCTTGTCTGCACTGGCGGCAATATGTAGGATATGTGTAGCTACACTCCACTGTGAAAAACAGACTGTGTCCATACAGTGCTATGCAACTACATGGAGCCGGGAAATGCTCCAGTAAGGAAGAGTCAGAGGAAAAGGCTCCCTTGCTGCCAGAGCCTTTCCCCCTGCCAGAGCTTTTCCTTGCAGTGAGGAAAGCCTCTAGCGGTGGTATAGTACACTTCTAAAAACAGTAGTGTAAATGTGTTTGCCTGGGCATGTAGAACCGTTGTAGGGTTCATACCCCAAGGTTGTGGCATGTCTTTACTCTTCTCACCTAAGCAGTGCCTCACTGTCTACACTGCTCTTTATACCCATGCTAGGAGAGCGTGCAGAGTATGTACCCTCCACGCCATCATAAGTGTAGAAATAGACAAAGTCCAGTCCTGGGGGTGGAGGGAAGCAGAATTTAAGCCAGTTAAATTTTCAGGTGAGGGGAGACTGTAAGGAACAAAATGAAGAAACGGGGGAAACAAACTGGAGTAAAATGATAAAGAAACATGGGACTTTCATAGTGGGTGGCTTTCTTGCTGTTCTAATGAATGGCAAACTTCTGTAAAGCATGGGTGTGGTTAACACTTAAGCATTTTTATGCACAAATTCCTGTGGACTTAACACTTAAATCCATGCATTACACCACCTTTTTGCCAGAACGTATACTGTATACTAAGTATACTGACATTAATTACTTCATATTCTTCTTCAAGTGATTGCATGTGTGGGTTTGTGCACTCCCTGAGCACAGTTGCTGGAAATTTTCCCCTCAATGGTATCTGTCAGGTGGCTCTGGCATCCTCAGGTGGCACGTATACATAGTGCAGCACCAAAGCCACCCCAGTGAAAACCAATGAGGGGAAAAATTTGGCGACTGTACAGGCTCACACATTGAATGGGTGTGTGCGACACATCTCGATTAACAGTTACAAAAAGGTTAGTTAACTGTTGAGTCCAGTGCCACACACAAACATACCAAAGCAAACTCAAACATTTGCTAAAAGTCCCCTTAAAAATTGTTGCTGTTTAGCTTTGCTTTCACATAACATAACTAAAAACTCAACTATTTGGTGTGCTTTCCAGATATTTATACTTTATGACGTCCTTAGTAACTGCTTGCTATATTGGTAGTAGTTCATCTGTGTGTATGTGGGTGGGGGGAATCCCAAAACAGAAAGTATCAGAACTTATTCAAACTCTGTGTGTCTTGAAACTGAGAACACATTACCCTAATTGCACTAAATACAGTAGTTT
Organism: Dermatemys mawii; assembly: GCA_007922305.1. NCBI lineage: Eukaryota > Metazoa > Chordata > Testudines > Dermatemydidae > Dermatemys > Dermatemys mawii. The sequence goes on from ML677386.1 coordinate 2,322,752, forward strand.
TTTGCATTTAGTTTGAAACAAGACTGGTGGTGGAAAAAGTCTTATACAACAAAAAGGCAGTTAAAGTTGGTCAAGAGGGGGAAGGTGAAGTCATGACAGGTGAAGGAATCCTGCCCTCAAGAGATACAGTTGGTCACCAGTTTTTCCATTCAACACTAGGATGGGCAAGAAAACAGGAGCATCCTCCCAGCATCATGCTAGCCCACGTAGGCAAGGTTGATTGATTGACCTGCTCTGAAGATCTTTGTCCTTCCTTTCTTGTACTGTATACAGAGAATTCAGTTCTCCACTTACATACACTGTGTTCAGTACCAAATTTTACTAGATAAGCTGCTATTTTTGTGAAAATATTGGTTAAAATGTAGGGACCATTTTGGTGTTGAATTTTAAGTATGTATTTTCATGCTCAAGAGAAGATCCTTGGACTTGTCTCAACAAGTACTGTTAAGTGCATGCTTTGGGAAATTTTCACACAGTTATAAGTTCACATTTTGGATTCTGTACCTCAAAAGTAAATACATATGTAAACAGACTCCATGTTAACATAAGAATATCCTACTTCCCTACAGGTGGCCCTAACAGACACTTTGGGTAAGGGAATTAAAGTTCTTTACTGCACATTTAATATTAAGTGTTGACGCACATTTAAGAGCAGCAGAGTGAGGAATGGATTCCCCTTGGAATTCCAAGAAGGTGTTGGGGGGATTTCACGGTAGAACATTCCTTAACTTACTCTCTTCATGTCCAACTATTACAAATAAAAGAAAAAGTGTGGGGTTTAATGTTCTTCAAATATAAGTAATTTTCAGATTGCAAGGGCCATTGATAACAGAAACAGGACATGAGGAATATTTGGCCAATTCCATAACAGGATAACTTTTTGGGAAATTTTTCCTGGCCCCAAGAGTTGTATGGGATTCACTCACCATCTCCTTCTGGCCATCTTGAGGATTAGGTGTCTCAACCCGTGTGCCTTCTCCTGTCATTGTCTCCACCTGAAGAGTCTAAGTCCCACAGCATTTGCTTCATGACTCGGTCCTCCAGCGGTGCTGCCATCCATGTTTTCCCCCTTACCTTTTCCCAGGATCTCCCAGTTCTACAATCCAGTCACTTCTGAGGTGGGGGTGGAGGGGAGGGACTCAGATCTGCTCGCAACTCTGAGTCTTGGCCCAGGGACCCTGTAGATAGCAGCCTCCTGCTGTCTCTCCTTAACTTCTCCACCAGTGCTGCTTAAGTTCCCTGGACCACTTCCCTGTGGCTCCAGGACCAACTTTCCCCTCTTCTCAGGGCCTCTAGTGCATAAGTCACAGCAGCCAGCCAAGAGCTCCCTCTTGCTTCCCCAGTCCCTGCCAGCAGCTGCTCTGTCACAGATGCTACCTTCCTGTAGCCTGCTATGAACATAGTCCTCTTTCTTTGGGCTCCCTGCAGCAACTAACGCTACTCTGCCCTACAGCTCCATTTTATGTGAACCTGCTGGGCCCTGACTGGTTGCTCTGTGCAGCCTCTCTAATTGGCTGTCCCCAGCATATCCTTCCTAGGTTGCTTTTAATCACCACCTAGCAGGTTTGGGGTGAACACCCCATAACAAGGGGGAAGATCATTGATGCTTCCTCTGTCTTCATCCTTCCTCCTTTTTGATACTCAAATCTTGAGGGTGGCTTACCAGCTGCTTTTAACTAAAGCTCTATCAAACTCTACATTGCCCCACGTTTTTTTCAGCATGTAATAGCCTGCTAAAACAGGTCCTAACAGTAGGGCAGCCATTTTGTGTAAGAAATTTTTAAGCAGTTTCTCTGCAGAAGTGCTGCAGGGGAGAGGGAGCAGAGGGTGGGGGCGGTGAAGGTTGGAGTGTGAGCTCATCCTACAGCGACTGTTTCTATCCTGAGGGACTTGGGCCTGGTTGCCAACTCCAGGCATTGCAACCTGGCACATGTGGTCTTAACACCACTCAAGTTTAGTACGTCCATCCCTCTGTAGCTGGAGATAGAGCGGTTGATTGGCTAGATCTGTGTGTCACTGCAACCCCGTGTGCCAAGTTGCAATGCCACTTAGTTTTGGGGGCATTTCGTTGACTTCAGTTGATCTTTGTGACAAACTCATACCCCTACCTGTCAGAGACTGGATTCCTTCTAATGTCTACTATGGCATTTGGTAACCCAAAATAGCCTCCTGTCTGGGATCCCTCTTGAATTTGTATGATAACTCAAGCTTGCCCACAAATCTAAACACCTTTCCTGAAAAAGGTGTCATTACAGTCTGGTGACCTGCAGAAATCATTGGTGGAACTACAGCATCCTGTAAACCCTGAAATGTAGCGTTCCAACCAGATAATTACAAATTTGTTAATGTTCTTCACCAACAATAATCATGAGAGGAAAGTGAGGAGGGATTTGTAGTGGAGAGCAGAGCTGGAAGGAGCATTTTCTGTCTTGAGTGCTATCATTAACTACCCTATGTCCCAGCCAGCCAACCCAAGAGTTGCTGCAAGTGCCAGGATTACCCAATTAGAGTTCTCCCTTAGAGATATCATCCCACTGGTTAACTGTTATAGTAGGGTAACACAAGTGGTGTGCAGTGGTCTCCAGACCTCATCCTGCAATTTCAAACAGGCTGGTAAGGCCATTCTGCCTTAAATATAATTTCCTAAAAATCTAGAGTAATTGACAATGTGGCCTAGTGGTTAGAGCACTGGACTAGGACATGAGTCTTGAATTCTATTCCTCTGTTCCTAGCTCTTCCACTGGCCTGCTGGGTGACCTTAGATGAGTTCTTTCCCCTTTCTGTGCTTCAGCTTACCCAGCTGTAAAATGGGGATGGTGATACTGACCATCTCTGTGAAGCTCTTTTAGATCTATTGGTGAAAAGTGCTATATATACATATATATGAAGTAGTTGGTCTTACTGTGTTAATGGTGTCCTTAGCAAAGCTAGGCTAGAAACAAATTAACCAAAAAAATAAGCTGAACAGTGTGTTACAGTAGAATTAGTCTTGCCTCATTTGGTGGGGATGGGGGAGTCATATTTGTTATAATTTACATGCCCTGAGAGTTAGTGGTTTTATGTATAATGATTATATGTAGTAGGTGCTGGCATATTTTAAATTTTTTTCCAAGGACAAATCTCCATTTGTTTGGAGCTTTTAGGCAGCAGTGATAGTCTCCGCACCCTAAAAATATTAGTAATTCGGATGTTCCCCTTCCTACCTCCAGGTACTTAGAACAATAGGGAAAGGTGAGAGGAGGGAAATGCCACCCTATTTTTTTCTATCCCCACCGTAGAATTAAACCAGTGATTTGTGCTTCCATTTTTCTGTGCAGGAGGTAGCTGATGACTGTTCTACTTCCTGCTACTGAACTGCACTTTTCAATTGAATAGTAGGAGAAACAGATGAAGAATGGAAAGCAGGGGAGCAATCATTAGTTTGTTTCCTTCCTAGTCAGCCAAAACTAACAAGTGACAGAAGATGAGCATTGCTTATAGAACAAAAGAAAAACCCACTTGAGTAGCTCTGAGTAACCTCTCTCATGTTAACCTGGGGCTGTAAATACTCCAAGTCAGTTTATAAAACCTGTGGCATTCCCAGTCAAAACAAGATTGTGGGCTGCCATATTATTAAATTGCATTTAATGTATTTTGTAATGTATTTTGTTCAGTAGTGCCTTTATGTAGTGTCTTAATCAATAACTTAGATTTTAATATTTAAAATAACTAGGAATATATTCTAATAATGAAACAGGATAATGAGTGAAAGAGAGGTGGCTCAGTGTCTCTTCAATAGTGTATTAGTTCCTGATTGACGGATCCACAACTTTGTTGTCCTGGCAGGGACGTACTTTTTTTTGAGAGCAAGGCCCCGGATGCTGAAAGTTTTTGCACAGTTCATTTTACTTTTGTTTCTCTAGTTCACAATTTGTTAAGCAAAATTGACTTTGCAGTTATGGATCCTCCCGTGGATAAAGCTGTAATGTGAGAGTGCATCCTTCTCATGTACAAAAAGGTGTTTGCTACTGTTTTCAACCGCGCACAGCCATTTTAATCTGAATGGGAAATCTGTCTGGGGACCCAAAGTGCAGTAATTAGCAGTCTCTTCAGAGTGTCAGAGCAGAATTACCATTGTAATGGTTTAGCTGGAGGATAAAAGGATTGAATTTGGGTCTGCCTGCCTGCCAAACTAAATGAGTTGCCATGGGAATTTTCAAATGTAAGAGGCGTTTACTTAAAGCAATTTGGCGGGTTTGAATAAACTCATAAATTATGGGTTTTAGAAGAGAGATCCCTGCTTTCTCTGGCATAGGCTGAACAGCAAAGTAGGCTGTTAGAAAGCTGCTTACATTCTTAATGAGAATGAGTTGATCCATGCTCCCGTGCAGACTATCAGCTTATTAAGGCTAAACTGTTTCTGCTAAATACAGTACAGTAAGCACATTTCAAGAGACAGAGTTTGCAATGAATCCCTGGAGTGAAAAACAAAATCTGATTGCTCTAAAAATAAATTGAATTTCCCTTGCTAGATTAGATTTGTTTTCAAGTAATGGTATTAAAAATGGTTCGTTGTATTGTTTCAATAAACATTAACCTGCTATTGATTTTAACTTTCCAGTGTATGTAATATTTATTACAACACTTGTCAAATCTGTCTCTGAAAGGAACGAGGGCATGGAAGGCTTCTTTAGAAAACAAATAAGGTGCTTCGGCCCTTTGAACTAGTTCTTTCAGGTCGCATGTAAATGTTTTCAAAGCTCAGGCACTCTGTCTTTCTGAAAGGAGTTGGGCTTTGACCTGCTGACTTGTTTGTCAACACCAATGCTACTGAAATGTGAGAAGATGGACTCAGTGCTTTCACAAATGCCGAAAGTGATGAACATCACTTATGCTTGTTTAACCTTTAGTTGTGCTCAAGAAGTCAGTTGTAACTATAAGAGATGATGCACTGGTGTTTTGTGCCAGTCTTTGGAAGCATAGTTTTAAGTGAAGTATTTGCTTGATAATCTTTTATGTGTGTTAATTAACCTAAAAGGGGGGAAGATCTGTTTCCCAGAAGTGTGAATTGTGATCTTAGTTTGAAAATAAACGTTCTAGTCAGCTTATTAATTAAAAAAGCTAGTGTGTGCTTGTCATGCTGTCTGGAGTGGTTCACGACTGTGAGTGCCAACCTCAAGGTGGACTGTCAAAAACCAGGCAGAAACCACAAACTTGTTTTATGTCCTCCAATTAGATTTAACCAACCCGGGAACAAATGTGAACTCCTGAAGCACTAGAACAGTTTTATCATGGAGTTCCCCTTGGGCATTCCCGTCTATCTTGCCATTGGGGCAAGCTCGACCTACTGATGGTTGGTTTTCCCTAAACCCATGCTGACTGGCTAGGGAGATCTATTGGGGTGCTGGGTGCTCTTAATGCTTCTTTCCCACCCTCTGCATCCAGGTGGCATGGAGGAAAACAAGGAATGAGATGAGGGAGAGGGGGTTGCAGGAGCCAGAGGGTGGATGGGAAGAGGCTTAGGAAGAGACCTGTCAAATGACTAAAAATATTAACTGCAATTAATTGCAAGATTTAAAAATCATGATTAATTAACAGTGCAATTAAAACTGTAATAGAATGCCATTTATTTAAATATTTTGGATGTTTTCTACATTTTCAAATATATTGATTCAATTACAACACAGAATACAAAGTGTACAGTGTTTGCTTTATAATTATTACAAATATTTCTACTGTAAAGAAGATTAAAGAAATAGTATTTTTCAATTCACTTCATACAAGTACTGTAGATACAAATGTTTAGCACATCCGGCATGTAAATACATAGCAACAGAGACTACAAAAGTTCCTGGGGAACACCTGTTCTCAATTTCAGGTGACACGTAAATAAGAAGTAGGCAGCATTGTCTCCTGTAAATATAAACAAACTTGTTTGGCTTAGTGATTGGCTAAACAAGAAGTAGGATTGAGTGGACTTGTAAGCTCTGCAGTTTGAGATAGTTTTGGCTTTGAGTGCAGTTATGTAGCAAAAAAAAAAAAAATCTGTATTTATAAGTTGCACTTTCATAATAGATTACACTACAGTATTTCTATGCGGTGAATTGAAAAGTACTATTTTTGTACAATGCAAATATTTGTAATAAAAATAATATAAAGTGAGCACTGCACACTTAGTATTCTTTGTAATTTAAATTAATATATTTGAAATTGTAGAACATTGAAAAATATTTATAATTGAAATTGGTATTCTGTGTAAGTGCACAATTAAAACAGATTAATCGTGATTAATATTTTTAATCAAGTTAATTTGTTTTATCACATGGGTTAACTGTGATTGACAGCCCTAATATATAGATATATATGCTCAGAAGAGGAAGGGGGCTGGAACAAGGATTGGGGAGGGGTTGGGAGCAGATGGGGAGGAAAGAGGCACGAGCCAGAGGGTGTGATTAGAAGAACAGTGGAATAGCAACCTAGAATGGGGCAGCTTCAGTATCCAAAATGCCTTAAAGTCATTTTTTAAAATGGGCTAGATTTTGTTTTGATGGCCAAAGCCCTCAAAGTTCCAGGTTAAAAAAGAAATAGTTCACACATAAGAGGCATGTTATGTTGGTGGTCATGTGGACAAATATGTATACCAGAGTTCTTGGAACACAGGCAAACTATCGAATGATTTTAGTGGCTTGAAGATGCAGTTTTAAAAGAACTTACTGAGAACTCTCTTAAATCCAACAATAAGCCTGCATCCAAAATATCAGGGACCAAGTGTGTGAAGGAGTAGAGTTTATGCTTTTTAGATGGCATTACCCCTCCATTTCCATGTTTTTTAATGTGTGGTTTTTTTTGAGAGAATTGCATCTTTTCAAATATTTTTTTCTCCTTTAATTGATAGAGTTTGCAAACTTTCTTTGCTTGGAAATTTTATTTGATATTTGATGTGCTAATCCTACAGAAGCTTAGGTTGATATGAAACATTATTGAAGTGTAACAAAGGATGAGATTTGACCTACATATTCATAATTTTAAACATATTACTCTCTCAAATCTTACTAAAGAAGAAAGGACTTATAGGTTTATTCACAGATCTTGGATAAATATATTATTTGGGGTTTTTTGCCTGTGCCATTCATTTTCAACTGCTTAGACTTTTCATTAACATTGTAAGAACGTATTGCATAGATCTCAAACATGGACAATGCTCAAATGAAAAAAAAAGTCATTGTGCTGTTAGTGATCAAACTAATTTTGGTATATTATACCATTTCTACTCTTAATCAAGCATGGATTCTAGTGTATGTATGTCATAGTTTGGATCCTTAATAGTCCAATTTCATACTGTTCTCTTGAAGAAGATGTAATCCCAAGTGATAGAAAAGTATTCATATTCAAATTTTCAATATGATATTGCTCAGTGGAAGCAAAGCCTAAATTCTGGAACATTTTGCTGACTTCTGTAAAGATTTAAAGGCACTCATTTTTGGTTTGTCATTTCCTGCTTCTTCGATGTATAAAGATTGCCTCAGTATCTTGTGTTTCATGAGCCCACTATACTCAGTACTTTTTTTTCAAAAACACAAAAATCATGCAAGTATCTCTGTAAAGTGTAAGTTTCTTTTTAATCAGTCATATAATCTAAGACGGTAAATTTTGAAACCTTAAACGTGCCAATCTAATAAGTTTTTAAGATTGAATTTATAATATACTTAATGAAGAAATCTAAAGGTCCAAGAATAGGTTGTTAGTTGCATCTGTTTTCATTTCACTGTATAGTGGAATGCATTTTTTCTGATAGCATATGCCACATCTGTCAAGATCAGCTATAGTATATCAAATCATGAAATTGAAAAGAACTCTTACAAACTTAGTCTTGTACTTGTCAGTTGATTTTGACATTCATATACAATGTACTACTTTCTGTAAACAGAATTCTGATCTGTTAATAACTTTTAAATGTGTTTGCTTTAAGTTCACCTACCAAAGTAACCTTAGCAAGAAATGGAAGTTTTCTTTTCTCCAGGATTGTGTGGCATAGGAATAAGCATTTTTTTTATTTTTATGCTTTACTTCACTCTTTAAATTATTTCTTTTTAATGCAGTGACACATAGAGGCTCTAATCTGGAATTAGGGCCTCACTGTGCCAGCTGTAAACTTATAGTAAATAGAGTCCCTCCCCCTCCCCAACCTATTTATTAATGACAAGGTGCAACAGATTGAGGAAAAAATCATTTGAGTGGATGCAAGGAGGAAGGAAGACAGTGTAACAATACACAAGTTTTGTATAGGTTAGCTCTGTGTGCAGTCTAGCCCATAATTTACCTAGCTATATAGTCATAGGGTGGAAATTGAAGATTAAATTAATGGCTTTATCTGTTTTTGGAGTTTGTTCCATTTATAAGGGATGGACTGCATGAGAGACACTGCAAAGGTGCCTGTAGTAAAAATTGTAATGGACTCAGTTTCCCTCTAGAATATTTTTTTACCAGCCCCAACACTGACACTTGTCTTAGACCTAGAAGATTTTGATCAGTTGTTTATTTAACTAAATTAAAACTTTATGTAAGCTGCCTGGGAAAGTGGCCCCTTCTTTCTCCGCCTGTCTCACAACAGTGTTCTTATTTGGTTTAATCTCATGTGGGGTATAGTATGGAAACTGTTCTCAGATCTGGTTAATGACCAGATTTTTTTGATTCATCTTTGATCCATTTCTCTTGACCTCTCTTCAGCATTTGATGCCATTGGCTACTTTATGCACTTCTCTCCAGTGCTGTAAAGGGATCTAAAATTTCTGTCATTCCATGTATGAAAACTCCCTTTTTCTACACTTACACCATAGAATTCTTCTTTGTGCAGTGTTCCATATGATTCAAATTTTTACTCAACTGTTCCTTTCTTTCTACATTTCAATAATTTCTCTGTCTTAAACCTGGTCTACAACTTCCGTGCTAATGATTTTCTCAGGCACGGTTTTTGAGTGTCTGGACAGTTTATAGTCAATCCTCTATCTATAAAAGAGGACTTGCCTCACCAAATCAATTTCAACCATAGGTTGTTTCTTTTACCAGAAAGATGTCTAGTTCTTTTATGCTGGAGGAGGATCATTAAGCACAGCTCTGTCTCTTCTAGTTCAATTATCAGTTCAGACTTCTTATTTGCCTCTGTTGTTTGTAACCTTAATTTCAACCTTGACTATATACAGTAGACTCTCGATTAGCCGGGATGACAGGGAAAAAATGAATCCCAGTTAATAAAATCTCGGATAATCAAGAGCCATAGGAAATATTGGGGGTGGGGGGTGCGCGTCGGCTGCCCTGCGCTAGGGATTGGGTGGGAGGTGTCCCACCTCCTGCCCCAGTCAGCTCCCGCTGCTTGCCTGGGTGTAGGGAGCCCAGGTTGGTAGTGGGATCTGAATGGGGCAGGCGGCAGGACCCTGGCTGGCAGGAGCCTGCAGGGGAAGCCCCAAAGCCGACCCCTGCTTTAGACATCCCAGTTAATCCGCAGCCCAATTAACCCAAGTCCAGATAATCGAGAGTCTACTGTACACATCTTTCACCAACATCTATATCTGCAAATCTGACTACCATCAGCTCTGCTTTAGTGTCTGTTTGTAAAACAGCCTTATTGCCCCTGTTTCTCTACACATTCATATCCTTCTCCCTGGAACTACAGATTGTAGCATATGCAGATGTATGTTGCATGCTTTTTTATACATAGCAATAAACATAATGACATCACAACAATATTCACTCTTCCATTGGTCACCTGTTGACTTACCATAGTTTTTCAGACTTGCTGCCCTTCTTTCTCTCTACTTTCCTTGACTCATGTGTCACTAGTATCCTGTCTCTTCCACAGTCTTTCTTTTGTTGATGAAAGAGCCTTTCTTCCATCTGGAACATCTCTTCCTCTACTTTCAAGTCTAGTCTGAAGGCTTCTTTCTTGCCTATCCGCTTTTTATTTTTTCCCCTTATTGGCCTTTTGAATGAATGCCTTATTAATCAATATATTGATAGTAATATCTTTTCATGGTTTCCTATCATATATATCATATATTATCTATTGTATTGTATTATTCCTATGAAACATTTTTTGCATTTGAACAAAAGATTCAATACAAAATAAAGCAGTATTGTAAAGTAAGCATAATTTGGTAAAAATAAGTCCAGAAGTATAAAGAGAACACATTAATCTGTTCACATACTAACTTTTATAGTCTGGACACCTTGGCAACATCCATGTACTGGAGATCAAGGAGGGCTGAGGTGATTTGTTTTGCAGAGTAGCTTATGGGGCTAGATGCATGAGTTAACCTGGTCATCTGATACATAAAATGGCATTTCCACCAGTCTCTGAGAGGACAATTTACTAGTCTTCACAGCTTTAGGAATTATTTTGCAACAGCAGCCACCTACAGCAAATGCAGGGGAAGATGTAAAGAACCACAAGGTTCCCATTATATACAATTACTCGTTACTTTACTTTACTTTACTTCTGCAGTATGTTTCAGAACTTAAGTTGCTATGGACTCATATGTAAATATGAACTGAAGATTCTGGGTTTCCTGTGGCTCAGTGGAAAGAATGTAGATCATTGTAAAGCAACTATACAGGCCTTGGTTACACTGGCACTTTATAGCGCTATAAAACCCCCACGAGCACTATAACCTCCTTCCCGTCCACACTGGCAAGTCACGTAGAGTGCTATAACCATGGAGTTATAGCGCTCCTGGTAATCCACCTCCGCATGGGGAATAAGGGCTGTAGTGCAGCTACTGTAGTGCAGCTGCTATAGCAAGAATGTGGACACCCGCTGCGCTACAAGTGATCTCTTGAGATGCCTAGAGCCATTTAAGGCAACTGACATCTCTTCCCTTTGTTTTGAACTCGGCTGGAGGAATGCGGAAGTACCTCTTTAGAGTTTCTCTCTTAACTTGGCAGATAAGGAGTGCAAATGTTGAAGGAGGGAGCCTGTGTGAAAACAAAGCCCTCTGTGAACGGAGGCTCGCTGACAGGCTTTCAGAAGAATGGAAAAAACAATGGCTCTCTCCCTCCGCATACACACAATACATCCCCCCTCACCCCCGTCGTTTAAAAAGCACGTTGCTGAATGCTGGGATACTTGCCCTAATGCGCTGCTCTTAATACCCATTAAGTGTCACGGTTGTGGCCATGCTATACTGCTGGCGCGTCTGAGTGTGGACATACAATAGGGCTATACATATTGCTGTATAAGGGGACCGCTATAACCAATAGCGCTATAATCTTGTAAGTTTAACCATACCCACAGATTGAGGGAAAGGGAGTAGAAAAGAGAGTAAGAGCACTGTTGGAATTAATACTATATTGAAATTATTATTATTTATTATATTTATTTGTGGAAAATCCAATCACCAATTTAATTATAACTTTATTAAATCCAAACGCCACTTGGTACTTTATGCAGTTGTTCTAAACGTTTCTAATGGACTAAAAGTAAGGAATCACTATACCCAATACAGTAACAAAGTATTCATAAGCATGCGGTCAGGTAGACCAGACCTAGGTATTACGTCTCATTCTAGCATACTCTTCCAACATGATCAAGTAGGGTCTGACAAAGAACCTTTCAAATTCATAACTCCGTATACCCTTTAACAAACACATGCTGTCATTGCCAATTATTGACTTCAGCTAAAACCAGTTTGGGACAGTTCACCCACTTTTCCAATCTTCTTCTTTCTTCCCCAAGCCTTTCCTCCTGACCTTTGTGCTTACCAACAGTTTTCACACTTGGATTCGTATAGCCCCTATATTTTGAGAGAGCACTGTGTGTGTATTGGGAAGGGCCATGCTGGCTCATTTTAAGACAAATTTATTTTGTCTCATTTAAAACCAACTGCACCAACCCCTATTAGTCATATGCCTTCTTTTTAGAAACTTCCCCATATCTCACTAGTTATTCTTTGAACCAGATATTCTCCCTACTTCATTCCTTCTGGCTTTTTAACTCACTATTTTCCAGGCCTCCTACTTGCTAGTCAGGGCCTTTCTTGCAACACACACATTTCCTTAATCCAAATTAAATTAACTCTCATTTTTAAATTTATATTTATCCTATGTACACATAAAAATCACCACAAGAGAAATAATAAAATGTATACAACACTAAAAACAAGTTTTAATTAAAATTGCATTGTGTATCATTTGAAATGATAAAAATAAAGAACATTTTTAAAATAAAACTTAGAAGTATAACTTATTTTTGTACATATTCAAATATTATAAATATACAAAATTATTAAAATAAACTACTTTCAGTTAAAAATGTTTGTGGCTTTCACTGTTGCTTATAGCAATTTTTTAAACTTGCCCTTTACTTTTAAAGCGGGGTCGTGAGCGGATTCTCTTCTATGGTATACAAATTTCAGTTGGGGGGGGGCCAAGTTTTTTTTTTTAAATATGAAATTTTTACTTGTCCACCTCTGAAAAGTCAATACAATATGCAGTTAACTTTAGCAGTAGACAAGGAGACACAGGGATATCCCACTTATGGGAGAAATATCACAGTACAACCCCATTAAAAATAGTTCTCTGAACATTAGTTGACATATTGATTCAAGCTGGCTGAGTGATTGCAAATCATGTTCTATTCAAAGTTCAGAGACAACAGATGCTTATAAATAATAGAAGAAGAAACATGTTAAGTAAAAGCTTTGGTATAATATCTGATCCATGGGGCTTTATGGATATAACAATGTGAAATATGCAGAGTTCAGCAACAAATAGAAACAGAGAAATCTTGGTTCACATTTGCTCTTGTGCCAAGGTAAGCTTTTAGCTGTAAAGTGAAATTTGATCAAATTATGATGCAAGAGCTGCTAAACGGTTTTGTAAGTGTTGCATTTATATTTCTGCAGAGGAGGAAATTTTTTAACCAGTACATAGGAGAGGAGGAGTACAGTGGACAATAATTTAAGAAAAACCTGGTATTTACTTTTCAAGCTTCATGCAGGAAAAATGGGTGTGAAGAACTTCACGATGCTTATAGAACTTACGTAAACCCTATATTTAAAAATATTAAAATAACTTTTTTGTTGGTTGGATGTTATATATGCAAAGATGATAGTTTCTGGTGTAAATAAACTTCTCACAAAGTTGTCAAGCATGCTAAAATTTATAGTACTTTGATCAGGCAGTATTTTTATTATAGAAGCAGCAGAGTCTATTATGTGCTTTCCAAACATATAGCTCATAAGGAGATGACAATCTTTAAAATAATACTTAATAGATGAGAAGGGTAAACAAAATGGTGACAGTTACAAGCAGTGTGACCAGAGTAGTCATTGATACGCGTTTGGATAATTCAGGGTTTTTTTTGTCATTTACCTTACTTCCTATTTATATATATTTATCCTTTGTCCATTTCTGATCTTTGCCTCTTTTTATTTAGCTACAATTTACATACCCTATTGCTTCAACCACTACACATCCATTTATTGAACCCCACTCCCATGTTCTTCCATCTTCTTTATATTTTTCTATTTGAGTAAGTCTCAAAACCATCATGTTCCTCACCTTTACCAAAATCCTGTACCTCCCGTAACCTCCACTCCATATCCACTGATACAGTACACCCCCCGTCCCCATCTTTTTCCCGAAGGGATCTCTTTGAGCCTTCTGTTTAGTAGCCATTTCAGTCAACAGAAAAGAAGTTAGCCGAATATACTAGGAGGAAGTTCCCACATCTATCATGTGTGCCTCTGGGAAAAATTTCTTGGCCTTACTTTCTAAGAGCTGATGGCTGCTGCTGCCCCGTGTGGTGACCTTGAACCTCTGAAGCCTTGTCTTGGGGCAGAGAGTAATCCAAACTTGCTGCCCTCTCCACATCACTGCAGCAGCTCTAGTATGTACCAATCCACATTATATCAGAGAAGAAAGGTCACACCATTTCTAAGCCATTTCAAATCTAAGATGGGTAAACTCAAAATGAGTGTTTTATCTTTGTTTTGTCAGAGATAAAGTTAAACTAGAAGCATTTTTAACAATATAATTGTAACTTATACATTTCTAAATTTGACATACAAGCATTTAAACATTTATTGTAAAATAGCACTAGTGCTAAAAAAAAAAAAAAAAGCAGCATTAAATATCTAGTAAGGAACTTTTTGAGTCAGTTTTTTGCTGAAGTGCAGTAATTACTAGAGGTGATAGGATTTTTATTTCTGCTGAAAATTTAGATTTATGTGGCCCATAGAGAAGGAACATGAGGCAACCAAACTACAGCTCACATGAGGCAAGATGGTGGTGGTATTTACATATCAAAACTTTTCAGTTTTCAGGTGTTTGTTCAAAGAAAAGTCAAATTTTCTGTTGATAGCAGATACCTTTCATGAAAAACTTACTCAAAATAGTTATAACAGAATTTTTTTCCATCGGTGCTAGTAATTATTTAAGAGTAAAATTTGCTTAGAAGTAATTTTTTTCTTGAATTGTGTTCAGTTGTGTAAATGGAAAATAATGGAATAACATACTTTCTTGAACTTAGGTAACCCATTTGCAGGATTTATGTCTTTAAATAATTTTACAAATGTAAATAAACTTTAAAAGTAATAACTTCAGGTTACTATTTCCTCAGTAAAACTTTTTTTTAAGGATTTGTGTCCTAAATTTGCATGAGATTAAAGTTTGACATGCAAAGTTTAAAAGTAAGAGCAACATATTTTAGGTTCTTTAATTTGAATTATGGGGGAAAAACGGAGGTGAACTTTTTAGGATGAACTTTTATTTATAAACTGCTTGCTTCAGAACTCTTAATTTATCACAGTCCAAATATTAAAAAGTGTAATATACACCCAAAGTAGAAAGGAATTTCATTTCCTTAGCGCATTCAAAATGTTTTATTCTAGCATCAGATTTCAGCTTTGGCTTTGTCAGTATACTCAAATTAATGAACAACGAGAACAGAAAGCTTATGTATGTTTGAAATAATGCATCTAAAAAGAGTGATGTATTATACAATTAAGGTATATTTAAGTCTGACTTTCTTACTAAAAGTCTGTCAAGTGATACATAAGAATGATTTAATCATTTTTTGTACTGGGGAATTATAAACAAGTAAAATATATTAAATTTTGAAAAATAACTACTGCTTATGGACATTACTGCTTTTGTAATGATTTACTGATCGTCCATTAATCTCTAGTCATCATACATTTGTTTTTATTAGCGATGTCCAATATAGCATTCATGGTAAACATTTTTTAAAAAAAATCTTGGGTAAATACATTTAGTTTCAAATTGGTCTTTTAGGTAAATTTGTCAGAACTTTCCTCTAATTATATTTAATACCAAATATATACAGGAACAACTTTTACAGTTGTGATTCAAACTAGCAGAAAAGACATCCATATTTTACTCTGGCTCTTTTTGTAAGACAAGGTGATTTATTTTTCAGTGTTAACTGAATTTCTTGACTTTTGCAATTCATCGCAACCTGAACTTTTATTTAGCTAACATTTTAACCTAATAAAAACAATCATAATATACATTACTGCTTAGAAACAGCTACGCGACCCAGGTAGGAGAATTCACCACATAAGAAATTTAGTTTTTCATTTTGGTGTTGCAAAGGGTTACTTGCTGACAACCTAGCCACAGATTACAGCTCTATTTAAAAATAACTGAATGTAGTTAGCTGGTCACATGAGTGTGCAGTCATCTAGCTCTTTCAAGGAGGAGTGCTCTTCAAAGGCCCTTTGTTTACAACCCAAGCTAGGCAGTTCTGAGTTCACACTACTTTCTCTGGAAAATAATCATTGGCTAGTCTGTTAGGAGCTGAAAAGAAAGCTCAATAAATAGCAAAGAAAGCCTTCTCCCTGACAACACAGTGCCTTAAGCAGCTTGAGCCTTCAAATAGAAGGTCATATGATTGGCATATTTGTCCCCTAAAGAAAGTGCACGCAATTCTTTTATTCAGTACTCTGTTGTATTTTTAAACTGAGTGATTGCAGGTCTTAGCCAGCTGTAAGATGAGCTGTTACTAGGCAGCTGAAATAGTACCATCGTTTCATTCTGGTATTCATAAACTGTTACAGAGCAGCAAAACACCAAAAACAAATAAGACACACACGTTTACAATATTCTGTCTAACAGTTTATTTTGATTTTTAACAATAGCAGATTTATGCTATTTAAATAGTGTAGCAATAAAATGAACGTATCATGTATCTGTTCAGTAAAGTATTAGAGGCAGAACGCTCGTGGTCTTCTAAGAACCTGAAAGCAAACGTGAATTTTCAGTACTTCTTACGTTTTAATAACTTTCTAGAATTATTTACGGGTCATGTGTTGTGAGTCGGTGGTCCTTCATCTTTCAAACTCTTACATTGACCCCAACTGAACCAGAAATTTAAGATTTGAGCCAGTCATATAATTTTGTGCCTGCAAATACCAAACAAAAATACCCCTGTCTGAATGAAGGTTCCCTCAAAAACGTAGAATCTACGTAAAGAATTAGAGATATCAAGATATTTTCAGTTTGTCTATTATGCTACTACATATTTGCCCTGGAAAATGTATGCGGAAAAAGGACAATCTCAACAATAGTATGGAATTCCACCATTACATATTTTAAAAGTTGAAAATTTTTCCCCAATGATTTTGGCCAAGAGGAAAATACCTTTACTCCTGCTATTCATGTTTTAAATTCTCATATCATATTCCTTCCCTTCCTCGTCCCCACTTACCTTTTGCAGTCCATGTAGCCTTCATGATAGCAACTGTAACTGAGGATAGACAGTATGGGATGCTGTTACATAAGACAGATGGCCTCCAACTATTGACATTCATCATATCTGTCCTAAAATTTGTCTTTCATAATGTTTTTGATAATATATTACCACAAAAAAAACTTACTCTAAGTCAATGCTCCCTATTTCAAAATGAAAACATATCCTGCTGGAGATGAAAATGTATCTTTTTTTCACTAACAGTATTCAGTCCAAGGTGGCAACATGCAATCTTAAATAATACATGTCATGAAAAATATTAGAAAAAAAGCATTTTGAAATAGATCTATTAATTCAGAGCACTAGTTTATCCTTTCTCCATCACCAGCAGCTAGTTTTGTCATCTTTCTGTAGTGATACAGAATTGTCTTCCCCCCCCCCCCCAAGGTTAGTTAATCTGCATCTGGAACAAAATATCTCTTGTCCTTTTTGTGGAAAAAGATGAAAAAAAATATAAATTTTGCCACCCAGTAGGCGCTACAGTACAGCTTTGAAAACTTGATCATATTCCAGAACCATACTGGGAATCAGAGACTATATTAATGTACTAAAACACCAGCACAGAGGAAAGTAGCTAAATTCACTGATATACAGCGGTAGAGTATGAAATGTTTGCATCAAAATGCTGGTTTAGAAAAAAACAAACTGAAAAATTACGTTGGTTTGTTAACTGCATTCTTGAGCTTGCTGTACCAAGGGGAAGAGTCATCTACTGTCAGTGCAGATGCAACTGTTCCCTTAATAGTAAATTCTTGAGCTGATAAAAAAAAGAAAAATGGATATGGCAATTAGATCAGAATTGACTTGTCTGCAAATATTTAACTGTGTTGCGTCACCAAAACTACTTTTTGAACAAACCACCCTTTTAATTGGTTACTTTTTTTTATAAAATGAACTGCTTGTTTTCAAACACGTGGTGGAGTTGTTGCTTTTAATTTTAGGTTACGTTTAATGTATTTTGAATTACCTTGAGTTCCCACTTTTCTCATGGAACTATCTCTATGCAGTTCAAAAGATTCCCAAGACTGGAATAACATCATTTGTGTTGCACAGGTCAGGCTTGATTTCTATTGTAGTCAGATTCTTATACCTCACACATCATTGTGGTGTCTGGAATGTGCTGGCAGAATTATATGTGGAAAAGCTTGCATCTTGTACCTCTGTGTAGTTGGTGTGATACCTTATTGAATCTGGTTATTAGTTCATCCCCTTTTTAAAGCACTCCATGTATTCACAAAAGAAAAAAGATTTATAAACACTTGGCTAAATAAACCTCTTTTAAGTAGGCTGCCTGTGGGTGCTCCGCTATAGCTGTGTATGCGCCTCTAATCAGAGAATTTAGGTAGCGGTGTCTGTTTGCCCCACACATGCACCTTCCCTCCCTCATGGTCTGCCTCATGGCTACCTAGCATTGCACAGGCGAACTGCCTTCATCTCCTTCTCAACAGTTCCTTCTCCTGAGATGGAGCAAGTATTAGTCTAGTTTACTTACTTATTTACCTCTTTATATTTATTAGGGTTATTTTATAGTTTTTCTTCATTACCGTTCCCTTTGTAGTACTTGGAGCTTCCGTTTTTCATTTTCATTTTAATTTTTTTCTTTCAACCCATTTCCCCCCCACATTTGTGACGGATCGCCCCCATAAGGGTATGCCCAGCTCCCTTGGCTTCAAAAAGTGCCTTTACTGCAGAGATGAGTAGTGCCTCTAATGCAGTTCTCATGTCAGATGAACACTCTTAGAGAGGGACGTATTCAGCAGAAGTGCACCTTCTGCCAACATCTGAAAGCTAAGTCCCAAAAGAACCAAGAGATAAGGCTAACACTACTCCTGGAGGGCACCCTTAAATTGGCATCTGTCACCAGTCCTTTCTCGGATTGAGGTAGTCCCCGGAGCC
Source organism: Dermatemys mawii (assembly GCA_007922305.1). NCBI lineage: Eukaryota > Metazoa > Chordata > Testudines > Dermatemydidae > Dermatemys > Dermatemys mawii. The sequence goes on from ML677386.1 coordinate 2,341,392, forward strand.
ATCAACCTCCAGAGAGGGAAAATTGCTAAGAAAGTCAGCTGATTCTCCTCACAAAACCTCTAGAAAAAGGGCAATAAGCCCCCAAACCAAGCTCTTGACCATCCAGAGGAGATCCTCAGGACATTGTCACCTCAGCACTGATTGCTCCGAGACACAGTACCCAGAATAAATAGGGACCCCAGGTGCGAGCTCCTCTCTAAAGCCTAAAAACTTGAGGGGCATAGGCTCTGAAGTGACAACACCACCTGCCAAAAACAAGAGTAGAGAGAGTGCCATCTCTACAAAATCAGTACCAAGAAAAACATCCCTTGCACTGAGTGCTTCAAAACAGACCTCATCAAAATGCACCTTCTGTAAGAAGCCATCAGTTCTGACAAGTCAGCATCTACAATCCCTGAAGGTATCAATTGCAACAAGGGTACTGCTGGAGATCTACTTCTCAAGGGACCTTTACGAGCACGGAAGAACCAGAGTCCCCACTATTCTGTACCAAAGCTCCAGTACCGAACATGTCTTGGTCCCTAGAATCACCAGTGGCACCAGGGCGCTCGCCTCCAATGACCCTGTCGGCCCCACCATGTTCCAGCAGGGAGTCAAACCTTGACCAGCTGACACCATAACTGCTCTCATACCATCACATCACCATTACAGCATCTCGGATCTCCTCCGCTACACCTGTGCTCCAATCCCCAGTCGTCTTGGTATCATCACTCATGGGTGCCACCATTCATGCTTTCCCCCACAACCCCTTCAAATGCACACATCTCCCTCCCTCCCACATGGCTGTACTGGAATCCAAGGGCAGCTTACAGATCTCACACTTCTTGGTCTTTTAGTGTTTCCTACAGGGATCCCACCAGACATTCCCCTGTGGACTCTGTATCCAGAGCCTTAGGACAAAACTTTTGAAGAGCAGGAGGCCAGACTAAAGGTAGAAACCACTCCACCACAGAACATCTCCTCCCCACTGGATAAGTCAATAATGCCGCCTCCTGCATCGTTTGTTGATTATTTTAAACTTTTCCAAGATCTCACTAAGAGGGTGGCTGATGCGCTGCATATTTCCCTGGAGGAGGTGAAAGACTCACTACAAATTGTTGGACATACTACACACTTCTTTCTCTTTAAGAATTGCCCTCCCAGTCAACATGGTATTTTTAGACCCCGCCAAGGTCATCTGACAGACACCAGCGTCTATTGCCCCACCATGGAAAAGGGCTGACAAACCGTATTACGTGCTTCCCCCAAAGGAGGCACACTTTCTCTTTGTGAATCATCAGCCTAATGCTGTTGTAGTGGATGCTGTTAGCATGGAAGGAAAGTAACCGTACACCAAATTGACCCCCTATGGCAGTGTGTGAGTGGCTCAGCCTGTCTGGGAGAATGGCATACTTGTCAGCTTAACAATTCAGGGTGTCAAACTACCAAGCCCTAATGGCTAAATATGACTACATGAACTATTGTAAACTTAATGACTTAATAGACCTCTTACCAGACACACACGAGGAGCAATTTCAAGCCATCATCCAAGAGGACCATTTGGTCACAAGAACAGCACTACAGACCACGCAGGATGCCACAAATACAGCAGCCCATTCAGTCTCAATGACAGTGATGATGAGATGAGCATACTTGTTACCTGTCCGGGTTGCTGAAGGAAATGCAGATGATGATTACAAACCTCCCATTTGAAGGATCCAAACTCTTTGTTGACAAGATGGATGCATCAGTCCTCAACTTAAAACATTATAGAGCCACACTACGCTCTCTAGGAATCTACACGCTGGGACAGAAAAGGAAATTCAGGTCACTACCTCGCAGATCCCGAGAACCCCAGTTCCCCCCGTTGCAGGAGTATTATGAGCCACATGTAAGAGACCCAGGCTGAAAAAATGGAAATAGTCAGTTTCCCAATACTCAGCCTCTCAACCTTCATCATCAAAGCATCAGTTTTGATGCCGTGGCAGCCATTCCTTTGCAGCAACAGCTGTTACATGCAGGCCTTCATATCCCTCTGGAAGTTACTTGACTCTTCCTCATGAGCTGGGAGAACATTGTTTCCAACAAATGGGTCTTGGAGATTGTCTCCAAGGGTTAGTCCATCCATGTCTCTGCCTTCTACCTACCCTCCCTCCCTGTGCCTCTTCAGAGACCCTTCTTACGAGAGACTATTACATCAAGAAATAGATAATCTATTTTGTCTATGTGCCATAGAAGCAGTTTCTACTCACCTCAGAGGCATGAGATTTTATTCCAGATATTTCCTGATCCCCAAGAGAAACAGAGATTGGAGACCTATGCTAGATCTACGGGTTCTAAACACATATGTGAAGGCACAAAAGTTCAAGATGATCACACTAATAGCCATTTTTCCATCTCTGGAACAAGGAGATTGGTTCTTGGCCTTCAATGGCTGTTCTCAAACTTGTCGGGGCAGCGGCCCTTTTTCTCGTCCCCAGGGGCCGCCGCCACCCCTGTGTCTCCACCAACATGCCGCAGAGCTGAATGCTTCTGGTTTTGGCAGCATTTTGGCGGACATGTCAAGCGCGTCACAGTGCCCGCCGAAAAGCCGCTGAGACAGGAAACTTTCACTTTGGCGACTTTTCAGGCAGATGCTTTAAAGTGCACAGCATGTCCGCTGAAATGCTGTCGGTGAATGCGTTCGGCTCACCGGAACTTCAGCGGCGCAGGGAGCTCATGCCTGCGCGGCAATTGCCCCATCACCCCCAGTTTGAGGACTGCTGGCCTTCAACCTACAAGATTCTTACTTCCACATTTCAATCCGACCATCCCACAGAAGCCCTCTGATTTATATTTGGGCAGGACATTTATCAGTACAGAGTGCTCCCATTAGGCCTCTTGTTCACTCCAGGGTATTCTCCAACTTGCTCTCCAACATAGCAGAACATCTACAAACATCAAGTATTGTCATTTACCTAAACCTGGAGTACTGCCTTCTCAAGACTTGTTCCTTCAAAGATGCCCTAAGAGCCATCCAGAGAACCATGCCCATATTTGTGCAACTGGGTCAGCCGCTCAATACCCAGAAATCAACCTTGACCCCAGTACAGCATCTGGAGTTTGTGCGGGCTGAACTTGACACAGTGCAAGCATGAGTGTTCCTTCCACTGCATAGATTCAGCACCCCGTTAAGTATCATAGAGACAGTCCAGGCCATCCCACAAACACTGGCCAGGAATTGTCTCCAGCTTCTTGGGTACATGGCAGTATTCACATTTGTGCCCCCACACACCCAAATTGTACATGAGATATTTATGGATATGGTTCGGATGTGTCTACTCTCTGAACGGGGACAGGTTAAACAAGGGCCTCTAGAGCCAAATATTCCCTGGACTGATGGAAAGAACCATCCAGCATCCATGCAGGCAATTCCGTTCATGCAACCCACACCAATACTGATTCTGACAACAGATGCCTCTTTGTTAGGTTGAGAAACCCACTTAAGTGACTACAAAGTCCCAAGCTAGTGGTCTCCCACAGAATCAGTCTTCCATATCAATCTTTTGGAGCTAAGAGCCATTATAAATGCCTGCATACATTTTCTCCCTCTTATCAGAGATACTTCATGAAGGTCATGCCAGGTAATATAGCGTGCATGTTTTACATAGATCACCCCTCACCCTCTTTGCAAGAAAGCCAGATCACCCCTCACCCTCTTTGCAAGAAAGCACTGCAACTTTGGAATTGGTGCATCCTGCCACAATGTACTCATTTCAGCAACTTAGCTGCCAGGGGTACAAAAGATTACAGATTACAATCTGTCAGAATTTCTCGTATGACCATGAATGGGTAATGAAACCAGCAATGCTTCAAGGCATATTCGACCTATGAGGAATCCCAACAATAGACCTGATGGCTACTTAAGAGAACAAGAAATATCTCTGCTACGGCTTCAGAGCCAGACTGGGGAGACAGTTTCCAAGGAACACACTCATCTTTTAATAGGGCAAGGAGATGTTATATGCCTTTTCTCCATTCCCTCTGATGTCAAACGTCCTATTAAGGATATGGCAAGAGAGAGCTAAAGCCTTGATCAGGAGGGGGCAGTCAGAATGACAAGTGTGGTACCTATACCTTGCACAACTGACAATATGTCTTCCAGTTCCTCTTTGACCCGTTCCTCACTTGCTCTCCCAAAATGATGGACAGATTCTTCACCCCAATCTACAGATCCTCCTACACCCCAGTCTACAGGCTTGTTTCCAGTACTTAAAGAGCAAATGCTTCAAGGAAGTGAAAGAAGTATTATTGCACAGTAGGAAATCAATGACTTGTCACACTTATCTGTAGAAATGGAAATTGTCCCAAAATTGGTGCAATTCCACACAAGTGGTTCCAGCATCTTCCCTCCTTTTGTTCCTAGACTATATTCTGGACCTCAGAAGGACTGAGCTCTCTTAGCTCGCTTAAAGTACATCTAGTGGCCATAATGGCCTTACACCATCAAGTGGACGAATGCTCAGTATTCACCCATCCAACAACATGCAGATTTTTCAAGGACAGGGAAAACCTCTTCTCTCAAATTAGAACACCCACTCCAGTGTGGAATCTCAGTCTGGTTCTGAAAACCTAATTAGTCCACCCTTTAAACCTATGCCACTTGCTCCTTTCTACCCCTGTGCATGAAGACAGTATTTCTAGTAATTACCTCTGCACGCAAATAGAGGAAATAGCGCTGCTGATGGCACACACACCGTTCAGTCTTTTTTAAAGACAAAGTTACCCTTAGGCCACACCCCACAATTCCTCCCCAAGGTAACCTAATTCACCTTCCCACTTTTTTCCCAAAACTACATTGTGACAACAGGGAGGCAATTTTTCATATGCTTCATATTAGGAAAGCCCTAGCATTCTATCTGGACAGGACTAAGGACATTAGGAAGTCTTCTGAACTCTTCCTTTCATTCACAGAAAGATCCAAAGGATCTGTAATACCAGCTTTTTAAGACTCTCCGAATGGGTCTCCAGTTGCATTAACCAGTATTACCATGCATAACCTGCTGCCTCCATCAGGAATCCTCCTGCATTGCATAAGATTGGTTTCTACCTCAACTCTGTTTGTTAAAGATGTCCCCAACTCAGAATTTGCAGCTATCGGTAGACAGGATACTGGGCTAGATGGACCTTTGGTCTGACCAAGTACGGCCTGCCTTATGTTCTAGAAATTTACAGAGCAGCAACCTGGGCCTCTGCCCATACTTTGTGGAACACCACACGATTACTTGAGACTCAGCCGCTGATGCCATCTTTGACTCCACAGTACTGTCGCCAGTAATAGACTCCACTCTAAAGCACTAGTCCTCCATAATAAGACTCTCTGAGGCCATCTTCAGCGGAGCACCCATAGGGGATGGTACTCGAAAACAAGGAAGTTACTCAGCTTGTGCCATAAAGATGGCTCTTTGAGATGTCCCCCTGCTCCGATGGGTGCTCTACAGTCCACCCTTCTCCCCTCTACTAAGGAGTTCTCAGGAAGGGGCTCTGTGATAATAAAAAAACTGAGGGTAGTTCGCCTGTGCAGCACTAGATAATCTCAAAGGAGACCACAAGGGGAGGGGAGGGCGCGTGTGCAGGCCAAACGGACACTGCTACTAAATTCTCTGATTAGAAGTGCAGGTACACCTGCAGTGAAGCCACACATAGGGGAACACCTCTTCCCCAGAAGAACCATTGTTACTGCACTAGGTGAGTAACTTCCTCTTTGAGTTTTTAATGCTGGTACCTGTGTTTTCTACACAGGGGTTTGTATGTGCTCCATGTGCCTGAGACCAGAGATTTCTAGCAAGTGATGTCCATTGGTCTGCGAAGTTGCTCCCCTCATTCTCAGTACTGAGGGCAAAAGGGTCAGCACAGACCTACACCTTTCTAGTTCCTTCTTGCTTCATGGCCTGAGTCAGAACCCTCTGTGTCTGAAGCACTCTTCGCATTGTCTCTTTTCAGAATCTAAATATATTTATACATAGTTTTAGAGTTCTTAGTATTTTAGTGTTTTTATAGTCTAGTTAGGACTTTCCCCTTGGTGGTGAAACTACACTACAATGGGACCTCAACCTCATACTATCAGTATTTACCAGACCACCCTTTGAACTTCTGGACACATGTTCTGTGTCCCACCATTCCATGAAAGTCACCACCTTTTTAGCTGTTACGTCTTCTGGAAGAACTCATGGCTGACTGTCATATACCACATTCCGTAAGAATGCTTCCCTTCACCTTCACCCAAAATATATCCCCAAAGTAATTTCACGTGCATCAACATTTTCATTTGCCAGTATGCTTTCCAAAAACTCATCATCAGACAGCTTTGGTGTTTTATCCGCAAAGAGCAGAACTAATTAGCAAAACGAGGTTATTTGTCACCATAGCAGGGTGATTATGAGGACAAGTGCTGCCTATCCAGAGACTCTCTAATTGGATATCCAGTTAATTCGTTTTCTGTCCCAATTTGTGTTCTTTACCTGCCCTCCTTCCTCTCTACTTAACTAATTTGCAGAAAGAGGAGGAACTTGAGAGGCATCAGTCTGCACTTTCCCCTCATAGCCTCAGTACAGAGCACAAAGGGAGCAATGCGCAGGTGTGGTCCAGTGGACACTACTTGCTAATAATTTGTAGTCTCAAGTTCATGAAGCACATATGTTCCCACATGTGGAACACACATAAGGACCACACATTTCAAGGATACTCCAGTTACAGGTAAGTAGCCTCCATATATGTCAGAACCGAGGTTTAACTTTTGTGATTTCTAGCTGTGCTGTTAAGTAATTAGATATTATAGATCATATTAATGCTAGTTACCTAATTTGGATCTTTATTAAAAGGATTTGGGATGATCGTTTTTATGAAAACATTTTTAGTAGGCACAGTGTAAGTAGATTTTTTTCTCCAGTTTTTAAGTTAGTGTTTTCTCTGTGTGCTATGCAACATACGTCTTATTCTAAGTTTTTAGTATAACGTCCCTTAACACACAGGTGTGCGCTTTCTCCCACTTGTAACTCATCAGTGAGAGAGAAGGAGATTGTTCTTTTCTGAAGTTTTAGTGAGTTATGGAGCGGGTTATAGAATGGTATATTGCTGGGAGAAGAGTATCTTTAGCATGAAAGGCCAAACATCTATTCATACCAGAACTGTGTAATTTGAAGATGATCCCTTAATTTTCTGCAACATGCTGAAGACGTGCCAGTACACAACAAACCTCCTTAAGGTCACAGAGAATGCTGTAGATTATTTTAATTTTTTTTCCAGAATTCATTCTCTTTGTGCTAGAGCAGTTAATGGTCCTAGGTTCCAATGATGCTATATTTCAGCTCAGCTTATAAAAATGTGCTTCACATTGTTTTTCTGTACCTTATCTTGCTTTACTTGTTTCAGAAACAAAAAAAGGACTCTTGAAAATGTTACTCCTAGTCGAAGCATCATGATTAAATGGGACTATGTCAGATAGGGTGATGGGAAATGTAAGAAGATATGCTGCCTTTTTTCCTCTGGTGTATCTTTAACATTATGACCAATGAATTTGTCAAGTGAAATAGCACAGTCGTCTTTGCATATCATTTGAACTGAGAGCTTGCTTTGAAGAAGATAAGCAGGCTGTGTTGCCCAGAAGAAATAATGATGCTAATTTATCTTTGCCTGTCTGCCTAGGTATAGTAGTCTGCAACACTGTTGAAAAGGAAATTGAGAAATAACTGAGAAATCTCATGCACCTATTAAACAGCACAGTCCTGCTTATGGTACTCTGGGCTTCTCTAGCTGTGCTTAGGCATGTAGTGTTAGTTTATTTTACTTGGAGCTTCAAAGGTGTTTGGGGAAGCACCCTAAGATTCAGGGAACTGGTATATCAGCAAAAGAACTCATATATAAGGCATACCCTCAAAAGAACTTCTGCTTGTGTAAAATGAGTCATCTCTACTAGCAAACCCTTTCTAATGTAGACCAGGCTGTACTGAGTTTGCGGGGCGAGGGGGTGTCTGTCTCTCTCTCTCTCCCTCCCCTGTCAGCAACACATTTACTTTATTTAATTGTAACCAAATACATGTAGTCCCCATAATAAATCACTCCTCTGGAGAAACGTTTATGTTCTGGATCTAGAAACCAGTGCCTGGTGGCAAGTCTTGGTTTCCCTGCCAAAGTTGTTTTTTGTGTACATGAAGACAACGAAAATTGAAGTTGAAAAGTGTGCTATTTTTTCAATAAAATAGTTGAGGTTAAAATTTCCTTTCTATAAATCAAACTACCGAAAATAAAAGATAACAATGCTGAAATTTGATGAGTAAATTCAATAGTAAATTGAATCAGCGTACTAACTAAACTAATCTTCTGATGTACTCAGATTCAGATCTTCAAAAAGAGATCTTATCTCAAGTCTTCCTGGGCATATCCTATTTCCTATTTTATTGACTGTTACTTAAGATTTCAGTGCTCAGAGACTATAGAAAACTATGACAGAGCGCAATAAAAACTTTGAAGCAGTCGCAAAGGCAGTAGTCCTTCAAATTGTACAATGAATTTTAGACATGTACTTTAGCTTCAGTAGTTCCAATAGGTTTTAGCCCATAATCTTTTACAAGTCCCATATTCATGGCTGAAATCTGAGTTTAAAAAAAAACCAAACACGTCCACGTCTAGGAATCTGTAGTATACTGTGTGAGGTTATTTCTTTATAAATTATGAATGGAAGGTTTTCATCCCTGAATGGAAACATTCATGTGTAAAGGATGTTTGATTGGTGCATAGTATGTTTGAAATACTTACTGATCTACAAGTGAATTGCAGTAGAACATTTTTCTTTGTCAGCTAGAAAAAAGCATTCCACAGCATGTTGTGTCAAAAAGAGTTTCATAGTGCTTGCCTATGAAGCTGCAGTTGTTAGTCCAATGTAGTAGTAGGGAGCCAGAGTTAAGGCAGCATACAGGAAATGATATGGGCTGACAGACCTCTTTAGGCCAGAGGGGCCCACTAGATAAGAAAAATAAGTTCAGCATTAGCAAACTGTTCCCTGCAGATATTACATTTTAACTGAGCTTAATGATATTTCTGAAAAGATCTACAGTTGGCATTGTCCGCAGCACATATTCAGTGAATTGCTCAGATGTGTGAAGAATGCACAGAAATACATTTTGAAAAATTTCTTCCCTTTTTTGGGGAGGGTGTAGCCTTATATCCATGGTTATGTAAAAGGTGGTTGTATAAAAGTGACATTACTGTGCAAATACAGGGTTTGAATGATTTTTTTATTTCAGGAAAAAGTGCAGCACTTTTTCATTCTTACTAATACCTTTTCTCCACAGCTGGCAAGTTTGCGATTCCATGTGACATTTATGCAAGTTATTTAGTGTGCTGCTTTGCATATCTGCATATTCATAAATTTATTACCTGGTCAACACAGCCTGCCTCAAGCAGTCGTGAGGAAGGACATGAAGCCGCACAAAATTTAACAGTTGTACGTGGAAGAAGTGGCTGGACGGGTGGCGAAGGGTGACTAGAGAGGCTAAAATGTTGGAAGAAGCTGGGTGGAGGTGTCTGAGAGATGGCTAGCCACTGTCTTGGTAGTGGGGTGGATCCTGAGATACCTGGGCTGAATGCCTAAGGCTTCAGGGTTGCTGGGCCTCCGTGGAGACTCTGGGGGTGGTTTATGGATCCATGAGTTTGCCGAGGTGTGTGGAGTTGATGCCATATTGGCTGCATGTGGCAGGCAAATGTCTGCAGCCTTCTTACAGATCAGCTGCATATACAAATATCCAGCTGAGATGCAGTAATGTGTGTGCTCCACCTGCATGGCGACGAGTGCCTGGTTAGAGTCCACTTGGCACTCCATTATTCTGATCAGCTGATCCGTTCTTTGCTGCTGGAGCACCGCGTTTTGCTGCCTGCCATGCTCATTCTTCTGGCAGTTCCTCCTTTCACTCTCCCTCCACTCCTTTGCCTTTAGAGTTTCGTTTAGAGACCGCTGCATTACTTCATGCAGCGTGTCGTCTTTACTTTTACATGGCCTCTTCCTGAGTCTTTGCAGTCTCTTGGTCGGTGATTAGTTGGATGGCTGAGATCTCAAGGTTGCAACTGTAAAGGCAAAATGCAACATTTAACAGAAGCAGCATGGTTCACACCAGACAGAGCAATGATTCCCCTGCACTTAAGAGCACAGTCTACACAATAGCATAATTTGCCTTTTCCAAAGCGAGCACACATAACCCATGGGAGCCCCAAAATGGTGAGTAAGCACAGGGTCAACGAGGGCTGATTGTTTCATGGCTGTACTGTACTCTGGGTTTCTGTGCCTTGGGGAGAGCCAACAGCTGCAGAGTTACCTACACTGAACACTGCCCCAACATTTTCCATAGGAGTTCGTCCTGAAAGATATCTCGCTGCTGAGCGTGATCGGGGAAGCAAGGGAGGGTCTTCTACTACAATGCGACTTCTGCCCTGGCCCATATGCAGCTTGCCTGTGTGCAGCAATGATCCCCTCCATCCCTCGTGGCACAGTGGCATAGACATGTTAGCCTGACTGGAACAGGGACCCGGTGGCTCTCTCAATAAACCTGCGCAAGCGCATTGCTCAACTTCTGGATGAGACCTTTGAAGAGATCACTGAGCTGATGACTGTGATGTAAGAGAGCATCTAGGCATGCATGCAGCCCAAACCCTCCTTGCCCCAAGAGCACCAAAAAACTTCTTTCTTCCTGAAAAGAAAGCTGCTTAGTGGGAACCTCCTCTTGTGTTCATCATTTCCCCAAGCACCGGCCACCGTGACAATCTGTCTTCCTCCTGGCTAGAGAAGAGCTCCTGGCTGCATGCTTCGAGGGATTTCAGGGTATCTTTCCCCACTTCAGCACCTTTGCTCCCACTTTCCTCCTCCTGCCTTGTTGGACTAGCCTCTGAAGTGTCCCTGGTGGTCCTCAGAGCGGAGGTGGGGTCACCCCCAGTATCTCATCCAGCTCTTTGTACAATTGGCAGGTCGCAGGGGCAGCACTGGAGCGGCTGTTTGTCTTGTGGGCTTTGCAGTAGGCATTCCGTAGCTCCTTCACTGATGAGAGCAGGGAAGGTTAGAGCAGTTTAAACTTCCGTGGAATAGAACAAAAGAGGCCAGGTTACTAGGAAGTATTTAAATAAAGAAATACACAAGAACAGAGAATGAGACAGGAAGAAGAAGAGCAGGAGAGACCAAGGTCACTGAAGTGAGATAAGTGACTCTATGAAGAAGAGATCATGTAATAGCCAGGCGGGGGACACTCTGCCTTTCTGGACACAGATGGACCCCAAGAACTCACAAGGGAAGGGTGAGCAAGATGTTTGTTGTTTTTTATGATACATAGAGTGTTAAACTGTAACCAGAAGCTTCCCATATTTGGGGTGAAGTTCTGAGAGAGCAAGTATTGAGTAACTTCAGATATCTTGAGGTTAGTGCTGGTCCTAGAAGCTCAAGGCAGGTGGGCTGAGGAGCCCCATTTCTGAGAAAGGGTAAAATACTGGTAGTCAGTGCCCAGGAAGCATTCCAGAGAGGCCAAAGGTAGAAACTGCTACAGCCTGCTAAGTTTATAGATGTATCACACCCCAAGATATCCAGAGCACACAGGCTTGGATTCTCCTCACAATAGTCCTAATACATGGCGATGAAGGTGAGCACTTGATAGGATCTTTGACAGAAAGCAAATCATTTAGTTTGAAACTAGTTCTCTCTTAAGCTCTCCCTTTCTTCAGATCTCCCAGAGTATTTGATCATTAGTTCTCATGCAATGTGACTTTATACCCCAGATAGAAATCTCTTGAACCATGAATTCAGTTTAATGGATGGGATGGAATCCAAGGTAAATGCCATTAGTTTTAGTATATTTCTGGGTTTTAAATAATTGTTTTAGATACATTAGACCATCTGAGGGTTTAAAACAGGCCTGCACAACATGCGGCCCACACGGGCTCACTGTGCGGCCCGCGGAGGGTGACTAGGAATGGGGCAAGCCAAGCGGTGGGGTGGGAGGAAGCAGATGGCGGCAGAGCTTTTGGCCCACAGCTGGGTTTTTTGCAGTAACATGGCCCTCGCTGCTTTTCAAGTTGTGCAGGCCTGGTTTATAATAATGGCAGTATAGTTTGAAACCCACACAATATACCAAAAATAAACACTTAATCTGATTCCTGTCTTCCACTACCTTCCAAAAGTTGATTGTATGCTTTAACACACTCATTTAGTAGATATAATGTTGCTTGCCAAGATCAGATGATCCACTTCTTCCAGGAACCTGTATAAGGTACATTAACAGTAAATACATGTTGAAAGTTCTTACCTTACCTTAAATGTGTAGGGTAGTGCACATTTAATGTGAAAGGTGGTACATTTTTTTAATGTATTGTGTTTGAATATTTCTTAGTACCTCATTGGAATTAATGTACTTACTGCACATTGCCTTCAATATTCTTTTTTCCTTTTCAGCCCTACCCATATATGTATGCATCTCAGTGGATGCCCATTATACAGATAAACTGAGAACTACACAAGTACGTGTTTATCTGTCTCAACAAGATGAAGGAACAGTTTTGAACATGTGATCTCAAGGTTGACTGGGTATTTCAAACGTGGGACTTAGGCTACTGAGAGATTAATCTTGACAGTAAGGGTTAGTGGTGATCAGTATTTTTGTTATTTTTATACATGTTTCTTTTAAAATCTCATTGAGAGTATCTCTTTTCTCTCATGAACATTTTTTTTATTGTTTAATACTGATTGGAGAGGAGTAATATTATAGCATCAATAGCCATAATTCATGAAGCTCCTCTTTCCAGTCCTTTTCTACCCAAGAGGCAAGAATTCTAAATAGGGATGCATGCAGTAACATAGAAATTTTGATTGTATTCACAACAGAAATTATGCAAAAAGTTTCTAGCAGTTTCTAACACCAGCTCCACAGATATTCGTAATCTTGGGAGCCCTGTTATAGATGGGCAGCCAGCTATTACTAGAATTTTAAGCACTGTGCTCATTAGTCCTGTTCTGATGAGAGTTAGATGGCACATTGCTTAAAATGCCATTGGTAGCTCCTGACATTGCTACTACAGGTGCAGCTGAACTACTGTTAGCATCAGTGAGAAATGTGTTGCAAAATGTAAAAAGGGCATACAGTATACTTTCAATATACATTGTACCTTATTAGGAATTCCTACCTATATTCCTTCAGCCTTTTACATTCAGTAAGGAGTCTTGAATGTTCCCATTACAAAGTGATGTTTCAACAGTGAGATACCAAACTGTTTTATTACTTAATCTGCATGTCATATTATACCCGAGAAATACAAGGGAAGCATTGAAGAATTAAGAGGATGAAAGGCTTGAGTGAATCACTTGAGCTTAAGCTAAGCAATGCAAATCTGGCTTTAAGTGACCTTATTGATGTTTGCTTAAAGCAGCTTCTTCTCAGTACAAATGACTGTGCTTTGTTGTAGATACTGAACAGGTAGGTTCTGTCTCTTTAGAGATTGCCTTTGTATCCTTGATGCAACCCCCTTTGCTTCAGCAGAATGTGCCTGCAGAAATGCCTGGAGCAAAAATAGATTGCATCAGTGTGTCTCATTTGATCAGCTGTGAAGAGAGAGGACAGGTCAAACAACAGCACATGCCCATTTCTTCATTTTTTGTCACTAAAACTAGTCTCTGGCAGCTGAAAAATAAGAGCCAATGAAACTGGAGTGGCGGATTTAATAGTGCAGGATGTGTGGGCACACAAAATGGCTCTGAACACTTCTGTATTTGGCATTTTGAAAAGAGGTGGCAAGCAACTGTGACAAGTTACTCAGTGCATAATCAGATACAAGTTATTAAACAATACAGGTAGAGCAATACAGTGACAAGATAACCACCTATGTCTAGAGGTGATAGCATTATGTAATAAACAGTGCCATCTTCTGGGAAGAGTTGGAATCATGCCCATGTGACTAGCACTTCTGAAGTTTTTTTTCAGGTGTTTTTCTTTTGTATGTAATATACTGCTCAAAAATCCAAACTAAAACTGGGAAAAGCTGCTGATATGGCATTCCAAGTTCCAATTCATACAACAGTGAAGCACCATGTACAAGTAGACGTATCACATTCTTTTGAAGCAGAAACTTATAAAATGTTATCTTTAGGCTATATAAAATTAGATGAAGAACTGTTAAGCAGTACTGCAGAGAAGGCGAAGAATGAACAGTTAATAGTCATTTCTGTTTTTGGAGGCTGAAAGTACAGTATTACCTTTAAATGCACTTTGTATAATTTCTAAATAGTTGCCTCTTACTATAGGAAACTCACCGATTTATGTAAAAACATGTTACAGATCCAAGGAGATAGTAATAATTTTATTTAAAGCTTGTTGCTTAAGCAGCTATGTTTTATTTTTCTCCACACTTTCTCCTCCTTGGAAGTCTGCTGTGCATTGATCAGTTATATTAGCAAGGTTTTCATCATGGTTCAAGTATATTCATCGTCTAGCAGTTGATTGAGATCTTTCAGGGAGTGTAATGTAAGATTTGTCACCTACGCAGACATTAATAACTCTCAGATCAATTCCGTAAGCTGATTTTGGAAGAAACTCAAGTTCTGGTAATAATTAATGGTACGTTGCTTGGTCTTTTGTATTTCATTGCTAGCAGTTTTGCACATTGCTTCAAAGAAAAGCTAGATTCTTGTTGATGTTCCAGGTATTTACTAAAACTGAAAGCCTTTATCAAAAATATAGATTGGTATTAAAATGAAAACTCAGAATAAAAGTGTCTGCGTATTACTAAAAAAAAAAAAAAATAGAAAATATGAAGTTAAATACATCCATAATGATGTGGTCAGTTATAGAGCTACCATAAATAACAGTAGGAAAAAAAACCTAATGTACATTCTTTTGCAGTTCAGTGCATTGTAATTAGCTTCTTACATGTATTCTGACCAATTTACCAGCCGTGATAAAATGGAATACTGTACCTGTTTTTTAGAGCTAAACAGCTTTCTTAACACTTAGCCTATTTGAAAATTCAAAGCATACTAGATAAGGAATAGCATAACTACTATTTTGAAAAGTATTAATTCAATTAATATGAGAAGTGAGTGAAGCCTGGGACTGCATTTAATGGTACAATTTCCAGTTAGAGGTAATTGAGAAAGCATTTACTTTTCCAAAAATATTAATGTTAGACTAGTTTAAAATCTATGTATGCCACAACCCAGAAATTGCAGTATATTAGAAGGAACTTATAAGTTTATATAGGTTTAGCCTATTCTGAATATTTTACCAAGAACAGAAGTTTTATATCGTATGTATACATGTATGGATGCTGTAAATAGCCTATTTTGTAGTTGGGATGATGAAAGTACTTGAATGAGATCATTAGTGCATTTTCAAAATTATGAAGGTGTAAAGTTTATATAGTCTTGAGCTCTCTAACAGTTGCATCAGATTACTTTGTTAATAAAATCCAAAGAAAGTTTGCTGTGTGAGAACATATTCGTCATGATATAATAGGTATACTTAGATGTGATTATGAATATGCGGACTTTCTCTTGACTTTGTGTCTTGATTTGCTAAGTAGACTCTTCCTTTACATTTGAAATAAAATATTTACAGTTATTATTTCCTTAAATCATGAAAAATATACCAAAAATTTTGGAATTCCTGTAAGTAGACGTGCTCCTTTCCTTTCTAAGTTGTTCACAAAATATGAATGGAATTATTGTTGTATTGTAACAGAGTTGTGAACAGTAGTTACTGGAAATATGCAATGATGGTTAATCTTAATTCATTCATTTATCAATTTGGGGCAGGTAGGTAAGAAGAAAGGAAATAGAAAAAGGTACCTTTCCTTAATTTGAATTCTTCCCAAGGTTTTCAATAGTCACTGGCAATTTTGGATGCCTCTTTTTTTGGACACCTAGCTTGAGTCACCTTAAAGGGGCCTGGTTTTGAGTGTGCAATGTGAGATGAGCAATGCTTTCTGAAAAACAGGCTCCTTTTAAAATGGCTCTAAGTTGGGAACCCCAGTATTAAAGCACTCGGAGTCACTAATCACTCTTAAAATTTTGACCTAAATATCTGTAAAAACATATTTTTATAGATGACTTTTTAAAAAAATTCCCCAAGCACAAATTCAGTGAATTTTTCAGGAGGACAAAACTTGTTCAGGCTGGCATTTTAGATTGCCATTTTTCCATCCAGCTTTAAATCCCTAGAGAGCATCATGTGTAGTAGTAATTGCAAACAGAACGAGGAGTACTTGTGGCTCCTTAGGGACTGATGAATTTATTTGGGCATAACCTTTCGTGGGCTAGAACCCACTTCATCAGTGTAGAACATACAGTAGGAAGATATATATATATACACACAGAGAGAACATGAAAAGGTCTAGGTTGTCATACCAACTTTAAGTGGCTTAGTCAATTAAGGTGAGCTAGTATCAGCAGGAGAAAAAATCTTGTAGTGATAATCAGGATGGCCTATTTCAAGCAGTTAGCAGGAAGGTGTGAGTAATAGTAGGGGCTACTTAATGTGGGGAAATAGTTTGCAAACATAGGGGACAAGATTCAATTTGTATAATGACCCAGCCACTCCCAGTCTTTATTCAACCTAATTAAATGGTATCCAGTTTGCGGATACAGACTAAAATGGCTACAACTCTGAAAGTAGTAATTGCAACATTGTTAAATTATATAGTGGTGACCTGGTGTGGTGGCAAAACCAAATATACGTGTCTTTTTAATCTCCAATAAATGTTTGCTATCTGGATAGTGAAATACAGGTTAAGAAAATAGTATTTCTGCTAATAGAAGTGTGTGACATTAATATTGGGAAGTTTGTTATTGCTAATTAGACAAAAATACTGTTTTTGCTTAGGAAATGAGAAAGCGATCTTAAATGAGTAGCTGTTCCATTACCTGTAGACCAGCAGCAAGGTACTGAAAGAAAGATGCTAGAGCTATTATGTGATAAGTTTATTTTTTGATACTGGATCGTAAACTGTTAACACATTAGAAACTAGACTGAATGTATTAAAGGCCTCGTCAGGATATCAAAATGCAACTTTTTAGAATAAAGCACATGAAACAGTACTGCTTTTGAGTTATACAGAGTATCAAAACTCAGTTCTCTTTTTCCTTCATTTACTTTTTAATGAGAATAATTGACAATATTATTGTTGACAATGGCATACATATTGGGGGAAAATCTAGACTCTGAGCCAAATTCCAACAGTAACATAAATGGTGTGAATAACAGGTGTACCTTTTAATCAGAAAATGGGTGTATGTCGTAATAAAATGTAATTTACACCAATTCATTGTTTAGTGAATGTACAAAATGAGCTCGATTCAAGATGATTAGGTATTCTGTGAGAATCAAATTCCAGATCTAGTATAAACAGGTATAACTTTTATTTGAAATCAGTAAACATTGTGCCATTTTTTGCCCGGGCTGATGTTAGTCCCGGAGTTTTGGGTTTGGTGCTTGGATTAAGGCCTTGACCCAGCAAAATAATTCACATTGACTTTAGTAGGATTACTTACATACTTTAAAGTTACGTATGTGTTTAAACGTTTTGCAGGACTAATTTGGAGAAGGTGAGACTGCTTTATTATTATACAGTCTCTAGTTAATTACTTTCCAGAACATTCATCTTCCTGACCCCAAGCATGTAAATTGCGCAGGTTTGGCATTCAATAGGAATACAAAATAATTACAAGTTATACTACTTTGCTACTTATTTTTGTTTTGTGACCAGTTTGCATCAGCATTTACATCACTGCTGAATTTTAGGAAACTTGCACCAGCTTACCTCCAAGTTTCATTTGGCTAACTTGGGCCAATCTTAGTTCAAAATTTGCAGCTGTTTGTGGACATGAATGTTGACTCTCAACAGCTATAGGCTTCATGTTCAGAATAGCTGCCCAAATTATATCTTTTTATGTAATATTCAATGTCTGACATAATAAAGCACATTAATCTAAGCTCCAATTATTTAATATTTTCATTTTCTATCATTTAGTCCATCAACCAAATATCTTCTACAAGTGTTTAGACGTTAGTACCTCTTCATTTAAAATATTAAAATCGCCTTTCACACACAGATTTAAACTTTGCTCTGTTTTTGTAATTTTTTACTTTTATTTTATTCACTTTTATATGACGTTCATCCAGTACCAATTATTGGAGGTCTGCTTACAATGTTAATTATTTCAGGTCCATGGAGGTTAATAATATGCTAAAGTAGCCATAAGGTTTATGTGTAATATAAGTAAGTGTTTCCATCCTTTCAAACTCAGAGAAATATCTTTTTTTCTCTCTCTCAAATCCTAGGCACAAGTTTGACTGATAAAATAAAATATTAGTCTAACTTTCTTTCCTACTTTTCATATGCAGGCAGAGGGAGAAGACAGCCTTAAAAAGATGCAGCTAATGGAACTTGCGATTCTGAATGGCACCTACAGAGACGCCAACATCAAATCACGTAAGCATGACAAAATTCTAGGAGCCAGTAAGAGAGCAATCTCCACAGGTTTTGTTTCCCAGCCTTTCTCCTTTGGCAAACGTACAGTTGCATCTCTTTTGATTGAGACAGCGTAGGTAGTACTGTCACAAATTTAAGACATTTTGATATTTTTTTCTATCAGTATGTCTGAACTGAAACATTTTATAAGAAGTTTTTATTTTTTAACTCTGATCAAAGTTTAGGCCTAAAAGCAAGCTTTTTAGGCTATGTCTACACTTAAAACGCTACAGTGGCACAGCTGTTCTACTGTAGCAATTCAATATAGACACTTACTACATCTCCCTGAGAGGTGGTAGCTAGGTTCACAGAAGAATTCTTCCATCAGCCTGGCATTGACTTCACTGTGGGTTAAGTCAGCTTCACAATGTCTGTCAGGGGTGTGGATTTTTCAGACCCATGAGACACAGCTATATTGATGTGACTTTCAGTGTAGACCAGCTCTTTTATGTTTTGTAAACTATAGAAGCTATGGTATTCCTCATTTAGTTTTTTATTTCTTGCCATGTGTAAGAGAGGATAGATTCCTTTTTGCCTCTTTTAGAGATTTAAGGGAATGTAACAGCTGTTGAAGATAATGTGAATAACATTTTCTGTATTATATTCCTTCCTGTCATCTTGCTTGCATGTTTCCCCCAATGTTATGTTTTTCCAGTGATTCATCAACTGATTTCACATGCAAGTTCACAGAGATCAGTGGTGTAATGAGCCCTTTTGTAACAATTCTTCCATTAGGTTGATTTGAGCATGCATGGATGTACAGTTTTATACTTGAAGCTGAATGGCATGCACTTAGTTATCAGAGCACATGTGACATGTGCCTGCTATTCTTTATGGTATAAACTCCTTTTTCCACATTAGAATGTAAAAGCTTGTTAATGAAAAATTTGAATTTTTAAAATCATTCTCAAACCTTTACTCTCACTGATACAGGTGTCCAATGTATGCACAGTCATGTCAGTCTGTTCATTAAGGGCATACTGATATTTGCATAAATTGTCCTCCTACATGTGCACTTCTATAACAGTGTATAGTGGATGGTGGTTATGTGCAAAACAAACCAATGAGAACTGTAATACCAATTAGGTTTAGCCACTTTAACATCTTTAGATGAGATCTGATAAAAGTAATCTGAAATGTGAGAAGAATTGTATGTGTCTTTTTTTCTGCTTTCAGATTTAAAAAAACAAAACTTTAAAGGCTGGGGCAGGGTGGGGGGAGGGAGATGGACCTACTTTTTTTCTCTTCTTTAAAATCTGTCAGGAATGTCGAATCTTCCCTTACTGGAAGCCTGTCTTGAAGGACCTGGATTTTGTGGCAGTGAAAGTTTTCAATAATCAAAGGAGCAGAGTAGTTAATCTTTAACAAAAGAGCTTTTCTTTCGACTGCTTATTCTGGCATTTGAGTTAAATTTGTCTTTAAAAAAAAAAAAAAAAAAAAAAAAAAGCACAGTTTTGAAAATTGTGAATAAAAAGCCTTGTCCCATCACTCAGGCGTCACTTGATATCTGTGGATTGTAGGCTTTTTCAAAATAGAAACTTACACAGGTTGTTAACAAAGGTTGGTTAACACATGCGCACTGAAAAAAGGCCTAGTCTGCTCACAAAGGTTGTACTCATTTAACTATAAAGGTATAATTAAAGCAATATGACTCCCCAAGGTCTTGTCTAAATTAAAACTTACTCCAGCATAGCTATATTTATCAGATTGGGGAGAGAGGGAAACACCCCTCACCAACACTGCTCTGGGGACAAAACCTCACATAGATGTAACTGTGTTGATGTAAGAGTTCTTCAGTCAGCATAGCAAATGTTGTTTGGGGAGAGGTCCTTCACTGGCAGAAAGCTTCTGTTGTACATTGTGTCTGCACTAGTGGCTATGCCAGCATACATACATTCTGTAGTGTAGACATAGCCCTAATAGGTTTGCAATTTTATCAGTGTGAAAGTGCTTACACCAATATGAATTTTTGTTTGGGAAGGGAATAAGCTATACTAGTATAACTATGTTCACACTAGGGGTGTATCTACACTGACCACGTTACAGCATGGCTGCGACAGTTGTTTAGTTAAACTGATGTAATCCCCTTTTTGGACACACTTATATTGGTTTCAGTGGCTTATTTAATTTGAGCTTAAACTTGTTTCTAACTGACTTAAGGTAAACCAAAATAAGAATGCCCATGCAGCAGTTTAACTAGAGTTTGTTCAAATTTTCATTTTTTCATCTGAACTATTTCTAGCATTCTTTAATTTTGAAGATATTTTGAAATGTAACTATTTTTAATTTTTCTTTTCATTTTGACTTATCAAAAACCTGAAATTCCAGAAACAAAAATAGAAAACAATTATTTTAGGTTCCAGAAAACAAAACAAAATTTAAGATGACATGAAATATAATTTTTGTCATTTCAAAAATTTCCACTGAAAACCTGAAAATTTTTTGTCAAAAGAATTCTAAAGGGCATTTTTCCAGTGATTTTTTTTTCCGGGAAATCTTTAGTTTTTCCAACCAGCTGTAGGTTTAACTAAATCATTTTTAAAGCACTCTTTAAATTAAACCATTGCAGTTCGTTACACAAGCCCATAAAATCTAAGCTTGAGGGTTGACCCCACAAGGGGTGTTAAAATCTGTCTACATTGGGTGCTAAAACATTTTAAATAGCATTTAATTAAAAGGTGTGTTAGCTCCGCTTTTTTTTTTTTAAGTACTCTTTTTCCTAAACTAAACTTCCAGGAAACAGTGTCAAAACACATGAATTTCTAATGTAAAATGGAAGTAGGAAAAAAATATTTTTGGGATGAGGGGAGGGGTAATATCACCTTTTGGACCCATTTCATTCATCACAAAAAAGCACACTCACAATTACTAGGTCACCTTTAACTCCAATGATCCTGAGGGAGGTTTATGTATTTTGAAACAACAATTTTAGTATAAACAAAAGTATTATGAAACCATTTTTCATTCTGTATGGAAGCTCTGCATAACTATCTGTGGATTCTATAGTTGCTCTATAATTTACATTCCATGTATGATTACAACAGTATTTTCCGTGTGTCTCCTGCATGCATCTGTCTCATGCAGTCTTGAAAGCATAGGTAAAAGAAACGTTGTTTAAATTGAGCTTTGTGCTATATAACCTGTTTTAGAAGTCTACTTCACTGTTTTATAATGGCTTTTTTTATTTTGCATGTTCATACTTAATCACACTGAGAAATGGAAAGCTGTTTGCATTTGAATGGTGTGCTTTGGCACTGTGTGATCAGCGCATGTACTAATGATTTCCTTTTATTTTTCTTCTTTCCTACTTTTTCCCCTTTTTTCCCATTCTTTTCACGTTTTGTACTGCTATCTCCATACTTCCTTCTAAATTTCTTTGCTTACTGTAGCAGCCCTTGCCTTTTCTCTTGCAGCAACAGCCCAGGCTCCAAGGATTATTACTGGGCCTGCGCCTGTTCTCCCCCCAGCTGCCCTGCGTACTCCTACGCCAGCTGGCCCTACCATAATGCCTTTGATCAGACAGATACAGACCGCTGTCATGCCAAACGGAACTCCTCATCCAACTGCTGCAATAGTTCCTCCAGGACCTGAAGCTGGTTTAATTTACACACCCTATGAGTATCCCTATACACTGGCACCAGCGACATCAATTCTTGAGTATCCTATTGAACCTAGTGGTGTATTAGGTAAGTTTCTCTACTAAGATGATTAATTGAATTGTAGATCATTTTCTTAGGATGCTTTATTGTGTCTTTTACTATTGTATGACTTGAGAAGTGTGAGTCAGTGGTTCATTGAAACTTTGTTTTTGAAAGAGAGCTCTGACCCTATTTTGAAGACTAATAAATTGCCCTGGAAAAAGTGCACTGAATAAGTGCTGCTCTATAATTGTTTGCTAAATTCATACGTCTTTAAAAGTTCAATATTTATTTTGGAGCATTTTTTAATTTTTTAAAAAACAAAATTGTGTGTTTATTTTAATCAAATTGTAATACATTTAAGTGTGTTGTAGTTCTATCAAGTGAAACTTGATAGAACTACAACACACTTTTAGACAAGAATAAAAGCAAATAGAAATTGAAATGCATAGTTAATGTAAATATTTTCTACTGTCCCAAATGGAAAACTTTAATGTACTTTCCTAAATTGTAAATAAATTTAAAATAATATTTAAAAGGGATCATTTTTTATTTTGCACAGTGTTTTGTGGTATCAAACAAATCTTGGAAAAAATTAAAAATATAGTTTCGGTTGATCTGATCTATTAATCCACTGGCAAGAACTTATGAATCTGTCTTTAAGCAGAAAACAAAATAATAGTTTCAGTAAATAAACTTAGTTCTTTTAAGATGTGACTGAAGAACAGTGCAATTAGAAACTTTACTGACACCTTTTTATAGAGTTGACTGAAATGCCAATCATATTTGGTATTTCAGTCCATTGACTTGCTAGATCAAGGCTAGAATACATCTGCTGTTTATAACGCAGTTAACCAGTCAATATGAAACACTTTCAATGCAATTTCTCTCCTCTCTACTCCCTCCAGAATTTGAATAATCTTTCCTCTCTGATTCTTTTACTGGATTGTATATGACCTTGGTGCTGCCTGTTTTTGTTGACTTATAGGACTTTGATCTTTAAAGTTTATTCAGCAGCAGTTATTGATTTACACAAATTCTAAAAGTCTCTAATGAAAATTCAACACTAAGTTTTGAAGTCAATATCTTACTGAAAGAAACATACAAAGCCAATGCTCAATTAAGTGAATACTACTAGATGCTCTGTGTGTGTGCGCGCGCGCATGTGTGTTTACATGTTCCTTTTGGCATTATAAATAGGAACTTTTTTGTATTTATTTTCAATTTTAGCGCTAGTCTTTTTTTAAAACATTTAATTGGTCAAAAGAATGCAGTCAAGAATAGCTTATCGCTATTGCATAGTCTCTGAAATAGCCCAACACTGATGATTGATACCTTTTTGGTAATCTTTTCCTTTTTATTAATTCCTCCTGCAACTCTGTGCATGTTGTTTTGTCAACCTACGAGTCGTCTGTGCTGACACTTACAAGGGTCTATTGAGGTAGTTTCACTGTGGTAGGTATCATTGTAGCCACCCGCTGAGTCCGGTACCAAATCTCTCTACCGTCTGATGTAGTTAAGCAATAGAAATATGATGATTAAATGTGTTACTGCATGGTAATAACTTGATACAATGCAGAGAGTGTTTATGAATTTCAGGCAAGATTTTTCTATAAAAAGAGTGGTGAAGGGAAGAATTACTAAAAAAAAAAAAAAAAAAAAAAAGGCTGTATCAGAATCCTTCCTGCAGTCAGTGTTGCTTAGAGCACAAAAAAAATAATGTAGAGTAGAGCTATCTAAGCGTAGGGTGACCATCCATCCCGTTTTTAAAGGGATGGTCTTAGACACCTATTACCTCCCGCCCTCTGTCCTGTTTTTTTATCAGTTGCTATCTGGTAACCCTATTTAAGCAAATGCCCTTTTGGCTGAGAACTGAGAATGAGTTTTCACTAAAGAACTACAATTATAATACAGAGTAACCTGGGCAATCTAGAATTACTGATCCTAATAAGTGTTCTATCATCCGAGCAATGGAATTGAAAGGAACTTGTGTATTACTGACAGAACTGATAGATTTGAAATGGTTCATTATTGAGTTTTAACTTATATGTGTGTATATTTTGCCCATTTTTATTGTGAACTATTTAGGTGTATTAAAGCAATTCCCTTAAAAATTACAAATGGATATGTTGGTGACGGGGTTATGGGAAAGTCGATATCAGTGTCAAATCTTAGTTGGCGACTAATTTTTAATTCCCTTCCTTTTATCTGTAGGTATGGCTTTCCCAACGAAAGGCTAAGAATTCAAGAACGGTCTTAACTGAACCCTCATCAGATCTGAATTTAACAAATGCTTAGTTTCAGCAGTCTTGAAAAAAAAATAGCCTAGCAGTCAGTGACTTACTTGCACTTTTTTTTTTGCACATAGATATAAAATAAAATAAAATAGTGCTATTAATTTGGTTTAGCCTCTCTTATTAGAAAGTAGCTGTAATTTATGAGTGTATAGTAGTATACTGACTGCTAAGTGTTCTATACTGTTTGCTTTACTAATCACCTAATTCATTGCAGTTCAGACTTTATTGACTTAAAGTTTAAAACCACATCTTTAGGCATGAAGAATTGCTTTAAAACTTTTTTTAATGGTAGAAACTGGAAGTGGTCTTAAGGGTAGCAAATAATTGTCAGTATTAAAAATGGCATTATTTAAAGTAGTACTGCTGCAAGAAAGGCACTTCAGTGAATATGTGACTAGTAAAGCTTAAGTGTTCTTGGATCTAATAGATTTCATGCAATACTGTAATGTTGGGATTAAAAATGAGTGGATTAAACAGGTTAAGGCCAGGATGTTTGAAATAAATGCAATATTAATCTGCACAGATATACTTCATATATTAAAGTTAAGATTTGAAACTACTGTGCCTTAACTTGTTGCTTTCTTAAAATGAATTTTGTAGTAAACGATCACTTAAATCCATTTCGCTAAACCTGCTGTTAATGTGTATCTTTGAATGTTTTCTAACTTTGTCTTGGTAATTGCAATTTAACTAGGTGCGGTGGCTACTAAAGTTCGAAGGCACGATATGCGTGTCCATCCTTACCAAAGGATTGTGACCGCAGACCGAGGTTAGTTTAGTTCTGCAGTTCTTTCTTATAAGAAATGCTTTGAGTGTACATGAAATTTGCAACACCACAGCTGGTTAACCAAATACCATATTTTGACCCATTCATTAATATTTTTTTCTCAAAAATTTAAATAGTGACTGTTTTAGAGCATTGGAAACGCTTACAATTTTGAAGACATTATGTAAACTTCTTTAGCTTTCCCATTTATTAAAATATATAAATCGTGATATGTTTAAAATGCTATAACTGATTTCCTTTATAAGAACTGTCTAAGATTCAGCTTCATCAGGACATAAGAGTTTAGTGCTACCTTAACTAATTAGTTTTCCCTTCAAACTTGTTCTTTTAATTGGTGTGGAATATCAGATTGGTGTTGCAAAAATAAAATGAATGGATGGGTGCGTAATGAGAAGGAAGTAAAGGAATAAATGCCTCCTGTCTGGAGAAAACTGAAGATCTAGATTCCTTTTTTTTCTAATAAACTATTTGAGCCACTGTACTGTATAACTCTAAAGAAGATTCATGTTCTCAGATATCTAAGTTAATTCAACAAAATAAGGACTGTGAAGATAATACTTCAAAAGTTTGTTGGGTTTGAGTCAGGAAAGGTAGTATTCTTTCATGTTCTTTTGCCAAAATTTATTTCTCAGTATTTGTCATTTGCTGCTAAAATACATTGAAAAAGAAGCAACTTTTGAAGTCCTGTTGGTGAGATGACATCCAGTATTTGGGCATCTCTCTTAACTAACCAATTAATGGAAATAAATCTTCATTTTTCTCCTGTTCATCAAATGTAACTTACCATCTATGTATGCCCTTGGACCCTTGAATGAATTACTTAAGCTTATTAAGAAAAGCGATGTTTTCGGTTTATTGGCATTGGGCTGTTCATTGACTAGGAAGCAGTGCAGGTAGAGCACTGGAACACCCAACCTCTTATCCCAGCTCTGCCATTGACTCCCAGTGTGAGTCACTTAACCTTTCTGTGTACGTTTTCCCATCTATAAAATAAGAATAATACTACTTCCCTACCTCATGAGGTGTTGTGGGGATTAATGTTTGTACAATGCTTTTGAGGACACAAGGTGTTTTGAAATTGCTAAGTAGTAGTATTGTAAGGACTTATTCTCAGCAAACTAGGATATCCACGGGCTTTCTTGATTTGATATACTTAAGGCCAAATTCAGGAGACAGGCATGTCTACTCCTAATTTGGAATTTAGTCTACACTCTACCTCTCTCCTTCTGTTGCTTCATTAAGATCTGTGTCAGATTACCAGATATGAGGAGGACACCATGAACACCAATACCGGGGAAAGAGGCTTGCCAAGATATTTCTTATATTTTATGTAGCACCTTCTATCTTTTAATGCTTTATAAAAGACAGAAGCAGATATATCAAAACTATACAGTTACCTGAAAAATTGCTTTTCCGCTTATATCCCATCACAGTGGTTATAGTCTGCTGGGGGGTTGTTTTTTGTTGAAAGATGAGCAGAAGGGCATTTCTATACAAGGCCCATGTCTCTAGAATCTGCTCCTACTGATGGTCTCTCGCAGTCCAGATTTGGTGTCCTTCATGCCACAGTTGAAAAGCTTATTTGTTTAGGCAGGTATTTCCCTGGAACAGCTGGTGACCAAATCATTGTAGCAGGGCATGGAGTTTTTTAATCTATTGGTGACTTTATTTGAATAGACCAATGTAGTATTTACTAATTTTGTTGTTTTTAATTCGTGTCAGCTGTTCAGCTGCCTTGGCAATGGTTGCAACTATAAATCATTGAACTGAAAATAATAAATATTGGAATCACCTCACCTTCTACTGAAACACAGCCACTTCTTTGATGGTAAATTGTCCCTATATATAGCTCTTCAAAGTTAATTTGTATGTTTTTAAAAAAGAATACACAGAGCTATTCTCTCATGGAGACCTTTCATGGTTCTGTGACCTGTATATTTTTTTAAATTAAGACTATGCTGATAATTTCTGATGAATAGAGTTCTAAATTACCCTTAGCCACTTACATTACAAACAATAGGTTGTGCAAAGATATTTTTAAAGACTATACTTCATTTTATTTCAGATTTTAAAAAGCAGACTATCTGCACACACACTCTTTGGAGATTTAGAAGAGGGGCATGTTTTGGAAAGAATACTTTTTGGCATACTACAAACATTTTGCATTGAGGAGGTTAATATCAGTTTTTAAAATGTGCTGTAAAATTAAAATACCAGAAATTGATCAACACTTGCACTTTCTGTGCAATTCATGACACACATTTTGATTAATTTGCCATTACTGGTATTTGAAAAGCAATGTCAGCAAACCGAAATATTAATTTTTTTCAACACGAAAGCATTTTAAACAGTTGTTACATATCACTAAAACAAGTATGCATTCATTGGGTCTAAGATTACAAAAAACTTTTAAACTGGTTCTCATATTATATAGTACTACTGTATTCGCTCTTTGAGTATGTTTTGGGGGTTTTTGCATAGTTTTTTAGATAAAAGCACTGCATTTAAAGCAAGAGCCCCCAAACATGTAAATGTTTTTATAACCAAGCATTTAGAATTGGTGAAGGGTTGACAAGTATAATTAATTTCTACTAAGAATAAGATCCCGCTCTATAAATAATCCAGAACTGAATTTGAATCATATAATAGAGAGACTGACTGATTTAATTATAATAAACTGTAAATGGTGTTGCACAGTTGACAAACCTGTGTGTACTGTAGAAGGCCAGGGACTTGGCAGAGGATGTATCACAGGTGTTCTGGTATCTTAAAAAGGTAGCTTACTTTGATTATATACTCCACAAGAAATGTTAATGCTGATAATTTTTCTGAATGTTTTTTTCAAAACCAACTGTCACATAATTTATATATAAAATTTTAATACCATTATAATCAAAATTGCAATCAGTATCAAAAATGCTTTAAGATTCTGTGTTTTTTCGTATACCTGTAAAGTGGTGAGATTGTGCCACATTAAATATTTATATATATTTTTTGCTTATATTTGCAACAGCAGTTTTAATTTAAACAAAATCCCACTTAGCAGAATTTTGAAGAAGTTCAGGGAACATGTGGTCTCATTTAAGTTACAGTAGTAATTTTTTAGTGTTTATAAACTGTATCCTAAATGATAGGCCATAGAAACCATTTTTATTATGTGAAGATAAATCAGCCCATGATACAGATCATTAAAAATATGCTATCTGTGAACATTACACCTATTGGATTTCATTTTATGAAATGGCACAAATCTGACTTTGCACTGAATACCTTTCTCACTTTCATCTCCTCTGCCTTAGTCAGAATGGCAACAGTACAAAAACTCTATCAAACCTCAGAATTTATTAGATATTATTAAGCTGTTGAACAAGTCTTAAAAATTGTACTACTGTTAAGTGGACCAAGTTTGGTGAAGGAGAATGTGAGAGAGAATGATTAAAGAAGGAACAGCTCAAGAACATTGGGAATGATAACTTTCCACTTGAGAACTTTTTTATGTTTTACTGTAATTTTTTTTTGTTTTTGTTTGTGGTTTTTTGTTTTTTTGCAAAAGAAAATAGTATTTACAGGTGGCTTCTTTTAAAATATAAAAATATAAAGCAGGAATGTATATGAAATGTCAGATTTTATTGTATTTGCAGAGTATTAGCTTTGAAAATGAATAAAGAAAGCTGTCTGTAGTTTTAAAATGCCTTATTAGTATCAATTAGATACTTTCTCTATTTTTTGATGTACTTAGAGCTTTTGAAGTATAGAATTTAAAATGGCAAGACTTTTACAGTGTTTACATGCAAGTGCATTTTAAAAGTGTCCTATGTGTAAAATAGTATTTTCAACATGAAAATGCTGGCTAAAGTAATAGGCTTAGCCTTTACCTGGTTTCCATGATGATGCTTACACTGCTAGACTACAGTTTAGTATTGCTTTGTATCATGAGGCCAAGAAATTCCATGTTTGTAAATAGAATAATTGAAAAGCAATAAAAAATTTATTGAACAAAAGAAACCTTGTTTGGCCCATAGTTTATGTTAAACCAAATTGTTTATGAAAATTCAGATTCCTTAGATTCATTTTCTTTTAACAAACAGTTATTAATAATCATATCCATCATTAATAGTTGCTTTAATGCTTGCACCTGGGAAAATACTAATGCTTAATAGCAGTCAGATACTGATTCTTTGCGCTGACTGTTGTTTCCAAATTCTTTTACCAAGTTCCAAAAACTGTTCATTGTTTTTGTTTTCCAGTTTCCTTCATCGACTGCTACTAACCATTAGTTGTTAGTTGTATTTTATTTCTATTTTTTTCCTGTTAACCAGTTTTGTGGGAGTGGGCTTCTCCTTCACATGTTCAAATCATGATACGAGGCTGTCATGATTTTATTGCATTCCGTAGATGGTGTCAATCAGTGCGTCAGAATTAAACATGCTTGTTTTTATTAGTTGTGATTAGTTTTCATGTTGTCATTAAGCCGTCACTAGCTGAAACTAATCTCTTCTCTATCTTTTCTTTCTCTTTTTTCTTTTTTATTTTGATTTTTTGTTTTTGTTTTTTTGTTTTGTTTTTGTTTCTAACCACCCAGCCGCCACCGGCAACTAACCTATGACCTTCTGACCTCTGAACTCTTCACCCAATGATGACCTGACCATGCCTGCCTGCTGATCAGTTAACTGGTAATCGCCTTTGCTTGCCTGTCTTCAGTGCAGCGAGCTGAGGCACTTGTCCGTTCGTCTTACCATCTAACAAAAAAGACAAAGAAATTGTTGTCCTCCAACTCAGCTTTTTTTTTCCTGTTTGGGTGAAAGTGGTTCTAGAACCTGCACTGAATAGTAGTAAAGCAATAAGGTCCAATTCATCCCTCAGCACTGATCATCCTTTAGTGTCTCACCCTAAACGAACGGTAAGAAGGCCTCACTTAAGTGATGGAGACAGATGTCCCTTAACTACCCGATGACAGAGGCAGTTACTGTGAGCGACTTCTAGGAATCTTTTTCTTCTTATAATGAAGTCAAAGCTCTCTTTGAATGTACTGTGTGATGATGCATCATGCATGAACCTTTGGTCAGGGATGTCATTGGTGAAGGGGTTCCAAAAAGTATTCAAAATGTGACTTGCTGTTTAGTCACTACCAGTGCCCTCAAAGGGCAAGCATTGCAGCCTTTTTTTCTATTGCCTGCCAAATTGGATGTTTTAAAAGAACGTGTGCCATGAAAGAGAGATTTCAGTGAATTTTCAGAACTATGTTAATGCAAAGAACAAAACAGCAACACTATGAAAACAAAATCTGAGTTATTACTTTAACCATATTTAAACTTTCTTAAAAGATTACATGAGAACAAGGTACATGCATTATGTGTCACATTACTGGGCAAACTGTTCAAATATTTTTTTTAAACCTCCCTGTATAGAAAAATTTCATTAAGGATGTAAAAGCCATGCTTGCCTATTTGCTGTATACATGTAATGAAATTGTAGATAAAGTGTAGTGCATTGAAACAAAATGAACAAAAAAGTAGATACTTTTACTATACAAGGGTGCTGGTGCAGAAAAAATATATTTTTGGAAATGTAGCATTTTATACTTTCAGGTGTTATAAAAAAAGAAAAAAAAGAACAAAGAAACAACCCTTTATTTCATTAAATGATTTTTTCTGGTGGTTGTCAAGAAACAAAAGACCAAAAGAGCCTTTTCGTCTTTCTTTTTTATTTTTTAAGTATTGGAATAAGTCTAAAGAAAGGAAGTGCCTTATTTTCTTCATGGTCATTTAGTCAAATGTCTTGTATAATCAGCTTCTCCCTCAGACAATAAGTTAATGCATGCCACTTAGTCACCCAGTATGTGAAAATAAGCTGGGAAAGGAAGACAAATGAGTTGACCATTTGAAATACCTGATTTTTGCCATATTAGCATGATACAACTTTGCCAAATCTTATAATGTGAAATGTTTGATAGTTTTTCTATCAAATGCTGGCCCCATTAATCTTGCAATATTTTCACCATCTCAAACCATAGTTAACATATATTTTGTTTCATGTACTTGCTCAATCTATACCAAAGGGTTCTGACTCATTCTAAATCAGAGCATTAGCTGACAAATGTTTATAGGACAGCAAGTGCTCCATTTTGTTCAGGGGATGGCATGGAGTTGTCTTGATTTGAAATATTGACAAGTATAGCAGACCTTATACTTGTCCACAGACTAAAGTTTGGTGGATAATGAAAATGAACATGTTTAACTAATTTTAAGTCTGACCCAAGCATGTCCCAGTATTTTCTAAGCAGCTCCCACGGTGTCAAATAATGTATAAGATATTCATTTCTCATCAGCCCCTGCTTGATTAATATTGATTGTTTGTTGCTTTTTATTCAGAAGAAAAGCAGGAAAGACTCATCAACTAACTATTTAAAAATTCATCAATAGTTCAGTATTATCTTTTAGCGCCACATGAAATTCATGTAGCTAGACCAGCGTAACAGCTGAGAAGCTTTTTTGAAAGTGTTGTGTTCTGAAAATATTGAGCAAGTATCAGTTTGCTAATAGCTCAGTATTAGACTTGGCAAATATCA
Organism: Dermatemys mawii; assembly: GCA_007922305.1. NCBI lineage: Eukaryota > Metazoa > Chordata > Testudines > Dermatemydidae > Dermatemys > Dermatemys mawii. The sequence goes on from ML677386.1 coordinate 2,373,189, forward strand.
GGTGGTGATTTTTCCCCTCTTGTCAACTTATTCTCCTCCTGAACACCTTCATAGCTTCCAAATCAAAGGTCAATAGTAAGCTAAGAAAGAGGGCTTATGGTTTAAGCACCTGTATGGTGACCTCAGCTAACATCTTGTCTCACCTGGAAACAATTATCAGTTTATTTACTATGCAATAGACATTCATCCTTTTGTATTCAGCTAGCTTTTGTTTATCGTGCCACCAGCTTTGTCTTCCTGTTACACATACAGTTGTTTTGACTTAATTTACAGTATATATGCTGTGCCATTTTGATTTTTGGTTGGTTGGTTGAATAAACTGCGACACTCAAACATTTGAAAAGAGATTTGCTAAAACAATACCAGTATTTGATCCAGATTCATCTCAACTATGATAACCCTGGACATTTTAGATGTTTATCAAATGGGGGAAAGTTAAGTGTATGAAATGTGACATGTAATAGTAATGTTTGCTCTGAATGAACAAACCTTTGAGAACATAGTTGACAAAATTTTGGATCAACTTAAAAAAAAGCATGACTTTTGAAATCTCTGAATGCCTTGGTTCTCAGTATTATAATTCTTTATTGAATTTTTCTTTATTAAAATATGTAGTTTTAAAACTTCTTTCTGACAGTATTATGTAATTTTTTTAGAGTGGGTAGATGGGAGTGTCGCTTGTATGTAACAGTACAGATGACATGTATTTGTCTATTCTTTATTATCTTAGTAGTTTCATGCTGTGTATGTATCATAACCAACCTATTGCCTATGAGAAACATGTAAGATAATGTATTTACAGCCATTGTTACAAGTTTATAATGTATTTTTCTATCTTGTTTTATATGTATGTTATATAAAACATTCAATTTTTTTCCTGATTGAGAAAAAAAAGGATACAAAAATGCAAAACCCACAATTTTGATAACTGAAAATTGCCAATTGTTTTGCAGTACTTTATTATATTGGGAGTGTTGTCTTTCTTGGGCTTTTAGTTAGCTACTGGATGAATACATTAGACATATTTGGGTTTTAGTTGGGTTTTTACATAGCTTGCATTTTAATTCTTTGGTTCTTTGCTGTTTCTATTAACCCATAGCATTATTTTAATAAATGTTATAATACCAACCTACTAACTCTGGACTATGTCTGTTTATTAACCATTACGTGTTTAATTAAAATAAACAAACAAAGACAGAAGAATGTAAAGTCTTGAGTTACTGGACTAACCCTGAAGAACGTGACCACAGATAACACATGACTTGTATTTATGTTGTTTGTCGGCTGACATTCTGCACACTACTATTAAATTGGCTTTTGGTCATTCTGGCCTTTACCTTGGGGATAGGTGCAGTAGAGATGGGAACAAAGTAGCATTATTTGAAGCATTCTTCTTGTAGTCTTGCCACTTGCCTTTCAGCATCTGCATTACTAATTCCACAAGTTACTTTTTCTTTCTCTAAAATAATCACTGTCAGCTCACAGCAAAAGAGCAAAGATGCCAGTATATTGGTAAATCATGGAGTGGTGTACCCAGAGAAACCAGTTTGATTCTTTGTTGAACCATTTTGACGTCACGGTAAATCTCATTGAAATTTGCCATTTGTTATTTAAAGCACCTTATTCAGTGTCACATCTTGTGACTCTTCTATTGGTATAAGCACACATTACTACTGGACTATATTTTTTTATGTATCTGAAGCAAGGAAGTGTTTTTTCTACATCACAAAGATTTTCTTGCAGATTGCTTTATTTCCTATTTGACATACTATTTATGTAACTTTTTTTGTACTTCTGTAGTCTGTCATCATCACGTAGCTCAGGGGAGTACAACTTCTGAAAAGCCAAAGATCAAGCTGGATTATTTCCTAATGACTACAGAAAGTACAAAACACTAAACCTGTTGTACTATATTACTGAGAAATATTCATTTCAAATACCAGGGCTCTTTACCTGTGATCTCTGTACCTGTGGATGACCGTAGTAACATGAATGCAGGGAATGTAAATGGAGAAAACACAGTAGTAAAGAGCTTCTGTGCAAATGTTTTTAACAGAGAAACTTCATATTTAAGATTTTCTACTATTTGAAGTCTTGTTTGTAGCCTGGTTAGGCCTCCCAGATTTGTGATCTTAAATGTACAATAATTGCCAGCTGTTGCCTTGGGAGACCCTTGATGCACATCACTTATTTCCCTGATATCGACAGTTTACATTTCTGTGAACTAGCAATCTACTTGCCTGGGAATAAAAATTCAGATGAGGAATCAACATCTGTTCAAAACTGGGGTTTTTTTCATTTGTTGTAAGAAGTGTTAATTTACATATCTCAGAATCCTTATAATAAAGTTTTTATTTTAAAAAGTGAAAAGTTCTCACTATTTAAGAAGTTAATTTTAATTTTATGTAGAAAAATTGGACATAGCACTAAATAAGTAGTTTGTGCGTTAATTTTTAGGCGTGTTGATATACAACTAGATTTTTTTAATACCCATTTAAACATCTAGTTTAATTTACAGAACTGTACAGATGCAACTGTAAAATAGAGAAGATTGATACATCCAGAACAAGTTACGTGTGTACCAAAAAAAAAAAAAAAAAATTTGGGGGATTATTTAAATTTTTAATATTTTAAAAAAAAAAAATCAAAAAATACATTAAAAAAAAAAAAAAAAAAAAAAAAAAAAGCTTCATAGTGGATAAAATCATAACCTTATGAATCAAGTAATATGACATCACAACTATTAATTTAATATTGAAAATGCTCAAAATGTTTGAGACAGGACAAATGTTTAAACTTTGAGATGTCTACAAATTTGCTTAAAACTTCCTGAGTGGGACTAGACATGGTTACAGTTTTTGGATAGAAAATATCTTTGTTCCAGGGGCAAATAGCTGGATGCTTACAATACATCTTTATGATCTTCATTTATCTTTTATTATCTATGAACCACTGTTATGAAAATGCCCATTGTGGGCAAACTATCTCATTCTCAATTATACATTGTTGTAATGAGCATTTGCCCAGAAGAGAACTGAGGTTGTATTTTGTTTTCTTTAAACTGAAGGAAAACAAGCCTTAAAAGCAAAATAACTCTCTTTAAACAAATCAGTGTTACTATTGAACATAAGTGCTGGTCTCAATGTACATAGCTAAGTGTTTAATTAAAAATCTTGTAAACTATAAAAAGGCAACAATTTAAGATGAATTTCTGGTGCTTGAGCTTGGTAACTTTAGTATTGCTGTATTAAAGTTTTTTTGGTTTTTTTTTTAATTCGGGGGGGCAAAATGTCTTTCAGATTTTAAAAAAGCCATGTATTCAAGCAAAGCTACAGAACTGCAGTTCCTTCCAGCAAAATGGAGTCAATTTAAATATATTTTATTTACATTTTATGCAAATATAAACAGAAGTACAACAACCCCCTTTTAAATAAATACTGGACGGAGCAATATACTTTTAAAAAACAACACTTCAGAAAATCAGCCTATTGAGAATAATCTTACTGTGCATCAAACCAAAATGTTTCCTAGAGAGTCCCCAAAGACTTACTTTAAGTATCTTTTGTGCAGATATTTAACCAGTTTTAAATTACTAATCAGTATTTACTAACATACTATTTAAACAGATCTTTTAACAAGTTAATGTGTAAAAATCCACTTATACATAACGAGCTAAAATCGCTTCATTTCCAAATCATACCCTTTAATCTATGGGGACCACTGAAAAGTTTTCTGTACTACAAAATGCTGTAGGAAATGCACTCTAAAGTATGTTGCTATCCAATAAAAAAGTGCAGAAAAATACAACTGTATGAAACTTCCTTATGTATCTGGATAATTAAATGGGCACTCTAAATGAAACATTACATAATGAAGTCCTTATAATGCTTTTTACAAACAATCCTAAGTTGCAAGTGTGTAATTGTACTTGGAATGCCTAGTTTATTTTTAATAGAGTTTTGACAGAGATATGTTTTGTGAAATATATTAATGGTATATTGTTTTTCAGTTAAGCATAGGAACCATTACACTGACGTGGTAATCAATGTTGAATCAAACTGGTTAACTAAAGCACATTGGTCTCCTTCTGGTGTATCTGCTCACTGATTGCAGGTGGTATAGGTCCACATTGGAGGTAGGTGTCATACACAGCAGATGGTTACTTGCTGTATTAGCTTCTTAGTGCCAGCAGTTTGGGTGTCCATGGTTGACAACAGACTGCACTGGGAGAAATTTGACTCCCAGGGCGAACATTAATTTGCATCTGAAAAACCTACTACTAGAGGAGAGTTAATAGAATATATATCCTTTCTGACTTGTAATGTGGCAGTTTGTGTGAAACATTTAAAGTTTTGTTTGTACAAAATAATGTATTCTGAGAGGGAAAATAGACATTGCCAAAACACATGTAAATAAAAACACCAAGTATGACTGTACAAGAGGTGCAATAAAATAACTGGAAAAGGTGCCTATACTTTATCCTCAAAAGCCGGTTGGAAGCTATCAATGCTGCAAATATAGTTTTATTTTCTGAAAAGTCACATTTTATTCTGTATCTAAACAACAGAATAAAGAATCTACATTTTTCACACTTCACTGTTTATTAATGCTTTTAGCAGTGTTTTGGGAGATGTTGCTTTTTGAAGTGATTTAAAATTTTGCCATGATCTGATTACCTGGATATCACCTTTTACTGAAGAATTGCTATTATATTGCTTTGGTTACAATTAGAGACTAGAAAAAGTTAATGAGTACACATTCATGCATACAGTATACGTATAACACCACATCTGAATTTGGATTTGCAAGCACACTAAAATTGAGCAACTTGGATTCTACGAAATTATGAAAAGATTATAATTGCTTGAATGTCATAATTACCAGACTGTTAGTCAACATAAAAGGAGACAGTCCAATGTTGTTTTAACTCAAGCCACTATAAAGTTCTAGCTCTTTACAATGACCACATACACTTAAAGGAATAGTTTATCACACTGGCATCTGCAAAGTGGATTTCTCACAAAAAAAAAAAATGGCCTGTCTGAATATTTCTCACTGAGTACATTTATGCAATTCTCTGGATTTAGTATAAAATCATTTGAGTACTGTGTAAGATATGTACAATTGTTTAATGGAAAAGCTGGTTCAGCGCAACACACAGGGCTTGTCTACACTTAAAATGCTACAGCAGCACCACGCTGCTGCGCGTATGTCATGCTACAGTATAGACACTACCTATGCCAACAGGAGGGGTTCTTGCATCTGTGCAGGTAATCCACGTCCAACAGAGATGGTTGCTAGGTTGATAGAAGAATTCTTCCATTGACCTAGCACTCTACAGTGAGGGTTAGGGCAGCTTAACTGCTCCACTTGGGTTTGAATATTTCACACCCCTGAGGACTGTAATTAAGCTTACTTAATTTTCCGGGGTAGACCAGATCACAATGGGTGAAATTCTGTGCTGTCCCCAAGAGGGGCAGCATGAACTCACAGGCAAGATGGATGGGGAGGAAAAAGGTGCCACCTCTGTGCTCTTAGATCCCAGACTGTTCCAGGATCTGTCTTTACCTCCTGCACAGAAGACAAAACCCATCATTTTGCAGGGGGTAGAGAGTCATGTTTGTGCTATGGAGGCAGTAAAAAATACTTATACCAGTATTCTGTTGTTTTATGCTGTCCAATAGAATTACACATGGAAGCCGCTGAGTGGAAAGTTACTACCAATACATTTTATTGTACTGCACTAGGAAAAGTTCTATCATTAAACCTCTGTTTTCTTCATTAGTGTTTTGGTACCTATGCAGGGTGCTAAACAAGGTGCTTTACTTTTCTAGAATACTCCCGAATATTTACTAAAAGGAGTAAAGTTATTGTAACTATATTGAGGGCAAAAATAATACTTGGATCATCATTTTCTGTGTGAAAATAAAGTGAAGCGGGTGCCTCCGTCTCAGTAATCATCACTGCGCGTCAGCAATGACTGCCCTTCACTCTTTGCTGCTCTGGGCTACCAAAATGAAGAACAAAGATCCATTGTCCGTTGCCTTCTCTGTATCTGCACCATGAGCTCAAATAGTCAAAGTATCTGTGCTGCTGTTCTCTATTGAGATGGCCCCTCGGTATGACTAATCCCAGCAGCCTAAAACTCGAGTGATTTCCCTCCCCCGCCCCCCAAAGAAGAATGCAGTTTCATTAAAAATCATGGTGTTTTTAAAATAATAGAGTTTGTGTTCTTTTTATTTGCTTTGTGGATTTTGAGAGTTTCTTTATTGCAACCATGAGATTAAAAACAAATTTAAAGTAGCAAGCTGATATTTCCCCATAACTGAAGGAGAAACGGCAGCTTTAAGAAAAAAAATATTTTGAGACTGTAAAATTGTGAGACGTCAATGCTTCCTTCTTTAAGGAGCTTGTCAATAAGTTAAGGCCCCATTTTAAAAAATGCCAATAGAAAGCACAAGAACCAAGGGTCTCCCAATGAAATTAACAGGCAACAGGTTTAAAACAAACATAAGGCAGTACTTCACAACACACAGTCAACCTGTGGAACTCGTCAGGAGATGCGAAGGCGAACTTTATAACCGGCTTCAAAAAAAATAAAGGTTTGATATGTGTGAGTAAGAAATGTGAATACAAAATGTTCTTGACCAACATATTGCAATGTACATGTTAGAAAAGCAAATTAAGCAAGGTCTGTTGGAAGACAGGTTTTTTTTTTTTAAGACTAAATTTATTTTGAAAATAGTAAAATTCCATTAAATTCTTCCACCGGATCCCTTTTTTCAGTGCTGGTTCCTTTTCCATTTCCTAGTCTTTCACAAAACTTTGAAAATTATTTCTAACTTTCAAGTCCTCATAGCCTGAATCTATAGATGTTACAAGTGTTTAGCGTGATAGTTGCTTGTCCTGTGTGCCAACAACAGGTCCCAATCTTTCTATTGTTGAGTCCTACCTCACCAGCTTCGCAACATCCCCTAAAATCCTGGTGTTTAGGCCTGAGCATTTTGTGCTTTTCTTAATTTAAAATAATTGTACGTGGTGGTTAGGAAGGTTGCAGTGTTGACAGCCTTGGAGATTGAAGTCTTCTATATATCTGAAGAATACATGCAACATTACAGAAACTGGAGAAGAAAAATCTTTTAAATAACTTTGCCCAGCAGCGTTCAGCCTGACCATATGTTAAAACAGAGAAAGTTTGTGACCCTATCCTATCAGCCTTAAAGCGAGCAAATATGGTCAAGCCCCACCTCTGACCTGAGCTGTTCATGACACACGTGAGAACCCATGATCTAATCTATCCTTCTACAAGTTCAGAAATTTCTATACGATATCTGTCTAGGATGTTTGTCCATATTTAATTATTTTCAAAGACTTTATTGGTTAGAATTTGTTAAGCCCAACCTACTTCTTGAGTTATGGATCAGATTTAGCCATGAAGCTATGATTATTTACAGCACAATTGTTTCCATGTCACTTTTTGCATTTAACAAGAATGAAAATATTACAGCCGAAGCTGGCAGGGACTGCTACCTACACTTTCTATTTTAAAAGATTCCTGCAGCCTTTCTTTGAATAGCTGTAATCCTTGTCTGGTTTGCAACAGTCATTTGAAATTTGTCAGGAGGATTTCGTTGGGGCTAGGGCTGATGTTCTTGCTGATTCAAGTAGGGTTGAGTTACCAAGTGTTTAAAAAAAATCACTATTTCCTGACTTGTTTTCACAGTGTACAGATTTTTTGCTAGAAGGCAAACACCGTGAAGATTCTAAGGCCTTGTCTTCACTAGGAAAAAATGTGATTCTTTTTCAGGTGATAGTCCCTATCTGTATTCTATGTATGGGTACACCTGTGCACCATATGCCTGAGGCCAGAGATTTTCAGTATGTTTGTTGGTCTGCACATGCACAGTTCTCATAATCTGAACTAAGGACATAAGGAACAGGGCGGAGTGGTGCCTCTGGTTCTTATCACCACATGCCCAGAGTCAGAATCTTGTGTCCACAGTGCCTTCCATCAACTAAGTAGTTTTAGTGGTTTACTCTTTTAATTTTAATTACTAGTAGAGTTAGTTGTTTATCCCTGCCCCAAAGAAACTTTCCCTAGCAAACTGAAGTTATGCCTAAATTCCTGGTTTCTGCCCTTGCTCCTTTTCAGTGAGCAACCACCACTGCAGGGGCCAGGCAGGATGGATGGATGGATAGGAGGCAGCAAAGGTGAGGGGCGATGTATGGAGGACCCTGCCACTGCATGGTCTGAGATGTGGTTGGTGCCTGGGGCTGGGTCTGTGCCAGGGATCAGCATCCACTGCCATGCAGCTGGAGGTTGGCACCCAGAGCTGGCCCTTGCTGCTGTGCAACCGGGGTTGGAAGTCAGCGCTCGGGATCCACACCCACTACTGCACATATGGGGCTAGGAGTCATTGTCCTGAGCCAGCAGCCATTGGAGCCAGCAGTTGTGCAACCAGGACTGGAGGGCAGTGTCGGGTTGGTGCCCACTGCTTCATGACCGGGGCTGAGGCTCTGCACGTGGGGCTGGGGATTGGCGCCAATGGCCAGCACCTGCCAGAACCCAGGGTTGATGTCCCAGAGCCGTCCCTGGGGTCAGGGACAAGGGCTGGGGGTCAGAGCGCAGGGCTAGGGTTTAACTGCCAGCAGCATTTGAGTCTGGCACTTGGAGTCTGTGACTGCTGCTGCATGGCCAGGATTAGGGTTGGGCATGAAGAGTCAGTACCCACGGGAGCCCAAGGCCAGTGCTGGGGGTCTGCACCCAGGGCAGGCAGCTGCTAGAGTTCAAGGTTGGTGACAAGGGCTGGGATTGGAACACATGGATGGGGTCAGTGCCTGGGGTCAGCTGCCACTGCGGGATTGGGGGTTGACACCACGTGGCCAGACACAGAGGTGCGAGCCTGCCACTTCATGGTCAGAGTTTGGAGTCTGAAGCCCCATGGCTGGAGCCCTAGTCAGCAGCCAGGCTCCCTAAATCCCTGCCACACACCCACCCCAGGGCTGAAGTCTGAGCCCAACTAAGCCCCTGTCTTCCTCCCGGGTAGAGAACTCACCTTGCTCCTTCAGCATTGTGCCCCACCTTTCTCTGGAGATGGGCAGAGTGGTGCAACAGGGAGGGATGAGGAGGGGCAGATGCTTTGCTGCCCCCTGCCATCACCACTAAAGAAGGTGTCATGGCCACAGGGAAAAGCCCTGGTGGCCATGTTTGAGAAACGGTGAGATATACTATCTTTCAGAAAGAAAAGTCTCTCTTTGTCCCTACTCAAAATTAATTTCTAACGTAATTTGAGAGTTTCACAAGTCAAGCCATCTACTTACCGGTATTTCCCCCAAAACTGCATGCCTCTGATGAGGAGAGAAGTCTCCATTCTCTGCATCAGTGGTTTTCAACTTTTTCTCATTTGTGGGCCCCTAAAAATTTTCACACAGAGCTGTGGACCCCTTTGGAAATCTTAGACCTAGTCTGCAGACTCCAGATTGAAAACCACTGCTCTAAATATATGAAGATCAGTGGTCTTTAACCTACAAAGAACAAAAGGAATCATAAAGACACCTTGACTTTTTGGTACCATCACAGAGGGATCAAAGGTTTGAGCTAAATCTGCACAAGGCTTTCTAAATGGATGTCTGACTGTATTTTGCACTGTTACCAACTAACTCGGATTCCCTCCCCCCAGTGATGGCATGGCCCTATTCTACTAGAGTGCAAGCAACCTCTCCTGCATCTTTGCGAGATGTACCTTTACTAGAGATATGTAGAGCAGTGAGTGACCTATAGCTCGTTACACATCTTCACAAGACATGCTTTGGTCCAGCCTTTTACCACAGAAACAGCTGTGGGAACAGTATTATTGCAGTCAGCCAGCAGGTCTGCATCCTCACATCCACCTCCCGTTAACTGTTTGCCAATCTTCCATGTGTGGAACACACAGACGGGCTATCGCTCAAAGAATAAAAGGAAGGTATTTACCTATACCTGTAGGTTCTTCAAGGTGTGTGGTCTCTGCTCTCTGCTGCACATCATACTGGATTGGCAGTAGAAGAAACTGAAGAGGCACCCCTTATACTCTTGGTTCAGAGTTCAAGGAAAACAACTGCGCATGTGCAGACCAATGGGCACCACTTACTAAAATCTCTGGACTTTGGCACATGGTGTGCCAACATACCCATATGTGAAAAACAGCTAGGGGCGGGCAGCACATTTCAAAGAACCTCCACTTACAGGTGAGTAATCAATATTTTTCACTATATAGTTGCTAAAATGTGGTAAAATCCTAGTGTGGCCAAGGCAGTTTGTAGTTGTCCTACCTATTAACAAGTTGGAATAAACTGTTTACCTCAATCTATGAAAATGTGTGACAGCTACAAACTGTGTTGGCCACCCTAGGATTTTACCACCTGTTTAATGTAGCATCTCCTAGTGTCTAACTTAGAGATCTCCCTGTCTAGCCTGCTGCCTTTTGTAGATCCCATTCTTAGGCACCTATCTGTCCCCATTCATTGTATGGGGAACCTAAATACCTAATGCAGTGTTCCTCTGATTTTCCAAGGCACTGCAACACTCAGCCTCACAAGGCCTAAGTCGCTTTGTGGACAGAGGCTACAGTCTCTCTGTGCTTCTGGGTAACAGCACTTCCCTACTTGACAGTAGTGGTGTGAGAATAAATACAATGAGAGGGGCAATGTAAGTACCTTAGATACTGTTAGCTAGCACAGTCTACGTCACTTTTCAATCTTAATACAGACAGAGCCAAGGTGTGAGAAGGTCGTACAGTCTTCATGACTAGTCAAGGCCTGGTCTCAGAGCAACTTGCCACAATAGGTGTCAATTAGTTCCAGAGCTGCTGTTCCTATCTGTGTTCTTACCTCCACTAGCTTAGTATAAATTGTTTTCCAGCTTCTCACAGAACCCATGTCTCTGAAGGTATAGAGGGAAAGATGAGAAGCAGCCAGCAGGGAACAGAGGGTATCTGAGGTTTTTTTGTTTTTGGCTGAGGAGAAGGCAGAGACGTGCTCTGGAAAGAGCAGTGAGTCAGCTGCATTCATCACAACCAGCGCAATAAACAAAGTGGATTTCTGACAAAGGTTGCTGCTGGATCTCCAGATTTCCCAGCTCTGAGTGAGTGACATCCACAGCAGTGCTAAGGTAACTAATGCAATGCTGTTCCCTGGGGAGCAATCATAATCAAACAGCAAAACAACAAGACCAGTCAAATTTGCCACTGATTTTCAAGGAAATGGATGGCTGTTCTGAAAACAGTGAGTGCCCTTAGTTTACAGAGCACATTGAAAGTCCCAGGTATTTTTGTCTGCTGAAATTGTAGAGTGAGGCCCTAGGCAATTTCCCTCCTTGCTACCCACTAACGGTGGCCCAGGGTTTTATATGCAGAAACCAGTTATTGTGGCACAGGTGGGGCATGGAGTTTTTATAGCATGTTGGTGGGGGGATCAGAAAGAAAAAGGCTGAGAACCCTGGTGCTACAGCACATGGTAAGAGCAAGGGACAGAAAAAAAATCAACAGAGAGTGAGACAAGGTCCGATGCTACAGTATAACAAGGATACAACGGCAGTATGACTGGGTGGTGGTGCAGGGAGGGGAGAATCCATTGTCTATATTACAAATATCATTTCCCTTCAAGGATGGAAATTGAAGACCAGGCTCACAGGTGTTTTTTAAACAAGTATCCTGTAGCTGGATTACCTTCATCTACTCAGCTGTCGCTGCCTTTTGTCATGGCTCTGTGCGTGAGAACGAAAGGCAGCATCAAAAGCAGCCCTGCCATGCAGCCACATGATGCTCTTATGCCTTAGCTATCAGTTTTTAAAACCGATCTACCTTTAAAATGATTAATTTTTGTACAAAAGCACCAGCATGTCTAGCCTGAGGCTTGGGCCCATGAAGAATGTTATGGCACATTTCAGAGAGCGTTTTCGTGGCAACCTTTTGTATTCATGGGTTACCTTTACTGGATAAGGGCATATTGAAGTTTTCAATCTACAGCATCTATTAGCAGGCCCATGTGGGAAAAAAACAAAAACAAAAATGACAATAATAGCACAGACTCCAGGTCATAGTCAATCCTCATTCCTTGAGGCTCTGTCCATGTCTCTGCAAATAAGGCATCCGAAAGCTCCTTTTATTCTGGCCAGCAGCAACAAAGTGAAAAGTGACTGGAGAGCTGCTGGGCTTTTATTTGTTCACTCAGGTCTGTCTGTCTAAGAGTTGCATCTTTGATGGTAAACACCTGCTTTCAACTAGTCACCACGAACTCCACAGCCACAACAGCACAAGAAGGAAGTCTGAGCTACACTCCTAGCCATCCCCACATTACTTCCTCAGGGCCTTGAAATTAACTCTTTCCGTGCTGACAGGGAAATGGCTTTTTGTAAAAAAAGAGGGAGAAACCCACCAATGAATAAGATAAAGTGACTCCTCTGAGTTTTTTAGTAACTAATACTCTCCCAGGAGCAGTTTCTCCCTTGTAATTCGTTTCCTCCTAACATGTGCTGCTGTTACTCAGTACAGGCCTGATTGTGCAACCGTCACTCATGTTAGTGAGCCCTGACAAGTCACGAGCAGAGGTTCTGCAATCAGATCCTCGGCTATCAGACTTCTTTAGAGGGTGTGTTCTGTTGGGCAGGGACTGTTTCAATTGTTTTCTTGTCTGGGGTGGTCTATGCACATCCAGGGTGCTACGCTGTTCTCACTCCCTTTCCACACACGCTCTTCCCACCACTGAAGAAATGAGGGTAGCTGCCACTTTGCTGGCCAGCACAAATACCAGTGCCTTACTCCTTTCAAAGGTCAGTTTGGTCCAGTAGCAATAGTGTTTTGGTTCTGAAGTGTCTCTTGCATCAAACATCAGAGGATTTGGGATGGGGAGGCACCCGTGCAACAAAGAATAAAAGGATACATCCATGTGACTGATCAGCAATGAAAGAAGAGTTAAGGTCCTTGTGAGGCAGATGTTTCCTTTACCTAGTCTAGACAAACAAAAGCATGGCAAATCCCTGGCTTGATTTGATTTTAAGAGGTGTTCAGGGAGAGGCCTTCCTATGCTGCCACCGTTTCTATATAAGTAAACTGAGTAATTTTTGATCAGTCATAACTGTGAAAATGCTGGGGCAAAGCCCTTGTGTTTATGCCTGAGATTTTTCTACATTGTCACTGCTGCTGAGATATTTCATCTACAAACATTTTAAAATTTAATCACTCCGACTGTAATGTGGAGACAATACAGTGCCTCCTTTCTGTATTGCTACCTATACACTTGCATATAAATAGCACATTTGTTTCATTTTGTGAACTCATGGCTAAAAAGTCATTCCACTAATGCTGGAATGCTTTTCCCCATCAGATCTAATACATCGGCAGTAAATAAGAGATCACGTATGCTCCGCCTTCAGGGTGAAATTAATCTCTGTGCAGAGGTCTAGCACAAGGTGTAGGCACCATTTAAGCCCTTACACAGATACCCCAGTGATGGGTTTAAGATGCTAAATAGATCTGTGTTCTATTTTTAGGCAAATAACTAACACCTCTATGAATCAGACAGGTATGACATAGTGTTAAAATAAGTGATCCCATGATAGAGAATTTTACATTGTTGTGCATGTACTTGTGCTGAGCCACATGGCTGGTGAAGCCCTGAAATATTAATGGCCATGCACATTTCTTTGCTGTGACTCAAGCTTTGCTGTGTTCCCGACCCTTGGCTTCTGTTAATCATCTCCTGGGTGTGTGGTCTGCTACTATTCTGAGATATCTTGTGAACAGGGACAAAGTAATTACTTGATCCCTGGCTGTCGCAAGAACCTTTCCGAGAAAAATGGAGAGGGGCACTTCCATTGAAACAATGGACATTGAAACAAAGCCAGTCTGGCTGCTTCAGAAGGTCTCTTTTCTGATGGCCTGAATGCAGATCCACCACTTACTTAACTGTGGGTTTAAAGCCAGCGTTATTTGACTCTCTTAAGCCATCCACCCATTTCTCCCTCAATTAAACATGAATGATTTCTGATCCATTGTTTCCTTCTCCTGCTAGCTTTGTTACAGGCTCCCTTGTAAACAAGACTTTCCAATTCTCCCCTGTGAGCCAGAAAAAAGTTACATCTTTGGTCTCCTCGCTATAATTTCTTTGCATTAATAATCCAGGCTCCTCTAAATCTTTGGAAATGTAATCAGTGTAGCAGAGTTAATTGACACAAACCAAGCCTTGTCCTGAACAGAGCAATGACATAGGAAAATGTCATACCACAGCAGACCCAGAGTCCATCTAGCCCAGGTAGCGGCCGGTACCAGGAGCTTCTTCAGAAGAAGTTGCAAGGATCCTTCATTAGGCAGCTGTGGGACACTCTGGACTATAAGGTGGATAGAAAGGTGGCTAGCTCGTCAGGCTCAAGAGGTAGTGATCAATGGCGGCATGTCTACTTGGCAGTCAGTATCAAGCGGAGTGCGCCATGGATCGGTCCTGGGGCCAGTTTTGTTCAAAATCTTTATCAATGGTCTGGAAGATGGCATGGACTGCACTCTCAGCAAGTTTGCAGATGACACTAAACTGGGAGGAGTGGTAGATACACTGAAGGATAGGGATAGGATACAGAGGGACCCAGACAAATTAGAGGATTGGGCCAAAAGAAATCTGATGAGGTTCAACAAGGACAAGTGCAGAGTCCTGCACTTAGGACAGAAGAATCCCACGCATTGCTACAGACTAGGGATTGAATGGCTAGGTAGCAGTTTTGCAGAAAAGGCCTAGGGGTTACAGTGGACGAGCAGCTGGATAGGAGTCAACAGTGTGCCCTTGTTGCCAAGAAGGCTAATGGCATTTTGGGTTGTATAAGTAGGGGCATTTCCAGAAGATCAAGGAACGTAATCATTCCCTTCTATTTGGCATTGGTGAGGCCTCATCTGGAGTACTGTGTCCAGTTTTGGGCCCCACACTACAAGAAGGATGTGGAAAAATTAAGAGTCAAGCAGAGGGCAATAAAAATGATTAGGGGGCTGGAGCACATGAATTGTGAGGAGAAGCTGAAGGAACTGAAATTGTTTAGTCTGCAGAAGAGAAGAATGAGGGGTGATTTGATAGCTGCTTTTATCTACTGTGACAGAGTCAGACCAGAAGGGTATAGGAGAGTGTTGGAAGGCAGGTATATCAGCCTCAGGATGTGCAGGTCCCTGTTCCCTGGATAGCCAAACAAAGGCTACTCCAGGCCAATCAGGAAGCTTCTAGAAAGTAGCAGAAATAGCTAGCTTGATTGGGACACCTGAAGCCAATCAGGGGCTGGCTGAAACCAGCTAAAAACCTCCCAGTTAGTCAGGAGGGAGAGCCAGGGAGAAAGGAGCTGGAGGAGAAGCTTTGTGATACCCGGAGGTAAGGGAGAAGTCCGAGAGCTGTGGGGAAGTAGCCCAGGGAAAAAGTAGCAACTCAGTCAGTGAAAGGTTGGCTGCCAATAGCTATTACCATTAGGGTCCCTGGGCTGGAACCCAGAGTAGAGGGCGGGCCCGGGTTCCCCACAACCTGTTACTACTGAAACACCTCCTGGAAGGGGAAGGCAGGCCCCTAGCAGGACAGGAGGTTATACTGTCCTGAAATAAGCCCAAAAGGACAACAGAGACTGTGGGAGTTCTCTCACCAACAGCTGTGCCGGCTGATGATGAAAAGGGTTCAGTAGACTGTAACCCTGGCCTAGAGAGAGAAGGGCTATGTGGAGGGTCGCAGTGAGCCTCTGAGGCTAGCACAAACCGCCTGGAAGCGCAGGACCTACAGGGACAAGGCCAGAGCTTTGCCACACTAGCTAAAAGGGGGTTCCAAAGAGAATAGATCTAGATGGTTCTCAGTAGTAGCAGATGACAAAACAAGGAGTAATGGTCTCAAGTTGCAGAGGGGGAGGTTTAGGTTGGATATTAGGAAAAACTGTTTCACTAGGAGGGTGGTGAAGCACTGGAATGGGTTACCTAGGGTGGTGGGGGAATCGCCTTCCCTAGAGGTTTTTAAGGTCAGCCTTGACAAAGCCCTGTCTAGGATGAGTTAGTTGGGGCTTGGTGCTGCTTTGAGCAGGGGGTTGGACTAGATGACCTCCTGAAGTCCCTTCCCACCCTGATATTCTATGAAGGTCTCATCCTAAGCCTAATAACTAGAGATTGGTTTAAACCCTAAAACATGAGATTTTTCTCTCCTAATCCTCATTTTGTTACCATTAATTGTTATAACACCTCAGGTGCCAGACTGGGGGGGAGGGGAGGGAAACGCCACTGGGACCCAGAGTGTAGAAAATTGTGTCTGCTGCTGCATATGTATTTACTCTGCTCTACATGCACAGCGATGATGGAGCACTGTGCTGGAGGAAGGAGAGGACAAGAGACTTTTCAAAGTTTTGGCCCAAGTGAGGGGACATGGAGGTGTCATTTGAGCTCCCCACCTCAGGTGCCAAAATGTTGTGGGCCGGCCCTGTAACTCCGGATAGCCAAAAAATGTCTTTTTGAATTGTGCTATGGTCTCTGAGGTATTTTAGACATCCATTGAAATCAATGGCTATTAGGAGCCTAAATTGCCTTCAGGATCTGGGCCTTGTCCTTACCATCAGTGGTGCACATATTTTTGTCCCACCTCTGCCTCTGCTATAATTTCTTCTTACTCCTCCTCACATGTTTATGCTCCTCTGAGTCTTTTTTCCTTTCTTCTCTTTCACTCCCTCCCAATCTTAACTTTCTGCCAGCTTTGAAGGATGGACAGGATGGTGCTTGGCTGGTAAGAACAGAGTGACTGTGCCAAGAAGAGGTAACAAAGTCCTTCTTCCATAAATCCTCATTTTCCTCTGAAATTCTCTCTCCACACTCTACTTTAGCTAAACTGTTGTCCCATGTTCTGCTTTGGGCCCCAGTCCTACACAAACCCTTATACCTATGCAAAACTCTATGGCGGGGTGGGGGGGCGGTGTCTGCCCATGTAGCTCCATTTGCAGATTTGGAACCTTTGGTTGTCTCATGACTGTTAGAACAGGGCAGTGAATCTGTCTTATTGTGTGCTTTGTACATTAGTGGCCTCTCATAAATGATTAGTAATAGCCTGTGTGTTAAAAAAAAATGGCAGGAAATGCTCCCACGCAAACAACTATGTTAAAGTGTTGATACTGTGAATAAAAACATTAATAGGAGAAAATTCCCAAGCCCTATATACTCAGGCACCTCAGCACAATTTCACCTTTGTTTAATTATTTCCTTACCTATATCATTGTGCTGAGGTTTTAGAAGAACATGTGAAATCGCTTTGACCTCGCTCTGTTTATTTTTCCTCTTAAGTGTACCTAATTTTTTATAATACAGTTTTCTTTAGATGCAAATGTATAAATAATTCCTAATCCCTCCAATATCCGCAGGAGGTCAGTGCTGTGGTGACATAAGGGTCTTGCCAGTTCTGATACATCCTGTCCACCTGATGACCAGTGAAGATGCAGTAGTACATGAGCTATTAGTACAGAGAGAGAAGCATCCATTGCGGAGCGTTCCCCATACGGGAGCTAATTTAGTAAGTCACTGTGAATGAGAGATAGGGTCGGCACACATTTCTCAAAAGCTGGGGAGCTCATGATTACCCAGTGTTTAAGACAAGGATGTTAAATCTTGACCTGCAACCGTTACATGATATCAGCAGAAGACATGCACAGTTACGGACGTTAGCCAGACAACACGTGGACAAGACTTCTTAGAAAGACAAATGTCGTGTGTGGTGTCATACTGATTAACACAGAGGAGCCCATTCATTGTCAAAGCAGATAGCGAAGAGTGGGAGCTTGTAAGCTCAACCTAGAAACCTTGGGCCTGACTTACCAAAATACTGAGTACCTGTCCCAGTGGCGTAGCTAGGGGTGGAAATTTGAGTGGGCACCGACTTTCAGGTGGCTGGGCAATGACAGACTGTGCTAGCTCAACTTCTCTCCCGACAACACCTCCTTTCCCTAGTGCTCCCTGACAGAGGGCTTCACCTGCTGAGCTCGGCACACACGTGCCTCACCTTGGGCGATCACCACCAGCAGTGCCTTCTCCGCCACGCTTCCCTCACTTCTCCTGGGGGGATCCCCGGTGCCTCCTCCTCACCCCACGCTCACAGGGGCCAGACCTGGTGCTGCGCATTGTTGAATGCAGCTCGGCACCCCATGCCTGCTCACTATCCCCTCCCCAAAGATCAATTGCCCTGAGGGCCCAACAATTCCCCCTCCAGCGGCTGGGGGGAAACGCAGTGGGCACCCTTCCCCGTGCACGGGGTTGATTTCCCAGCATAAACGGCCCACACTGTGTTCTGCATGGGGGAGGGCCCAGGGCCCATGCTCCATGTGTGGGGTGGTGGTTCCCATCACCTGCTTTCCAATCCTCCCCTCCCCTGATGATATGGCCAGGTGGAAGGCGCTGGGGTGCCAGAACAGCTGGGGCGCTAATGTGTCTCTGTGATGCTGTCTTTCGACGCTTCTTTCTATGTGGCTGCTGCATACCCCTGCTCAGATTTCGGTGGGCCTGGATGCTAAGTGGATGGGCTGCAGCCCACCCATGGCCATGTCCCTGACCTGCCCCACCATTGTCTTCAGTTAATCATTAGTGCACTGCACTTTGGAAAATTGGGCCAAGGTGTCTAAACCTGCTTTCTCACTCCCCCCCCCCCCCACCCACTCCAAATGGAGGCATCCAAGAAATCAGTGATCTCTTCTCCGGCTTTTGGCCCCATTCTTGTTTCCCGAACCCCTGACCTGCTCCTCTCTTCTGTGCCCATCGTCCTTCTGCCTCCTTCCTTCATTTCCTTTTTCTTGCAATCCCATTCTACTTTCTCTGGTTTTCTTGGAAGTCTTTCCTTATTTAAAAAGCCTCTCAGTGTTGCTCACTGGCCTCTCCACCTCCAATTTTGCCTTGTCCGTTTTTCTGAACGTCAAGGGGATAAGGGTTGAAACAAATAACTGGGCAGGAGTGAGGCTTAACGATTCTGAAAGTAAACAATGAACAGCCCCCTGGCTCTGGAACATGCTCTTGGTTCTGCTGTGCCCTGAATGAAGTCAGGGGCCTTCATGCAATGTATAATGACTAGCCAGCCAATGCATGAATTATGGCCTCTCATTCAGCACAGGGTGACCTAATTTACATTATGTGATCCGTAGAGACTGATGACTGGAAAAATCCTCACAAAAAGCCTGATGACATCCTCTCTTCCTTCCCTCAAGAGCATGGCAAGTCCCCGTGAGGGTTGTTGTGCTCTGTCTCATCTCTCTAGCTGCTTTTGTCAATACAAATCCTTTCCCAAATTTGTGCGTGTGTGTGTGTCTGGACTGAGTTAGTGAGTCCATTTCCCAGCACCGCCCTTTCCTTCATTGTAAAGGGGAAAATGATTCACTCAGTTTTTGAAAAGAGGGACGATCCAAAAGGCAGACCCCAGCAGGGACTAAATCTCCTCCCAAGAGGCTTTGTAATTTTGATCTGGGAGTCAGAGCTAATAAGCAAGATGGCTTCTGCTCCCAGAAAAGGTGACCTGCCCACCTCAGTTATCATTCACAGGGAGACTCTGAATTATTTTTTTTTCCCAGTGAAAGCCTTTACATCACTCACTACAAAGCCCTTTGCATAGGCACCATTGGGACAGCCTTTCTGCTTCCCGCAGAACACACTAATAGAGTGAGTTTCTTTTTAATATATGAGAACACACAAATGTACAGCAAAAGCACAGAGAGAAGCTTAGATGATCTCTTTGGTGTTTCCCTTGGTATCTCTTCAGTGTTCCCTCTCAAAGCAACAAAGTGAGAATAAATTCAAATAAATCCCCCCTCATCCCTGTATCCCTCCACTAAAGCACTTTCATTGCAAATTATTCTCTTGGGAAATTAGTGCTTTGGGCTTTTTTTAACAGTACTTCTAGAGCACAGCATTGAGAAAAGTTGTCTATTGAGATATGCACTGAATGGGTTGTGAAAGGCCTGATAGGTCAACTGCTCTTTTTGATTGAGAGTGAGTGTGACATAAACAACTCCATCTGCGCCACTACAGTCAGCCATGCCTACTTTGCGTGTGTGGTGCTTGTTCCCCTAGTCCCCTTCTCTGTGTCCCTCCCTCTCTTCTGAGCTTTGCTTTCCGTGCTGGATTTTAAGGCCAGCTTGTGTTGCTGGCTACAGTAATTATGAAAGCTATCTTGTTTTGGGTTGAAGGAAAGGCACTCGTTTGGGGCTGGCTATATGCAGCGAATTGAATTACTGTATTGTATATCTTCAGATGCTTCCCCTGCGTGCATGGCATGGCTGTTTGAAGCAAAAACACTAGGCTTTGGAGGTTAGGAGGACAATGCTGAAGGCCAATAATGGATGTTTGTGAACGCAGCTTGCATTTTAGTACTTCCTGTCTTTAGCATTGTCCTTCGTTTTCTCTCCTTCTTCCTCTCTTTTAATTCACTCCTCCCCACCCCCACCGTAAAGCACTTAGTGCTGCCGAGAGAAATTGGAGTGGCTGAATCTAATTAGTTTAGTGTCAGTGTCTATGTGTATAGCATGGGCTTTCCCAAGCCACTGCTTTAACCCTGCAAATGAAATGATGCATGAGGTCCACACGCTAAACCTTGCCGCCTGGGAGAGGAGGCACAGACGGACTGAATAACCTCAAGGACTCATCTTACAGTAATACTTTGCCCATCTATAACACTGTGTAAATATTAATAAATCACCCTTCTCCCCACCTTGTGAGGCAAGTAACGATCATCCCTCTTTACAAAGGGGAAGAGCA
This sequence comes from Dermatemys mawii, assembly GCA_007922305.1. Lineage (NCBI taxonomy): Eukaryota > Metazoa > Chordata > Testudines > Dermatemydidae > Dermatemys > Dermatemys mawii. The sequence continues at coordinate 2,393,942 of ML677386.1, forward strand.
TACAGAGGGGAGGTGGCTTGCCCAGTGTCACGTATGAAGTCCTTGGCAGACTAGGAATAGAACCCAGATCTCCTGTGTTCCAGTCCCAAATTTTAACCACAAGACAAGATCATCCTTCCTCGCATATCTCAGCACCTTCTCTGCCACACTGTTGGTGCTGCTTTCAAATACATGAGCCCATCAATAAAATCCATGGCCAGGAGCGCACCCGGGACGTTAATAGATTTCCATCAATTTTTTTGAGACCAACTTGTTTATTTATGTAATGCTTAAACACCCTCTTTCCCCCTCCCAGCCCATACATGATCTTTCCGTTGCCCTTCTGGGCCCTCCCTCTTTGCAAACAGCAGATATAGCGCCTCTACCCTGAAATTTCCATCACTGAATCAGTTGCTCACAGGTGGTAGGGGGAGAATAATACTACAGATTCTGCATGTGAACATCTATTAGTGGAATTATTTCAGGAAATCTGTGTATTTAATTTATTTATAATTTATTACTAGCGGATTCCATTCATTAACAACCCAAGAGGGAGAAAATAATTCATTTAAACAAGCAGTAAGATATTTGTAAGTCAAGGACTTATTATGATCCAGTCTCAAGGAAACATGTAAGGCTTCAGAAATATATTAAGTTTATCTATGCCAGTTAAGTTGTTTTACATAAGAGAGAGACATTTAATCCTACTGATCTGGCTCTAACAGCTCAAGAGGAAACCAATTCAGATCCACTGTAATCTGAGTAATAGGTTCAAGGCTAGCTCTTTCTTATCAGAGGGAAAGGAGGCATTTCATCTCACACTCAGTGCTGTCTTCCCTATAGTTATTTCCTGGTGGCCAGATATGAGCACTGGCCAATTAGTGGCATTCATCTTTCAACAGCTGAACTCATCATGTATGCATCCTGCCTCTGCTGACTTTAGCTGAGACTTGAACCAGGATCTCACAATATACTTGCTCTGCCTCCACCAGGTGATCCAGAAGGGAGCAGTAGCTTCTTGCTGCCTCAGTTCCCCACCTGTGTGTTAGGAGTTGGGAGGATAAACGTATTGAAGACCATGAAGCACTTTGAGATCTACTGGTGAAAAGCGCTCTGTAAGCATAGGGTTGGCAGAATTTGTTTCTTTTTTTGTTTTATGAATTCAACAGATAATATTGAGTCATTTTAAAGCATTTTTTCAATTAAAATGTGTGCAAAATTATGGGCAAAGCAGAATCAAGCTCAATGACTCTGATGAAAGCAGCCCCTGCGGACTACAGGTGAGGCCAGATCCTGGGAGATGCTGGTGCTAATGCAGGACTACACAGGCTCTGGAAGCCAATAGGGCTATGTCACCTGCAGTAGACCACCTGGGCTGTGTTGGAGTTGTGAAGGGCCTGGAATAACAGCAAAGCATTTAGTGGGCCTGTGACCTTGTAGGGGAACGGTCACCATCTTGCACTGTCAATGTCTTCAGTGAGAGTTTTAAGCAGATGGGAAGATTTGAAAAAATAATGCCCAGTAAGAGTTCACGTGGTGACCCTTTCCCTCCTCCCCTGAAACAGAGTTTCTAGCAAGTTTGTCAGGTCCTTTGGTTCTATCTGCACTCAAACTTGAGGAAGGCATTCCCAGAGAAAAAGTTTCAAAACATGTACAGTTCCATTCATACAGTTCTGCCTACCTTCCCCAGTCAGCAGTGGTAGAGAAAGTGGGGACACAGTTGGTATTCATCTGTTAAACAGGCCCTTTGGGAACAGTCTCTCTAAAATCAGACATCTGGCACGCTCTTCTCAGCCACTTCACTTTGTCTTCTTTTTTGTGCAACGCTGAAGCTCAGTGCACATCCTGTCTCTGCACCTGGACTAAAGCTTTGGTTTTAAACTCAATTGTCTCCTGTGTGTTTGCTTGTTCTGCACAAGGCTGATCCCACTGGGAGCTGAGCAGGGAGCTGTGAACTAATTTAAAGATGTTCCTTGGATAAAGGAGTGAAGTATTTAAAGGGAAATTCCTGGTGAGCTGGAAACCCAGGTGAAAAAAGATGTTCTCTTTCTCTCTCTTTCATATGAATGGTGAACTTCCACCTTTTGCGGCATGCATTTCATAGCCAAGATAGCGGTGAATCATTACAGGAGACTTTATATTAAGTTAAACCTGCACCATGCCAGCTTTTCTTTCGATCCCATGAGGAGCTGATGCGTGCCCTGTTAGTATCTTTTCCTTCCACTTATCTAGGTTACCTTCTCAACTTACTTATCATGGTCAGTCTGTATTTGCTTTTAGTTGTCATGTTACGCAGGGCTTATAAAACTACAGGGAGACCTGCTAGAGGTAGATGTGTGAGACTAATTCACTAAGGCTTAGATATTCCCATCCAGTGCAGAACCTGATTACCAGGCTATGCACCAGGTATTCCCAGAAAGGTGGCCTGAGAAGGCTTCCTCCCCAAGGCCACAGAATGGCTGATGTAGCACTAGCAATCTGGCCCTAACCTGACCACTCCAAGGGGCTAGAGCAGGGAAGATGGCAGGATCTATGTGGTAGCAGATCTGTACCAACGATTCCTACCTCTCACTTCACACACACCCGTTGTTTACCTGAGACTCCAGATGCAGCAATGGATACATTATGACCCACTGCTCCTTCCTCTCAGACTGCAAAAATAAGTTGGCAAAGATCAGACACGCACTTCCCACCTCTGCTTATTTCTCCAGAAGATTCCCTTACGGGTCAGCACGACTTATTTTCTGATGACTGAGCTTCAGCCAATTCAAATTTACTTCTCTTACTTCTCCCAGACCCTGGGAAAGCACAGAAAGCACTGTGTCCAAGTCTGACGAAGAGCGGCATGTTAGCTGCGTATGAACAGGGCAGGCTGTACTGTCTCGTGCTCTCCCCAAGTAGCCATGACAAAGAGGGAGGACAAGGTGGAATCTTGCAGAACACCACATGGAGACATTCCTTTTGGAGAAGTGAAGTTTTAGCTGTGGGGATCTCCCTGACGGTTACTGAAGGGCCTTCCCATCCACTGCCACAAGGATCTGCAAGTGAGTCAACAAAAAGGTATGGGATGTGAAAGGCTGGTGATAGTGCTAACTAAATCAGCCAGGGCACTTCTTTGTGTCCATTACCAGAAAGAGGTAATGACCATAGGTGACAGCTCCGTGTCTCTTCTAGACACTTGCCTGAAACCCAGACTTGCTGACATCAAATCCTGAAAACCAGTACTATCAAAGTAACATAAATTTCTCTCAGTTTCCACACGCACACATTGATTGGCATACATCTGCCCTCTAACCCAGAGTGACATGACCCCGTGAGAAGGCGTGATAGGAGAGAAAACGAAGGACAATGCTAAAGACATGAAGTACTAAAATGCGAGCTGCGTTCATAAACATCCATTATTGGCCTTCAGCGTTGTCCTCCTAACCTCTGAAGATAGGCAGATACTGCCCCATGTGCTCCCTCATCCCCTCATATATCCCTGCCCCTGTTGTCTATCCCCTCTCTCGCTTGCTGTCCCCAGTTCTGCAATGTGCTGCTGCTCCCGATTCCCCACTACACAGCCCCCGACCGCAGGAGCTGCCTCCTACTCTACTGTACTGATGCTTGTTGCTTCTCCCTGCTGCTCCTTCCCAAAGTGCTGAGCTCTCCCTCAGCCCCATACCTAAATTCAGGCCCAGGCTACCTTTACCCTGGGGTCTTCTTGCTCTTCTTGCTGGCTCTGGGGCAGCAGAGAGGAGAGGGTGGCTGGAGGAATGAGTCCAGGGCCTGCTAGATTGAGCTAGGCAATTATCTTCCCCCTGGAGATCCTACCACCGGCTCTCTGGGATGAGGGTAGAAGGGACCTGCTCTTGACAGCCCCCAAACACTGGAAAAGGGTGGAAGCCAGCCATCATCTTCTGCAGCCAGCATGAGGGGCAAGAAGACTGGTGAGGAGAGGAAGCCAGGAGCTGGGGATAGGTGTCAAGACTACATCACACTGGGTGGAGTGGCAAGGCAGCAGCCGCCTGTTTGGGTTGGGAGTGAGGAATTCTGGGAGCATGAACCAGGGAGGAGGGAAGTGCTAGGCCCTTCAGCCCACCCCTTGGCCTTGAGGCGACAGGGCAGGAAAGGCCAGAGCTGACTGGGAGATCAGGTCTTTGGTTATTCAGGTGCCAGGCTTTCCTTCAGCACAGCAATCAGCCCTGCATGGCTGCTTTTCCCCAGGAGGTGGGGGGACGGGGAAGAGCCACCAGTCAGGTGAAAACCCATGTCCAGGAACCAGAGTGGCAAGGGTTAAGGACGCCCAGGAGATCAAGCATCTGTGCCACTTTTTTCTCTGTACCTGCCCCTAACAATGGTAAGCTAGAGACTGTGAGAGATTTGTGATATTATAAATGTCAAGAGCTTGTTTCCTAGGCAGCAGTAACACCCCCTTGCCTTTTAAAGGATAGCCAGCAGTCTGCCATCTCAAAAAGAACAATCCTTATCACCAGTTGGTTCAAAACTTTCCCTCTGGCCTCGATCAGCCACGAGGTGCACAGGTCCAGCTCCCAGGCAGTTGTCTTGTTTTTGCCAGGGCTTCTGGAAGGAAATGGATGAAGCTCCATACTTGGGAGAAAGTGTGTAGCCCGATCTGGGGCCAACCATCTTGGAGCAGGTCTAGTTCTGTACCCTAGTATTGTCTGTGTGTGAGAGAGAATGTGAGCATTAACACCAAACAATAGTTTTCTCTCTTTTCATCCTCCCTCGTATTCATTCTTTCGATTTCTAGTTTTGCTTCATTGTCTCTGCTGCTTTGTGTCATTCCATGTCTATATCTCTAGTTCATGTCTCTTGTTTTCTCTTCCAGGCTTCCCGCCTCTAGCTATGGCTTTCCCTTCTCACAGTAAACTAGTTGGTTTTAAAGCACAGAGAACTATCAAGCTACTTTTGATGTGATGCATGTTTGCAATCCTCTGCTGAGAGAGCAAAGCTTATGCTTTCTGCAAGAGCACTGCTGAAAAGTAAATTCTATGTGGTGTGAATTGGGTGTGATTTTTACCATGCGATTGGCATGAAATGCACAGAGAGTGATGGCTTGCTGGGATGAGCTCAGCACAGTCACAGTGGGATGGGTTAGGCCCAAGCTGCTTTTTAGGTCTCTTAGCTGAGTTGCTACTTTTGAACAAAAATGTGGTTAGATACAGTGTAATAAACATAGAGGGAGCTGAGGAGGAGTAAGGGCTGTTTGGGGACAATAAAGATTACTTGTGTATGAGCACCACAGAAGTCATCACCAGAAAGATTGGTGTTAAGAATGGAGTTATATAGTGGACCAGGGTAAGGAGGAAATGAAAAAGGAACAAGGTGGGGAACAAGGTCCAAGGTCTTTGCCTAACTTCCTGTATAAGCTAGCTGAAAACGGACACCGAAGATTGTGTTATGCAAATAGACATGACTGATTAAAGCTGATCATCTCTCAAGAGATCCTAAATTCTAAACACAATCCCAAGGGTGGATTAGCAATATGTTCCTGGGATCATAATAGAGATGCATGGTCTGCCATAGTAGAGATGCATGGTAAGCAAAAGAGCATACAGAACACGAGAGAGTAGTAGCAGGCTGTGCTCCTCATATCTGAGATAGAGTGTTGGAAGAAACACCCAGAATACGTTCAAGAAGTAACTGGAGTTGAGCCACTCAGCACTGGTCTATGCAGTTCTTGTATCGCTGTAAACACATCAGTTTAGAAACAGACACGGACCATTACAAAGGTGCTTATATTGGTATTGTTGTATAGTTGGTTGTTGTAGTAATAGAATCTTCTCATTGCTATGGCAACTGAATTAGATTATTAGGGGATAGCCCACTCGGTTTTGGCTGGTTGTTGGTTAGTTCAGTGTGGTAATAAATGGCTGCTTTGAAGGTCGAAAGCTCTCTGCGTGTCAAGTGATTACTTCCTAAAACTGCTACCCCCAAGGATACAACAGGTATAACTTGTTCCTGAAAAATGTACTAAATAATAATGCCCAAGATATCACATCCACATCTTGGTGGCAGGCTACTGACCAAAATCTAACACTGTGGCACTAAACTTTAAAAAGCAGAATTGAATAAAGATTCAGCACAGAGGCTGTTTGAGTCGAACAGTCACAGTCGGATCTCCCCTCTGAGAGAGAGTCCCTTATTGTAGCTCAGAGCTGGATCTGCTTCAAGGCCCAAAGGTCCGTGTATCGCAAGCAGGCAAGCTCTCAAATCTGTGATGTGGAAAACCCTGTAGAAAAAGATGGAATGAAATTGTATCTGAAAAAATGGAGCATTTGCCAAGCCCAATACACCATAGTGCAGTGACATCCTCATCCTTACATCGTCACAGTAATACAATTAGAGTGGGAGTTTCCAAACACTCATCATTTGGCCTCACTCTGCTCCCAGTGAAGTCAGTGGTAAAACTGCCATGGACTTCCCCAGGAGCAGAGATTAAATTGATGCTGAGTCCTTCTGAAAATCCCAGCCATAGGCTTAGTCTGCAGTAGACAAAGTTTGTTGGTCTAGCTCCGCTGCCAGCCCCTCTTAGTGGAGGGTTTATACCAGCAAAAAAGTCCTTTTGTTGAGGTAGTTTGAACCTGTTGCCTGAATGAAATAAACTATACTGGCAAAAGGACTTTTATGCAGTATAACTACGTGTACTAGGGCTTTCACCAACGCAGAAATGTTACAAAAAATCACACCTCTCACTGGTGTTACTCTACCGGCAAAAATCCTAGTATAAACCTATCCTCAGTGTCTTCCTGTTACACAACTAATTTGATTAGTCTGGCTTTTATACAAAACTGATTTCATTTACTTATATTGATTAAGGATAAAGTCTCTTCTCTTTTCCTATTCTAATGTTTACCGGTGCATTTACTAAAGCCAGGTCTACACTACTTCTTATTCAGTATAACTTAACATCACTCAGGAGAGTGAATACCCTCCTCACGCCCCACGAGAGACATAAGTTACACTGACCTAAGTTTCAGTGTGGACAACACGATGTTGGCAGGAGAGCTTCTCCCTCTGGTATAGCTACCACCTCTTGTGGAGGTGGATTTATTATGCCAATCACAGAATCATAGAATATCAGGGGTGGAAGGGACCTCAGGAGGTCATCTAGTCCAACCCCCTGCTCAAAGCAGGACCAATCCCCAACTAAATCATCCCAGCCAGGGCTTTGTCAAGCCTGACCTTAAAAACATAAGGAAGGAGATTCCACCACCTCCCTAGGTAACCCATTCCGATGAGAGAGCTTTTTCCCATCGGCATAGAGCATCTTCACCAGACATGTTATGCAGCTGCGCCGATGTAGCACTTCTAGTGTAGACTAACCGTAAGTTATACGTTCACTTCTACCTGTCCTTTTGTCTCTGTCTCTTTATCTTTTCTGTCTAGGTTTGTATACTTCACCCATTAATGTTGTATCTGATTGCCTCTTCCAGTGGATGCGTCTTTAGATCTATGTAGTGCACACTAGTTCAGGTGGTCTTGAGTCGTTCCCATAAAGTGTGCTTAGCTCTGCTTATGTTCTACAACACCTTTTTGTCAGTGTTTCACTAGCAGCCATTCAAGCAGCGGGTATTTTCTTTTGAAGGCAGCCTACTTGTAGTGGAACATAAGCATGGAACATTAAGCAATCAGTGTGTCCACTTGTGTGAATCTGTGTTCCTCAACTTGAGTGTGGGTTGCCAAATCTGTCCCTCAATATTATAACCAAAACTGGCTGGAGAATGACATCATGCAACAGCACCCAACGTTTCAGTATTAGTTTTCATGCCACACTAGAATAAACCCCAAACTTTGTAAATGTTTACTCTCTGAAAGTGACCAGAGAGTCTGCCCTAGATCCTAGAAACCATCCTTTGACAATGTTGTTGAAATTGATGTGTTTTCACAGAATGTTTTGGCTTTGATGAAACACATATTTCCACGGCAAAACATGCCAAGGAGCTCTAATTAGACCCAATAAGAGTGTCAAGCCTTCCCAGTGTGACTTGTATCTACTTGTCATGATTGTAAAGATGGGCCTGCGTCACCAAACTTGGATCTACACCTGGATTTCAAACCCCCTGCAAAAGTGGGTGGTGATCAGCTCCAGGGTTGGTTTTGGACTGTTACAAAAATACACACGTAACATGGAACTATATAATTACATAATGACTAGACATCATTTCTGTTGCCCAAAGTTCCGTGAAAGCAGGCCTGTTTGAATGCAGAAAAATCAGTGTGGGTGTAATTAGAATTCACATTGCTGATGTCATTTACAAAGGTCATCTCAGACTGGGGAGAGATTGAAAGTGTTGCTGTTAATCGAAGATCGGCTATTTAACAAGTCTTTCTGAAAATAAACAGAGCACAATAACATTACTGCTGCTGTCACCTTCTTCTTCCTCCCCTGCCCCAAAGCACTTTTAATATATCTCTTGTTTTGCTTACTATAAATATAATGAATTCACTGTCCTTGCAGGTCATGGCTGAGTTGTATAATGGCCAGTAGGGTAATAGTGCAAATTCCCACCAGTGTCTAGGATCATGACACTGGTCTAACTCTTTTTTTCACTCACAAGTCTTGTTGATAAAACTAGCTGAAAGTGTGTGTGTGTGTGTGTGTGTGTGTGTGTGTGTGTGTGTGTGTGTGTTTTTAGAGCAAGCTCAAATTACCAGGAATGTCCAGGCGTTTCTTCCTTCCCGCTGCCTTGTAAAATGAACAAACCTTCCCAGCCCCACATCTGAGTGCTCAAAAGACCCAAGAAAGTATCACTTCTGGTGGGATTTCAAAACCCAGCCTGACGCAATGGTGCCAGATTCCAGTTAAACAGCTGCTGTGTACTGTCAGATCTACCCGCTACAATGATTTGTACTGCCCATGGCTGTACCACTTACAGCCATTTGTTTAAAAAACAAAGAGACAGATAAATCCAACTCTTACACTTCTCCTAGCAAGCTCCTATTATCCACGAGCCTCTTTTTAAAAATGGCTTGCTGTAGCATGCATTAGAGCTAAATTATCATTTATGTTTGTCACAGGGGTTGCTAATGTGTAATGAGATTTTAGAGTTAATGTTTTGTACAAAGCACTTAGTGGAGCCGGAATGAAATTGGTTCAGGATTCTGATGTGGTGTTTTAATTAACGATAGTTTCCAATCACGGCCGAGCAAACGGCTTGTCAGAAGATTTTTATACTCATCAGCCAATATGCTGAGGTAATCTTGGTCTTGCTTTCTGCTTTTGGGCGCCATTGAGGGAATTCGGTGAGGGAGCCGCTTTGAAATGAACACACTGCTACTTTGCTCGGCTGGACGCCCCTTAAAGGAGACAGACCATTTATTTGAGGCTATTAAACGTCCACATGGACGGTGAGGATTTGATTCACTGCTGTGTTTTTCCACTCGTGCTGGTGTGACTCCATTGCACTGTAACTACACTACACTGCACTGAAAGCAGGCAGGAGCCAGAGTCTATGATGCTAGGGCCGACCCTGATCCCTTCACAGTATGGGTCTGACCTCTGACTTCTAACTGCAGTTCTCTCCCCTGCTCTTCTACCAGGGAGAGAAAAGAGAGACAAAAAGGGTGTGTGTGTGGGGGGAGGGGATTTTGAGTAAATGTAACTGAATCTGCAGTAGGAGGAGGGGGCAGCAGCATTGGGCATCTCAAACAAACTTCATACAAGTTATTTAATTTTTCATTTGGTTCCTAGCTACTAGGGTGATGGGTGGTTAGGCACAGCTAAACTCCAGAATGCCGGTCTAGTCATCTTTGGTGTTACTAATCAATGTAAAAATCTTAATAGAGCTGTTCCTTTGATTATAGAGGAAGAACAAAGGTTTCATTGCATCTAATGTCCAACACAGTGATTTAACGTCTGTACTGAAGGCAGAGTACTGAAGCATATGAGGAACCTCACCCAATGTCAAGTACTAATGGGGGCTACAAAATAATCATATTTTTAAAAAAAGATTGTCAAACTAGGCCATAACCTAATGCCATGTATGCAGCTTCCTAGGACAGTGAGCTTGTGTGCTAGATAGAGATCACAGACATTAGTGGATGTCACATCATGACATGGTACATCTTGGATTATTGCAGCAGAGGGGAAGCCTTGAAAAAAGCAAACAAACACAGCACCACTAAGAATCATATTTATTTTCGCAGTTTTTCCATTCTAAACTTTTTATATGTGAAAAATTGCCAATCATCCAGCAATGTGGTTAACATGCCATTTGGTAGGGAATTTAATTGAATCCCTTTTAGTATATGCATTATTCTTTTTATTAGGTGTTTGCCTTTAAGGGAGAGAAAAAAGGATTTCATTTTATATGCAGTCTTGCCATTATTGTTTTCTTTAAGGTTCACCTCCTTATACGTTTTTCTTTCTTTTACAGTTTTGTTAATTTAAATGTCTCATGTGCAATCTGGGATGCAGTAAACAGACTATTTTCACAGGATTATTTCTACCATTAGCTATTCCTTTGGTGAGCTCGGGAGTTCCGCAGCGGAATTCACCTGAGCTGTGTGAAGGGACTTTGGGGACTAGAGCGAAGAGATGAGGGCGAATTACTCAGAAATAAATGTGCTGTGCTGGATGCGTGGATATCCAGGATAGTGTAACATTTACTCTGCTTTTATCCATAAACTTTGACAGAGATCATAGGAACTCAGGAAATTATAGGGATGGAAAGAAGCCAAGAAATTTGTTCAGGTCAGTCCCTCTGTGAAACAGCATCCCATCCTGTAATTATAGCTATGTCCACCCTGTGAGCGAGGGCTGGGATTACCTTGCTTATGTACATATACTCACATGATTATAAATAGCAGCGTGCCTGTGACAACATGGGTGTGGGCAATGGAGCCCTGGCTGAGCCAGGCCAAGTACTTACCCACTGATTTCAGGCAGGTTGGTACTTGCACAGCTCAGTCGTGCCTCTGCTGCCTCTACTAGTGCTACTGTGGCTACACTGCTATTCCTACTTGTACTAGCTCGATGTGCAGAGGAATCGATCAACAGCTTGTAGTATAGACATAGCCTACAATATGTACTATAACTATAGAGCTTCTCTTTTGTCAGGCTGCATTTGGCAAACCGCTTAGTGCATGAAGTTTACATTTTTTGGGGTGGAGAGGTACTGCTAGAGCCAGTAGTTCCAACTCCAAGTGTTCAAAAATCAGGAGTCAGGCCCCTCAAAATCATGAGACTGACTGAAAATGATGAGTTTTTAAAAAATAATGAATTTTGGATTCTTTGGATTTGCCCTCTTGTTTCTGGGCCTTTAGAGTGTGCTTGGGCCATGTTTTGAAGTCTTTCTCCACCCCCATGAGGACTAGACACGTATGTTGATATTTTCACTGTATCGCAGGACTCCAGGAGCTGAGGCTTTATGAAAAGCATCAAATCCCACGAGGCTATACAAGTGAGACTTGGCAAGGCTTGAGGTCCAGGCTGACACCTCTCCTTGCTACTAGCATGCATCTTTGCCGCCATGTCACTACAAAGATGCTAGCATGTCTCCTCCATATTAGATTCCATTAGGGGAGCTGACCCGTGAGAGCTAGGGGGTGCTGTGTGCTCTCTGGTATGGACAGAGCAATAACTTGTGGGTTCCTCCTTGCTGACATCAGGATTTTTTAACAAATGAATCTTTTATTTCCAGGAGGTAGGGGGGAGGAGTCTTTCCCTGTCCATAGTGCTCTGAGCTGGAGGAGGAACTGGGAACCTGGAGCTGGTGGGAACCCATTGATATTCTGTGTCTGAAGGGGGATTTAGAAGCCTAACTTTAGGCACCTTTGATTAAAGATTTGCCACACGTTGCTAGCACTGGCAAGATCATGGGCCCAGATCCACAAGGGGACTTAGATGCCTAAGTCTGGGTTTAGGTGCCTAAGTCTCAGCTTTAGGCTACACTGTGATCCGCAAAACTCCTCCCAAGCCCTGTAGTGCCTAAACGTACTCTGTGCCTGAATTTTCAGGATAAGAGTTCCCATGGTGCCCAAGTGCCTGTCCCTGGGCATGAGCATGGCTGACTTGGACTGTTAATCCACAGTGGAGTAGGTTGAAGAGGAGACTGAGGGAGTCTCACATTGGAATGTCCCATAGCTCACGGCACTCACCTTTCTCCCGCTCAGTCAGAAGGGGCCATTGAACCTGGGTCGCCCATGTCCCAAGTGAGTGCTCCATCCTCTGGGCTAAAAGGTCTAAGTTTTGAACCTTATAACCTTGCACCTGGAGCAAGGCAGGTACCTGACTCATTCCTGCAAGGAATGACCAAGGGGCGTCTAAGCCACCTGACTCCAGGAGAGGGGTTCCCCTGGCTGGCTCGCTGGCAGAGTCTGGGGTGCAGAGAGGCACCTTAGGTGCCACTCTCTGTGAGGGAGTGGGGCCTAAGCCACTTCCCTCTCATCAGCATCTCACCTTGGCTAGCGTAAGGGGCTCCCTGGCTTGCGTGCTGGCTTTTGTGGATCGCATTCTTCAGTGCCTGTCTCTCTGCATCCATTGCACGGGGAGCCTGGGTGCCTCTCTCGGGCTTTGTGGATCGCACGGTCCTGTGCCTGAAAGTTAGCATTGCAATGCTCAGCCTCGCCACGCCTTGGTGGAGCTGGGCTTAGATGTGTAAATACCTCTGAGTTTTGCAGCATGGTATGTGATAACAAATGTAACCATTAGTAAAATAGCTTAACATCTCTTGTATAGCGCTCCAAGCACCTTGATGGGTATGTGCTATATATAATATCTATATCTATTTCTCAAAGTATTATTTATCAGCTGACTGATTTCACAGCCGTGAGCCCCTTTCACTCTTACAGCCTCACTCTTGCAGCTATAGGAAGGTCAGCTGTTTTCCCCCGCAAGGGGCACATTCTCCTCCCCAGGCATGTTCAAAACTGCCGTTAGCATTTATGAGAGTTTGCCAGGTGCAAGGAATGCAGGATGAGCCTGTAAGTAACCAGACCCCCCAAAGGGTGTATTGCTGTGTTAAGGAGCCAGGCAGAACAGACAGGTGCGCAAACTCCTGAGCCAGTCTGCTCTCATTTGGAGAATGGATTTTTGTGATATCAGAGCAGCAAACGTTGGGAGAGACGGAAGAGGGGGCGGGGTGCTGTGTACAGGAAGCACATTTCCCTGAGCTCTAGCTTGACACATGTGCAGGTCTTTAAACCCCATGAGCAGCTGTTCAGCCAAGGGGCGGTTTTTGAGAGTCTCCATTTCTGATCAGGTCCCCTAGAGGTTACAGACATGATTTGGGCCAGTCTGCAGCTGTTGTCTTGAGGCCGGAGGAGAACGAGCTCTGATTGCTGCTCATGTTCCAAGGAAGACGCTCCTGACAGAGGAGATTGACCTCTTGTGAGCAATACATTCATGGAGGATTTACATTACAAACCGAAGCAAAAGGGCTGCAGTTTGTTTTGATGAAATATGACAAGTGAAGCCCCCTCCAGAGGTCAGCTAGGGCTGGAGAGACAGCAGAAGCATCAGCATTGCCATTTTCCCTTCCAGAGTACAGCGCTAGCCTCTCATCTGGCAAATTCTGAGCACTCTGTGGCTGTGTCTACACTTCAGACACTACAGCAGTACAGTGGTTCTTTGTTGGGAGGCTTGAGCTCTTTTGCTCCAAAAGTCCTTTGCTCCAGCATCTTTTGGCGTCTCTGAGGGTGTTAGTGGGGCAGTCTGAGTGCAGCAGCAGCTGACTGCAGACACGTCTGGGGCTCCCAGCAGAAACTTGCAGTGGAAGACCCCGCACTGCACACTGGCCACTGGTTAACGCATCTGAGGCTTGCAGCAGAATGCACGGCTGGGGGAGAAAGCTACAGCTTCCGATACCTTCCTATCCTCTGCTTCGTTTTGGTTACAATTTCTCAAGGAGGAAATGCTACTGTGTTTCCAAATCCTGCATCCCCCTGGAACTGGGGCTTACTTGTCCCTCCTGTAGAGGCCCATTCTAGCAGCTGTGACCATTTTTGGCAGATAGGTTTGCTGCTGATTATTTCAGCTCAGGAGTAGGGATATGTACCCTCCTTCGAGCTCGGTGGTGCGCTCACTGATCAGCAGCCGAACTGATCCTAGCACAATGATTTCATTTTCCTCCCGCTGTGAGTCCCAGCTGTGTGAAAACTTCATGCCGCTCTCCTGTTTAAAGCTGATAAAGACATCTGTTGCTGTCAGTATCCAACAGTTGTGCCTCCTGTCCCTGTGCCATTTTCCTTTTGTTGTTTTACACAGACGTTTGCAAGTGGCTACCTCTCAGATTTCCTGTGAACGGCATCATTTCAGTGGAGCTGGGAAATCTTTTCCCCTCTGAGTGGAAAGGACGAATGGCCTGGCCCCGGAACACTGGCTCGGAAAGCTGAATTGAGCGCTATTGCAGTTCGACTGGAACAACCGCAGTGACTTCCCCCAATGGCTCCTCTTTGTCTCCAGAGAAGACTTTCCGCACAGAGCTAATCTTGATTTTCCTTGACACCTCTTTGGATTAGGTTTTTCCTGACTGTTCAGTACTTTTAAGCCCATAAAAGGGAAATGACCTCCAGTCACGCTGACAGGCGCACTCCTCTCTCTAGTCCAGGGGTGGGCAAACTTTTTGGCCCGAAGGTCACATCAGGGAATAGAAATTGTATGGCGGTCCATGAACACTCAGAAAATTGGGGTTGGGATGTGGGAGGGGGTGTGGGCTCTGGGATGGGGCTGGGGATGAGGAGTTTGGGGTGCAGAATGGTGCTCTGGGCTGGGATTGAGGGGTTCAGAGGGCAGGAGTGGGATCAGGGCTGAGGTTGGAGGTTGGGGCTAAGGGGGAGGCTCAGGGAGTGCAGACTCCAAGTGGCACTTACCTCAAGTGCTCGCGGAAGCAGTGGTATGTCCCTTCTCTGGCTCCTGCTCAGACGCGTGGCCAGGCAGCTCTGCATGCTGCCCCATCCACACGCACTGCCCCTGCAGCTCCTGTTGGAGTGCGTACGAGTGAGAGTGTGGCCACGCCGCAGCTTGCGGGAGCCACATGATGTGGCCCTGACCCTGTGCCCCGGCCAGAGCGGAGCCAAGCCACATAGTGCGGCTTGTGGGCCAGCATAAAATGGCTCATGGGCCGGATCTGGCCTCTGGACCATAGTTTGCCCACCCCTGCTCTAGTCCAGCATTAGGTCAGGCTCTCATTCCCTTTTTTTCTTCCTAAGTCCTTTTCCCTCTCTCCACCTATTCTCATATGCCCTTCTGTGGCATTATTGACCTGCCAAACAGAAGTCACAATTAACAGCTCCCCCAAACAGTGGTCCAATTTAGAATGATGCTTCCCATTTTAATTTTGCCTTGACCAAAACATTCTATTGAATATTGAATGTTATCCTGTGATATGAATAACACCAGCCTCCGCATAAGTAAACACTAATACCAAAGACATGGCCTTTTTCTTTTACGGCCTCCCTCTGCACCTGTGTTCAATTAAGTGTGCAGGCAGAGCTGCTGAGCAGAAGAATGTTTCTGAACTCTGTGTGTGTGCTCTCTGGAAGCTGGTTAAATTACTATTTTGATCTCGATCACTCCTCGGAAACCTTTTTTATTTAATGGAAATTAAGCAGTTTTTAAGTAATCCAGTGGTGTTTTAGGAGTTTTTCATACACAACAAAAGCCAAGTTACTTTCCTTTTTTTCTTCTTTGTTATGTGTACCCTGTTTTCAGAACTCTGTATACTGACTATCACAATGACTTGTAACAATCTCCTGCTCTCCATTCCTCTCCAGCTGCTCAGTGCACTTGCAGTGGAATGACTTGTTGTTACAGGAGATGTTTTCCCCCTTTGTGCAGGGCACCTTCTTTTCAAAATGTGTAAGCTCCGGACTGCTCACATTCTAGAGTGATCACATTGGCTGAGCCTAAGGGTTTTATTATGAGAAATGCTCTGTCTCCTTCTGCAGACTCATGGCAACATAAACGTATTGTCTGTGGAGCAGCGCTGGACAGAAGAATAGTGGGCGGCAGGGAGAGTTTAGCTCTGGGTGGGAGGGTGAAGACAGGGAGGGTGGAGGGCAGGGGAAGGGTAGGTTTTAAAACAAGAGAAGAATTTAAGAAATGTTGTTTCCCTGTTTAAAAAAAGCAGATGAAATTGGCTCTTTTTACGTGGGCCGGATTCAGGAAGTTCTTTCCCACACAAATGACTTCCCTGTATAAACTTCGGCACCAAGGAAGTCCCCCTTCACCATTTCCACACCTCTGGGCATTAGGGACAACGTTATTCTGTCCCCATCTGTTCTTCAGCCATCAAATCACAACCAGAAACAGCAACTTTTTGAGCCTTAAAATAAGAGAAAAATCGGCCAACAAATTCAAGCCTCAGTAGGTGAGGGCAGCTTCAGAGATGATTTTAAGCTCTGAATATTTGTCTCTGACTTGCAAGCTCCATGGCTCTTACTTCTAATCTTCCTCACTTGCTCATGCTGTTCATGCACAGGCAGAGAGAGATAATAATGGACTTGTGGTTGTACTTGGCATTCCAGTAACAAATGGCAGGATCCTAACATAAATTGTTTGAACACGTAACGCTGCTCTTATTTCTTAACGATAAGGGCTCAGGAACTGCCCTTTACCAAAATGAAAGAAAGAAACCAAGTGTTCTCTCTCTCTCTGCTCCACTCCTTAAAGGTATAGGAAACCTTTCCAGTAGAGACTTTCCATGCACAAAGTCTGGCTTTGTTTCAGATTTCTTTCTCGCTAATAAGCCCACATGGTTCAAGTTTTCTGAAGTGGCTTGACCTCCTGTATGAGACTGAATAAGTACTCTCTGGGCCAGCCGGAATCCCAGGATGGGATTTCAGACGTGGGAGGAATCAACGTTCCTGGGGGAAGTAATTCTTTGGATGCTTTTTCTAACGCAATGAGTTCTAGAACTTGTCTCGCTCCCAAGTGCCTTCGTCATCAATTATAAATCGGCACTCAGTGTTTACAAGGGTTTCTTGTTTATTGTGAAATATTTACTGCCAAGCTCTGCATCTGTTGTTCAGACCAGCGATGGTGTCGATTGTTTACTCTGAGGAAATGAAATTCGAAAATAAACTTTTGTAACATGGCACACCCCTTCTAGGGTGACCAGATGTCCCAATTTTATAGGGACAATCATGATTTTTAGGTCTTTTTCTTATATAGGCTCCTATTACCCTCCAGCTCCATCCCGATTTATCACATTTGCTGTCTGGTCATCCTAACCTCTTCTTATGTGACCAGTCTTGGGCGCAATAAAATGTGTGCACTATCAGTAGAAGACAAGGTACCTAACATGGTGCTTCTTGCCTGGACTAATGTAGACAGCATATTTTAATTTGAATGCTTTCAAGCTGTAAAGAAATCTCATTTATCATATATTGGCTATGTTTATTTGGGGGGAGGGGTCATGGGGAGGTGCAGCTAGTTTAAAAAACTAGTTTGAGCTCCATTTTTAAACCCTCTTCAGGAAAATGGCATTATAATGATCTTCAGCAGAGATAAGTCTGTTATAACAACTTTGAAGTTGCTTCATTATTGTCATAGAATGGAAGCCCACTCACTTACTGCTAGTTCCATAATCTCTGGAACCGAGAGCTTGGTAATGTGACCTGTTTGACCCTGGCTGCTTCCTCCTGATCCTCCCACGTGCACACACATAGGTTAACACACACTCATTAACTTTCTCACTGTCAGTTGCTATTAGTGCATCTGCTGTTATGCCCAGCTGTGAGACAGAGGAATGGGCTCCTCCAGATGCAATCTCGATGCTGCTGTTTAGCGTAGCCAGAAGAGACATCTGAACTCCGGGCCCAAGATCGCTACACTGGAGCCCCCCCCGCAACAGCCTGTGTGTTCAGTGGGTGTGGAGGGGCGTGCAGTTCTGCAACAAAGCCTTTTTTCCTCTGCACAGTCTCTGCTTTCCACCTCTTCGATTTACAATTTCAGGCACACCACTTCATGCTTATTGGATATGTACGGAAATCACTTTACAATGGTAAATAAGCATTATTCTCCTTCTGCAGATGGGGTAACTTAGGCACAAAGGGGTTAAGTGACTCACCCTGTGTCACATAGGAAGACAGTGGCGGAGATGTTAACTGACCCCAGATTGAATGACTTGCCGTCCTGGGTTTAAAGAACTAGAGCACAGCTGCCTTCCCATTAGACATCAGCTAGATGTAGCTTGGGCATGGGCAGGACTTGTAGAGGAGATAGTTGGGGAGGAAGAAGCCTGCCAAAGCAGAAGAAAGTAGTAGGAGCGAGGCTGTGAATTCCTGTTATGGTGAGGTGTTCATAACCTTTAACTGAATGATTGTTAATATGAGGGACTTCCTATAACAATGCACTTATTATCAGCTATTTGGTTCCGCTAAGGCTTAGTGATGTGTCTCTGGGTAGCACGCAGGACCGGAGGAAGAAGTTTGGGATTGCTGCATGTTGTATGGGAACTGAGTGAATTTGCGGGCATGACCTACTTAGACTTTTGGGTAAGAGGAATGAGCATCAACAGACAATATAGAAGCATCTCAGACAGGCCAGCCAGGAGTCATTGTTAGTGGCCACTGAAGCAGCAGTCTGACCTCTTTCTGGATGCACCACAAACTCTGCCCGCAGAGAGAGAGAGAGAGAGCACACAAGCCAGGGTCAATTATAGGCTGGAACAGATGCTGAACTACACTTAGCTAAGACGTTAAGGGTTGTATTCCACCTTCCATTCCTTGCTATGTGACTCTCTTGTTCGACTTTGGAGAAATGCAAAGGACTGTGTACTTGTCTTCTCAGTTCCAGATTCCTGGGTCATAAACCAGCCAGAAGTGCTTATTCTCATTCTTCAAAGGGGATTGAAATAGATTTTCTTCAGATTCAGGATGTGTTCTTTGTACCTGCTGCAAAACAGTCTCATACAAAGGATGCAGTTGGGGATCTCTGCAGTGACAGACTTGGCATAAGCAGACACCGTTAAAAGCAAATGCTTTCACCCAGTTCCACGAATCCACCCAGTCCCTGCGCATCACCCAAAGATGAAAGCTGGCTCCTTTGGGTTGAATGCTCTTGAAAAATATAAATTGCATGTATTTGTACTGACTCCATGGCTGCCACATTGTAGTGCAGGGGTGGGCAAACGTTTAGGCCAGAGGGCCACATCGGGTTTGCGAAATTATATCGAGGGCCGGGTAGGGAAGGCCCTGCCCCTAATCCAGCCTCGGCCCATGTCCCGCCCCCTGAGAATCCCTGACCCAGCCAACCCCCCGTTCTTATCCTCTGACTGCCCCTTCCACAGACCCCTAACAACCCCCCAGGTCCCAACCCCCTACTCAATTAGCCTGCTCCCTGACCCCTGACTGCCCTAACACCTATCCACCTTCCCACCCCCAACCACCCCAGAACCCCACCCCCATCCAACCCACCCTGCTCCCTGACTGCCCCCTCCAAACCCCCCCCACAACCACCACCCTGGAACCTCCCCATCCCCCCTCTTACCATAGCTGCTTGGAAGGGGGGGAGCATGCAGCCCCAGCCCCCAGAGCTCTGCCCGCGGGGCACAGCTCCGGGGGGTGGGGTGGCGGCGCAGCCCTGGCCCCGCAGCGGTGCCCGTGCTGCGCAGTT
Source organism: Dermatemys mawii (assembly GCA_007922305.1). Lineage (NCBI taxonomy): Eukaryota > Metazoa > Chordata > Testudines > Dermatemydidae > Dermatemys > Dermatemys mawii. The sequence goes on from ML677386.1 coordinate 2,413,485, forward strand.
CCGGGGGAGGGGCCAGGGGCAGACTCCCTGGCCGCAGGCAGGATGGGAAGTTCTCGCTGGCCAGGTGTGGCCTGCAGGCCGTAGTTTGCCAACCCCTGCTGTAGGTCAACACATGAGTCTTATTGCCCAGGTCTTAAAGCAAAATCTGAATATATCATTGGCCAAAACATACCTGGGGCGTGTGTGTGTGTGCACACAGCTTAACTGTATAGTTTAGATGGTAAGGAGGTGAGACTGCTGCAGCTCTGAACTGGGACTGCCTGGCACTGCCCCTAGTCACTGTTTTGTAGGAGGGTGGGAAGAGGACAAAGGTGGCTGTAAGCCAATTTGGAGAAAGACATTCAGGATCCTGGAGCCACCCCTAACACACATTAGAGCAGCCTCAGAGCTATTCTGATTTATGCCAGGCACCTCATGCCCCCTGGCCCTATGATCTGCAGCCATGGATTGCTGAGGCATATAGCTATCCTAGCTAGGGCTCTCTTCTCATGGACATTCAGTGGGGACCAAACAGAAGGAATTAGCCACTGATCGGTAAGCCAGCATTACAGCTTTGCAAAGCAGGCCTAGTGGGGTTGAGGATCTGGCTCAGTTTTCCCTTGGCTGGGAGGTTGCACAGGTGCTGTTATGTTGTCCACACAGTAGGAATCAAATGTGCTCTTAGTTTGAATAATTTTTAATGAGATTAAATAAAGTCTTACTCACTCCATAGCAGCTTACTTGAATGAACTCATGGCACCCCACTCCCTGTGACTCGCAGTTAGAAGTAGACACACTTGTAATAACGTCTCCTCTCCCTTTACAGAGGAACCGCCCTGAGATGGGGCATATGTCCCACATTGGCAAGTATAGGGTTAACAGAGAGCCCAATTAGTCCAGTTTGTGGCAGCAGGAGGGGAGATGCTAACTGACAATTAGAGCCAGCTGGGGAGAGGCAGACTGGGTGGTTCTGGTAAAGGTGGGACTGCAGGGCCAAGTGAGGAGACCTGAGAGAGCAGAGCTGTGGTAGGGAGCTTGTACCCTGGGCCTGAAAGGAGACGGCAGCAGGGGCAAAGTGTCTCTAGGCAGCTCCAGAGAAGTTTGGGGACACCCTGTGAAAACTCCTTAGCAGCAGACTGAGAAAAGCTGCCTGGAGACACGACTGGAGGACGCAACTCCCGGATAGATGCTTTTAAGCAGGTAAAGGTAGGAAGCAGCCTGGGGATCATGAGAAACAGACTCTTGCTGCTTATCACAAGAGCTCTGGGCTGGAGCCTGAGCAGAGAGCAGGCTTGGGGTCCCGATCAGGTCCTCGCAGGAAGGGCAGTGTAAGCCTCAGGAGTAAAAGGGCAAGGACTGTTAAGCCCAGATCAGGACTGAAGGCCTGCTACATGGGCACTAAGCCTTTGGGTGTTTGGTTGGAACACCATAGTTACCATGGAAAGGGACTGGACTGAACTGAAAGGTGTCTTGGCTGGAGAGTTAGGTCCCAGAAAGTACTGCAGAATGAGAACTGAGGGAATTGGGGGTGCTAGAGGCAAAGGATCTTGGTGATCAGGGTTGCCAATTTTGGTTGGATGTAATCCTGGAGATTTCACCAAATGACAATCTTCTATTAAAGATTTATCTTTAATTCCTTGTGACTGCAGGCCAGTCCTGGAGGGTTGGCAACCCTAGATAGCCTGACCTGATGCTGTGGGTGGTATGCAGTCAGGGGCTTCTAAGTGGTTGCCCCACTCTAAAAGTCTCCAGTTAGGTGAATGTCAGAGCTGAAGAAGTATTGGGCTTTGCAATGGCTGTCAGGTGCTGGGGCTGTGTTTCCATGAGAGCCATTTTGACAGTATTCTGTTCTATATAAGTTCTTACACCATGCTACGCCCCATAGTACCTGAGTGTCTTCCAGCAGTGCACTCATCTTGTTTGTTCTCTCATCATCTTCCTGGGGAGACAAGTGTGTAGAGTGTCTCATTTTGGATTTTTTAAAAAAATTATGAGAGTTCTGAAGCTGTTTGTGATGCCGTTGGTTCCTGAGGTTGTTCATTCCACAGTCAGTCAGTCCTAGAGCAGGAATGCAGTACGCTCAGTTTCGTCTCCTGTACCTACGTGTCCTGCCCCCAGCGGCTGCAGCTTTGCTTTGCCTCAAAAAAGCCTCCTGTTGGATGCAGGGGCTCCAATCTGAGAGCACTACCTGTGGCTGTATTACATCTGCTTCATGTTGCCTTTTTAATCCTTTGCCTCTTCCTTAGCCTAAAATTAAACTGTATCAAATCTGAGCCATGCCACCCTAACTAGAGGGCCAGGCCCTGAGCTGGCATAAATGAGCATTGCTCCACTGCAGTCACTAGAGCTATGCCAGTGTACACCAGCTGAGGATTTGATTCAGGTGGGTGCATTTTGTCCCACAGAATATCAGGGGAAAATCTATGATTGTGTCCATAACATGCAGAGGAAAAAAATGCCAGAAAAGAGTCTGAAAAATCTGACATTGTCATTCAGAAGAGCGTTGCCAGCAGAGTTATGCAGGAATGTTTCCAATAAATAAATTTTACAGATGTTTAAGGGATAGCTTTTAGATTAATGGAAATATTACTTGAATTAAAATTCAACCCATTAAGCCATCAATTATATTGTCATTGCAACGTCATGTGCTTAATGTTAATGACACACACAAATAAAAAAGAAATGACACAAGAAAGTTATTTGTGTTACTGTTCTCGGTGGTCGGAGCCAAAAGCCTAATAAGATTTATTCTTGAAAGCTAAACTGAAGCCAGAGCTGTGACAAGGGAGGATGAACGGAGACCCTGTTCAAATGGATTTGGTGAAGGTAGGAGGCGTTGTCCTATGTGCAAAAACACTGAAAACTCCCCAGTCCAATCCCCAACCACATTTTGGACCTACGCTTACAAGTAACTGAGTCTCCACAGTTCTCAGACCTCAGGAGGCATCAAGGGAGCTCTCTGCAATATGTGGGAAATGGAGCCCTGCCCCATGACTGCAAAGAATATGGGCTTGGTCTAAGAGTGGGGGACCTTCATAGGGTTCCGTTTAGAAAAGCACTGCCAAATTCCAAACTCTGTCTGAACCTCTTGGGTCAGCACTGCCGGGTTAGAAATCTGCCCCGACCAGATTTCCTGGCAATGATAGCGTCAGTACCTTCTGCTTCCAGTCAGGCTGCTCTCCAGGTGTTTCCAGCCTTTCTCATGGTATTTTTGACATTTCCACTTCTGACCCCGTATGGGACACTGAAGCGCAGAGAAGAGTGATAATGAAAAATAACCACCTTGACCTTTGCAATCTTCTAGCAAGGTTCAGGCTGAGTTTTTAGCTGAAGATTCTGGTTGTTTTTGTCTAAGCTGGGTCACTTGTTACTGGTTTGCTTGGCTCATATTTGGACGAGGGAGTGGGCATGAATCAGTCTGAATCTGACCACTTCAGTGGGTTGCTTTCTTCGTTAGCCAGGCCACCATGACTCCACTGTGTGTCTTCTGGTGCTAATCCATCTTCAGTCTTGGGGTGTGACTCCCTGGGGCAGCACTTCTGTGATTTAGCCAGGGTCCTTGCTGAGAAATCAGTGGGTTACTGGCCTGCCTGAAAATAACACTTGGGCCCTAACCAATGCCTCCAGCCATGCCAGTTAGTCCTGACTTAAAGCACCACCAAATGTATGTGTTAAGGGAAACCTCAAAGTGAGAGACTGAGTTAGCTTGTTTGGTGGAGGCATACTATTGGTGACTCAGCTGCGCTACTAATTTATAGCGATTGGGGCAGATTGTTCTCCAAAGCCAACAAGCACAAAGGATGAAAGACAAGAGGAATCCTTTCTGTTATATTTTCCTCATCAAGGTCCTCTCAGTACCCAGTTAGCTCAGCTGGTGATAATTAGATTTATAGTCAGTTGCCATCCTCTCCCCAAAACACCTGCTGCTGTTACCACGGACACACAAGTTGCACAGGCTGTAGACCTGCGTTGGTGGTCCCGGAAGTATTTTCAGAGCCCTGTGTAAGTCTTGGCAGCGTTTGCCTGAAACACCCTGCCCTGTTACCACATGATGAGGCTGCTTAAAAAGAAAAAAATGGGATTTAATGACTCACTGAGACAAGTGCCTCATTAATCCCACTCACATTTCCAGGTGGTGAGAGGAAATGTCTAGGTTGTGGACTGAGCAGTATGATGGTTGGTGCAGCCAAGCTTGGGGAGAAGATTTGAGCTAAACTTTGTTGCCTTTCTTCTTGACTTCTTGGTTAGTGAAACAAAATCCCAGGGAAAGGGTGGGTTTCTGTGATGTGTGTACTGTGTTCCTATAGCAGGTTGAGAAGGGTGCCTGCTCACAGCCCGACATGGCTCTTAACACACAAGAACTGAATTAGGTCCCTGCCAAACCTTGGGCTCGAGAGGTCCCCTGTTTCCGGCTTTGTTTTGGAGGAAGGAAACAATGTCATTTTACTCAGTCAGGTTGAAAGTACATTCCAGGCCAAGCTCCAAGGTCAAGACACCCATCTGGTCTTCTCCATCTATATGACTAAAGTGGCTTTAACAGGAATATGAAGCAGTGCAAAGACATCATTGTTAGAGCTTGCGCTCAGAGAAGCTTCAGGAGCACTGAACATGCTGTTTCTTGTAATGAGGCACAGTTCCTACTCATTTCATTGCAATTGCCATTTAGACTCAATTACCACAGAGGCTGCTCATTATCCCTTAGTTACCTGGTTATTACTACTTTTCTGGAGAATAATTATTTATTTTCCCAAGCTGGCACAGGATGCATTTGTCTCATGCTCCCTCACAGGTGTTCAGAGTAGGAAAATTTCACAGAGTCCTTGACTGCTGGGCAGTGCCACTGGACACTTTTTGTGGCCTGATTCATCTGCCTCTTGCTGGGTAGAAGAGCTGTTACTCAGACACCCAGGTTCAAATCTAGCGATTGCTGCTCCTTTTTGCCTTCATAAATATTTCTTCCACATCCTGCCCTTTGCTGAATAGGCTCTCTGTTATTCCTATTCCTTCCCCCATGTCCTTGGGCTCTATCCCTGATGCCAGGGGTGCAAACTGTGCAACCAATGGGGAATTTGGCCCTGGGGCCAGCAGGCGGGATTTACAATGTCATCCTTTCACAGGGTTTCAGGTAGGGGAAAGTGGCTTTAAATCCCTGTCAGGGCTCCCTCCCCAGTGAGTGCTGTGTCCACTCTCCCCAGCTCTTCTCCACTTGGGGCCTTGGGTTGCACTTGTGGAAGCTGCTGTAGTCCAGGGACAAGTTATGCCCTTGTATTTTTAATATGATCTTGTTTTCACAGAACCCCACGTCTTGGCCTCTCTGAGCAGTGTTTGCAATGAATAAAGACTCATAGACTTTAAGGTCAGAAGGGACCATCATGATCATCTAGTCTGACCTGCACATTGCAGGTCACAGAATCTCACCCACCTGCTCCTGTAATAGACCCCTAACCTCTGGCTGAGTCACTGAAGTCCTCAAAGAGAGAGACGTGTTTTGTTGTTTTTTTTCTTCCCCTGTGTGGCTTTGAAACAAATGCTGGAGGCTCCATGGATAGTGGGAGCAGCATTTTAGATTATTTCCGTTTGAGCAGGTGGCTTTCCCATTCTGCTGCAAAACACCACCTACATATGCTATAGATAGAGCCTGGAAAATCTATGGATATCTGCTTTATATCTGCGGATCCTGTTTGCGGATCAGATGTGGATACACATTTTGTATTCATGCAGGGCTCTAGCTATAGAGGGCAAAAATTGAACCCCTAACTCAAAATGAAACACAAATCCCGTCTCCAAGTCTTCTCTACAGGTTTGGTGTGTCCTTCGGTTCCTTCTGAAGGGCTGCTCTGCCCACAGTCTGGGCCCTCTCTCTTTCTCCAGAAAGCCCCTTCATTTTCCTTACATACATAGATCATAGTTAACAAGCCCTCAGCAACACTAATTTAGCATTTCTCTGCAGGATCAATACCTGCTAACAAAGGGTCACAGAAGACTGTCACTCTGTTACATACTCCAACTTTCAATTGACTCTGGTACTCCTAGGTATAGTTCCAGTGCTGAGCTGAAGAGATTTTATCATTCTCAAGTAAATGAAACCTATGCTAAGGAAGTTTACAATGGGATTAAAATGTAACTGGCTTTTTAATCCCATTGAAACCTTCATAAATATTTCTTCCCCATCCTCCCCTTGCTGCATAGGCTCTGTTATCCCCATTCTTCCCCCCAAGTCCTTGGGCTCTATCCCTGATGCCAGGGGGTGCAAATTGTGCAACCAATGAGGAATTTGGCCCTGGGGCCAGCAGGCTGGATTTACAATGTCATCCTTTCACAAGATGAAAAATAATGCCCTTGTGTTGGGGATGAGTATTTACTCCCTAACTTTAGGCTGAATCATATTGTTCTGGATGAAGCTGGAAGCAGCAGAGATCTGGAAATTGGTCTAGTGGTTAAAGCAGAGGACTGGGAACTAAGATTCCTGCATTCTGTCTAGTTCTGGATCTTCCACTGATGGCTCTATCATTGTGATTTAATCTCTCTGTACCTCACTTTACTCCTCACCTGAATGCTCACCTATTTCACTTGAGTGTTGCGGGATCTAATTTGTTAAGAGCGAGGCAGTGTAGTCTAGTGGTTAAGGTGCTATCTGGGGACTTAGGTTCAATTCCCTGATCCACTACAGATGTCCTAAGTGACCTTGGGCAAGTCACTTGGCCTCTTTGCCTCAGTTTCCCATCTCTAAAATAAGACTGTTAGAACATTGCAGGGATGTTTTGAGAACAATTATATTAAAGATTGTGAGGTGCTCAGATCCTACAATAAGGAGGCCATATAAGTACAAAATATGGACAGACTAACGTGTGCAAAGCCCTTTGAAATCATGGTTGGCATTTGCTTTAGGAATGCTGTGTGAGATAACCAATCCCTGGTAAGAAGTGCTGTGCATCATGGCCACGCTGAACTCTCCAGTGATGGCCGGGATAAAATTTGCATTCTCTGATTTCAAAAGCCCAGGCCCTTTGTCTTTGAGCTAAAGAAAAATGTCTGTTGGATGTAAGCACTGGTGGACCTTGGACACACTGCTGAGTGCTTCTGATTCCATCTGGTGGTACACATACAACATCAGTCTCTTAATCAAATAAGTGTAAGTAGATATTGACTTCTACATAGATTCATTGACCTGAGAGTATATTATTGGCTGAGCCAAAGCCAACAGGGACTGCAATGGATCCTGATGTTTATTGAAACACGAGGTTAGTGTACATAGGGTTACGCATATTGCGAATGTTTTCATCAGAGGTCTGTAAGGGAGAGCTTTCCAGATACATTATTTGCAAGCATGTAATAGGTTTTTCTTTTAAACTAATATTCTAAATGGGAGATGAAATTAAAGGTCCATTAAAAAACTTCTTGTTTCCTCCAGGGAGAAGGTGAATAACAGTGTTCACTTATGGTGCTGCAGCCAGTTATTAGGCACTTATTTGCATATAAACTGATTCGTTGGCATTACTTCAAACTCAGTGTTGTAAGTAAAGTGAACCCTGCAAACACCTGTGTATGTTTAACTTTCAACTAATAGGTTAGTTCCCCTAGGTAAACTCCTAGCCCCACTGAAGTCAATGGGAAAACTTCCATTACTTGAGTGGGCCAGGGATTTCACCCACTGACTTCAGTGGAGCTACTTAAACATGTAAAGTTAAACACATGCATAAATATTTGCAGGGTTAGAGGCTTACTGACTTGTAATATGCCTTGTAAACTAGGATTTCCCCTATATGTAACCAACAATTCCTATGTTGGGAGGTGTAAGGCAACATGATGAGTTTAAACAATCACAATTGTCTAAAAAATGTGTTCCTACTTTACAAATTACAAAAACCTAATGAGGAAAAAAAGCACTTTATTTCACATTTGACAACAATGTACAGTCAACTTTAATGTTTTCCCTCTGTTGTCAGACAATGTTCACTTTTGATAGTACGCATCTTTCTCGCAGCAAGAGAGAGAAACACATTATAAACATGGGAAAGCGTGGTTGTAAATCTGCAAAAGTTGGCAAGGGAAATTTCTCTAACTTATTTTTTAAAATGCCATCATATATTATGTCCCCCCAAATTACATTAAAAGGATGTTGAGGTTGCCAAGTCGAACACTTAAAAGCTAGGAAATGGATGGATGATGCTCAGTAAATGGGTAGCAATTCAGTATTTATTTTATCCTCATAATTCAACATGTGGCCACATTTACGGCACACCATCCAAACCCTGCACTGAATACAGAAGTATTAACTACCTCACAGGCTGTTTTATGGTGCTCTAATCAGTGTGTCTTAGTTATTTACAAACAATGAATTTATCTTCACAACACCCCTGGGAAGTTGAGGTTTATATTCCTCTTTTACCGCAAGGGGAACCGAGGCTCAGAGATTAAAGCCAAAATTGCTAAGTGTCAGCTAATTTTGGGTGCCTGATTTGAGGAACCTAGGACCTGATTTTTCAGAGTACCCTGCATTATATAGCACTTCTTATGTTCAGAGCAGAGTTCCCACTGATCTCCAGGTGAGTGCTCAGCACTTCTGCAAATAAGACTCCAGATATCTCCAACTGGGTACCCAGAAAATGAGGAACATACAGCAGCCATCTGTGAAAATGTTGGTTTAACTGAGTGGAACAGCTTTGCATGGGAACTCTGTCACATAGAATCCAGTTCTCCAGGGCAGCATTCCACCGTCTGACCCTGAGACTTTTCTTTTCTGCATTCCCCTGTTTCATTGACTACACACCTTCCAGCTACTGCAACAAATGATGCAGCACTCCTAGAGACAGGTCTCCTTCTTTACAAGGTCCTAATTCATCCCCAGAGCAGGTCCATGCTGTGAACTGAATGAAGGAGGGATCCTTTGGAAAACACAGTATGTGACCATGTAATTAGACTCCATCATAATGCATGCACACGACGGACAAGTTATGGTTGCACAGGCCACCTTAATACGGCCGTTTCCTAACTTCCGATCACTTTTTAAATGTAACTCTGTGTGTAATAATATAGAGGTTAGTTTGCACTTCCTTAGCACCTTCCATGAGAACCTCCAAATGCTTTCCAAACACTATTGGGCTAAGCCTCAAAGCTCTCCTTTGCAAGAGGGGAGTTTTATCATGTGCATTTTATAGGTGGGGAAACAGGCACAAAGGGTCTGATTCTGCTCTCACTTACACCAGTGTAAATTGGGAGAAACTCATTGAAGTTGGCGGAGTTAAATGATTACACTAGTGTGAGAAGTGAAACATCTCAGAGGGTTACAGGCCTTGCCGAGGATCCTACAGGACGTCTGCAATAAAGTCAGGAACTGAAATTAGAACTCCTAAGGCCCCAAAGATGAAACTCGGTGGTTTGTTTGGATTGCTAATCTCTTCCAGTTGGAAAATGTATCAAACTACACACGTCTACGCTTACTGGGGATTGATGCTGCGGCAATCAATGCACCGAAGACCTGCTAAATCAACCACCGATTGCTCCACCATCAGCTCACTCCACCGGAATGAGATCCGTAAGGTTAGTTGATGGGAGTGTGTCTCCCATCAACTCAGCGCAGTGTAGACACCACAGTAAATTGACCTAAGCCAATTCAACTCCAGCTATGTTGTTTATGTAGCTAGAGTTGCATAACTTAAGTTGACTTATCCCCATCATGTAGACAAGGCCTATAGTTACAGCACTTCCCACTGTCCCTTTACTGGGGGTGTTCAGGATAGCTTTAGGATTGCCCAAAGAAGGCTCCTGTCCAGCTGTCTTCACTGTGGTCCATATGAAGGGCACTGTGGATAATAATCACCCATTCCTGGAGTGATTGTCAGAGAACATTTCCTTTCGCTTGTAGAGCAAAGATGGTAATTTACATGCCACACAAAATTTGACCAAGCCAAAATTACAGTAGGGCCTCTGGTCGAACTTTATAATGGAAGCTGCTTGCAACCTTAAATATAGACAGGTTTCCACTGGTTCATAGTCAGTGGAGCAGATTCTCAGCTGGTGTAAATTGTCATAGCTCCATTGTCTTCAAGGGGAGCGAGGTAGCACCGTGTACCTGAGCTGCGGATCTGACCCAATATATGAAATGGTACCTTCTCCCACTTCACTTCTTTTCAGTTTGAGAATTAAAATGTGCTGAGTGCTAAATCTTTCATGGAGACAAATCTGGAAAATGTTCTCTTAAAATATTTAAAGTGGGTAGAGTCAGCAGTCAGTGCAGAGTGAATTTTGGTTCCTGTTTAGAGGCAGGCCCACAAATGCAGGTGAATTACAGACCTCATGATTTGAATCAAAAATAATTTTTTTCCCTGTGTGTTCTGAGGAGACTTCATGGTGCCTTAATGCATTTATGGACATAAATATGAAATTATATTGTAAAAATTAGAAATGAAGATATGGGATGGTATTTAAAAATATTTTGAATAAATCTGGTGCCTTTTAATCCTCTTAAAAGTCAGATTGATAGTGGTGACTAGCGCCAGACATAATGTCAGCATGCCCTTTGCAAGCATTCTTATACACCTCTGTCAATGCATCTCATTGCTGGCATGGTTATTCCAGTCTTCAGCCTCTTCAGCACCAGACTTGGTCAGTTGTTGTGCAAAATTGTGCCGCAGTGTGTGCGGTACAATCCTTGTGCACTGTGGAATCATAATCACCAAGGTCTAGATCCTCAAAAATATTTAAGCACCCAACTCCCATGGGTTTCGAGGGGATTTAGGTACATAAATACCTTTGAGGATCTGGGCCTGAGTCACTGAGGACCCTCACCTCACACTGGTTTCACTTGTAAATCCATATTTGAATGTAGCTTGTTATGTCAAGCAACCTGATACTATATTTTGCTTATGGATATCTCTGGATCTCTCTTGTAAATATTGGCAAAAGCCAGAGCTCTGTGGATAGCCTGGATGATCCAGCTTAATGTGTATGGATGAACTTTTTGTGCTGTGATTGGGTATTTTTTTTCCTTCTATCCTAAAGCTACTATCCTGGTAACATTTCAGATTTGTAAATAAATAATACCCAATGGCTTTGCCTTCAAGATTGCAAATTACAACAGACTATGGACTGTTCCATACTCTTGACAAATGTTTGCTCCAATAACAGTTGTTCAGAAAAAATCATGAATTATTTAACTTGTTCTTCTGAGGCTTTTGTTTTGTTCAAATGTCAGATTTGTTTGTAATATTTCTCCCTGCACCCTGCAGTTTGGTACTATCTTACAATGACCCTTGAAAGAAAGGCTGGCTAAGGAGAGGAGGTGAAGTTAACGAAAGCTGTGAAATCATTTGGAATTCTTGAGTCTACTCAACAGGAAAGGATCGAGAAGTACAGGCAACTTCACTTGCCAATATCCCCTCCTACTCAGATGTATCTTTAGCTGGAGAGAAACCATGGGCAGAATGAACACCAGGTCCATCTCCTACTGAAGTCAATGGCAAAACACCCATTCCTTTCAGTGGCAGCAGGATTGATTCCATACAGCTGAATTGTGGAAGGCAGCCACTGATTTTTTGTTCTCGGTGCTTCAGTTTACAAATGCTCAGCTGGAGATGCCTGGGTCCTGATTTTCAGAAATGCTGTGGACCAGCAGCTGCATCCAAGGTCAATGGGAGCTGTGAGTGCTCAGCACCACTGAAAATCAGGTACAAGGTGTTTCAAGTGAGGAATCACTGCCCAGTTCTGAAAATGTTGGCACAGTGACATTAACTCACCCCAAAAGAAATAAAATGGATCAAAACTCCTGTACAAATGTAGGATGATTCATGGTGAAACACTTCAGGCAATGACCAACATCTATGACTGCTTGAGTCCAAACGCTGATCTTTAATCTATGGAAAGCAAATTGAAGACCCAGATGTGACTTCTCTGGAATATAGTAGATGGCTAAAGTGCTCTTCTGTGAATAAAAAGTCATTTTTTGTGAACTGTAGCTGATAAATATGATGCTCTGCTCCTGCACATTCTCAGCTGACCTAGATATAGGGCATATCTTCTTGAAAACTGTGTAAATATTATGATTACAGTAGAAGCATGTTGATTGTGAAAAGCAGTTCCTGTTTTTTCCCCATTTCATGGAAGTACGCTGAAGGTCAGATTTAAAAAATTTTGGGCTATATTCTGTGCTCATTTATACCATTGTAATCTTGAGTAATGATATGGAAAATAGTGGAGTTGCTCCAGATTTATTTGCATATAACTGAGAACAGAGTTTGGTTAGCAAAGCTTGAATAAAAAAGCAGTTGCAAGGATAAAACGCCACGCTATGAAATAGCTTGTGTATATTCTGTGTTTGGAGGGAAAACAAGAACCCAAAGATTTTAGTAGTGTTTCAGAGCATTATTGAAATTAGACTTAATTAGCTGTGTAATGTGCTGGATCTAGCATTTTTGATCAAGCATATTCCATTTTTTTAAAAAAAGACATGTTAAACTGCTCCCAGAGAAAAAGAGCCCAAACTGCCTACTTCAAAAAACTTTAGGGCTTTTTTTCTACTAGCAAATAAATCTGGGGTGGGCAAACTACGGCCCACGGGACCATCCTGCCCGGCCCCGAGCTCCTTCTCGGCCTCTCCCCAGCTTTCCCGTCACCCTGGAGCCACACCACCTGTGCAGGCAGTGCTTGGGGGGCAGGGCTTTGGGGCAACATGTCTAACTCTGTCTGGGCTGCTGCTCTGAGCAGCATGGTAAGAGGGCCAGGCGGCTGGATAATGGGCAGAGCAATGGGGGTTGGATGGGGCGAGGGAGTCTGGGGGGAGTGTCTGTCAGGGAGCGGGGAGAAGGATAGAGGGTCAGGGCAGGCAGGGGACAAGGAGC